>OX465274.1:106862550-107378550 GCA_949987645.1 Tachina grossa | reverse complement strand
AATTAACAAACAGTCCCACACACATAACTTGTTCTCCTCATTATTGAGAGAAATTCGAATAATTATTTCTATTTACCGTCGGCCTTTTTATCGCGTTAAAATAATTTTATTTACGTTAAAAAATACACACAACTATTCGCGAGTGTTAATTTTATTTATTTTATATAACTTAAATAATAAAATTGCCACTTTTATTTTCTCCTTTTATTCGCTGTTCATAAATTTATTAACATCAGTGTTCCATTCCGGTTGTTCCTATACCACTTGTAATAATTTATATTACAACAGCTGTAACAGTGAAACCCGTTCACACTAGTGTTGAAAAGTTAATTTTCATATAAATAAAAAGTACTAAGTCGTTTGTGTGAAATTTAATTACATATAATTAATAAATAATAATATTCAAGTGTGTTCATACTTCGTCTTATTTATTTCTCAGCGATATTAAATTAATTTAAGATCGATTTTACTTGGTAAATAAATATTTCAATTTACCAAAGGCTGTAAAAAGTGGTTTCTAAGGAAATTAAATAAATTATTTTTAATTTCGGAACATTGATTAAATAAAATTTTGTGAATAAAAGAATAATCTACATAGAGATTAATTTTCCGAATATTGTGTATCCGGCGAGGAAATAATATATTAAATAAAATTTATATTCCAAAGCAAATCATTTATTGATTTAAACATCTTAAGACCAATAAATTAATTTGGTATTACTTTTTTGCTTTGAAAAATAAATAAGTTTAATCAAAAATATGGCAACTAAAAAACGCCAAGAATGTCCTTCCGAGTTGGAGACATAAGAAAAAATAATTGCTAAAAAATCAAAAGTTGTAAAGCATATAGAAAGGATTCGACAGTTTATCCTAGAGAAGACTATTTCGTTTAATCCTGTCGAAATAGAGTGTCGCTTAGACATTCTAAAGGATTATATTGACCAAGCCATGAAGCTTCAGTCTGATGTGGATAATTTAGATCCTGATAATGACGACAGAGCTGAGCTTGAGGATATTTGTGTCACTATAAAATCATTATTTTTAAGCATTTTAAATAAAAATAGACAGCCAAATATACCTGAAACGTCTTTCAGCGTACAAACTCACCATTCCAGGCTTCCAAATATGAGGCTACCCAAATTTACTGGAAAATACGCGGAATATAAGAATTTTATGAGTTTGTTTGAAAATTTGGTACATAATGATCCGACGTTGACAGATATTGAGAAATTTAACCATTTAATATCATGCTTATCCGATTCAGCTTTACGTACAGTGAAAGCTTGTCAGATTTCCGAAGAAAATTATCCCAAAGCTCTAGCCAGTTTGAAGAAGGTATATGACAATGAATGTCTTATATTTTTCGATAATATACCGAAACTTTTTGATTTACCAGAAATCACAAAACCTTCGGCTTCTGCTTTGAGAAGCAAGATTGATACAGTGTCGGCAATATATGATTCTCTCTTGTCAATAGGCGATGACAAGAAAATAACTAATGCTATATTAATACATTTAGTGATGTCAAAATTAGATCCAGTCACAAAATCAAAATGGGAAGAGCAACTTGACTTTGAAAGGCTCCCATTATGGTCAGACTGTGAATCCACCTTGAACAAACGCTACCAGCATATTTCTGCTGATGAATCTTCAAGTTCAAGACCGAGGTTTAATAAAAATTAAACTGAATCTTCAAATAATAAAAATACTAGGACATCATTAAATTGCACCAAAAGAAATAAATCTGCTGATAAATGCTTGTTCTGCGAATCTGCACAACATGTAATAAATAATTGCCCTTTATTCAGTGCTGAGCCTGTTAATAAAAGATTTGATTTCATAAAATCTGTGCCAGCATGTATTAATTGCTTGAAAAAAGGCCATACAGTAGCAAGATGTCCATCCTCTAAGTGTAGAGTATGTAGTGGTTCTCATAATTCCTTACTACATAAATATACCACAAGTTCTTTTAATGTAAGCAGCCTCTCTGAAGAGCCATCTACTTCCCACTCTGTTGTCAATTATTCATCATCTGATGAAAGAATCATTCTTGCAACAGCGGTGGTGAAAGTGCGAAATAGTTCTGGTCAATTAATACCAGCTAGAGCTCTTTTAGACTCCGGTTCTCAACCAAATTTGATTACTGAGGAACTTGCACAGCTACTAAGATTAAAAAGAAAAGGAGGCAGTTTAAGTTTAAATGGTATTAGCGATACAAATTCATGTTTAAAGTCTTGTGTTGAATTAAATGTCACGTCGAGGGTTAATTCCACTCAATTTACTTCCAAGTTTTGGATATTGAATCCGATTACAAATTTACAACCTGATCACAAATTAAAAGCAAATATCTTGAATATTCCTAAAAATGTTGAATTAGCTGATACTTTCTTTTACAAACCACAGAAAATTGATCTGTTAATTGGCGCAGAAAACTTCTTTGATTTAATGTGCGTAGGTCAAATCAAATTTGATTCTAGCCTTCCAATTATTCAAAAAACTTCGCTTGGTTGGATTGTAACTGGAAAATACAATCAACCAAAGGGCTCAAACAATGGTAATGTTTTTCATTTAAGTTCTGCTATAGAAAACGAGAGCAATATTGATTCAATTGTTAAAAAATTCTGGGAGTTAGAAGAGCTTCCAAACGTATCAACAAAAATGTACTCAGAGGAACAGCAACAATGTGAGGACAATTTTAAAAATAATGTGTGACGATTAACGTCAGGACCATCCTTACCTCTCAAATCTGATATAAAACTGTTAGGATCTTCCTTTGAAACTGCCAAACGACGATTTCTTTCATTAGAACGAAAGCTCTCCAAAGATGATACCATGAGGCAAATGTATCATGATTTTATGAAAGAGTATTTTAATTTAGGTCATATGTCTTTTGTAGACAAAATGCCAATTACTCCTCATTTTTTCATTCCACATCAATGTGTTTTGCGTCCTCAGAGTACAACTACTAAACTTCGAGTAGTGTTTGATGCTTCAAGTAGAACTTCTTCGTATGTATCACTTAATGAATTGTTAATGGTTGGTCCTGCAGTTCAAGAAGAATTGTATTCTACATTAATCCGTTTTCGACTTCACAAATATGCAATCACTGCAGATATTGAAAAAATGTATCGTCAAGTCTTGGTTGATGACAATGATAGAAATTTTCAATTGATCCTTTGGAGAGAAAATCCATCTGATGAGTTGAAAGTGTTTCGACTTAACACAGTCACTTACGGCACAGCTTCTGCACCTTTTTTGGCCATCAGATGTTTGATTCACTTGAGCGATTTGTACAAAGAGACTTTGCCTATTGGTTCAAAGGTTATCCGCAGTGATTTTTACGTTGATGATTTGCTTACTGGAGCTGAGAGCTACCAAGACCTAATTGTTATTCGCGACCAGGCAACTGAAATTTTAAGTCAGCTGGTTTTAATCTTACGAAATGGGTTTCAAATCATCCGAATTTCATAAATTCTTTACAGAATGAAAAACCTTTACAAAATGATTCAGAATCTTCTAAGGCGCTGGGCATACATTGGGTTCCGAAGAATGATAATTTTAAGTTTCATTTGGAAGATAATTTTCAAGAATTGAAAGCTACAAAATGAAACATACTCTCAGTTTCTTCTCGATTATTCGATCCTCTCGGACTATTATGCCCACTAGTAACAAAATCCAAACAAATTGCTACAAGAACACACAGATTCCCTGCATATTACTAGAACACCTCACCCCTCATAAATCTCAACAACACAACACTCTCACCTACCTGTAATTACAGATAGTCTTAAACTTCTACAGAAATACATAAATTGAAATTCCTACAAACACACACACACACACATACACACATATATACACGCAATCGATCTACCTCAACTACTCCCAGCCCCCTGCCAATCAAACCTTCACCTAAATATTCACAGACAGACAGACACATCCACAAATTCCTATGGTTACATATTACGGCAACAACGCCGCCCACTCTAGCAACACCTACATTAGCATTAGAAAAAATAAGCATGTTTTGCCGTCGGCATTTGAAAAAAATAATAATCATGTTTTGCCGTCGGCATTTGAAAAAAATAATAATCATGTTTTGCCGTCGGCATTTGAAAAAAATAATCATATTTTACCGTCGGCATTTGAAAAAAATAATAATCATGTCTTGCCGTCGGCATTTGAAAAAAATTATAATCATGTTTTGCCGTCAGCATTTGAAAAAAATAATAATCATGTTTTGCCGTCGGCATTTGAAAAAAATAATAATCATGTATTGTCGTCGGCATTTGAAAAAAATAATAATCATGTATTGTCGTAGGCATTAAGAAAAATAATAATCATGTATTGACGTATGCAGTTGAAAAAAATAATAATCATGTATTGCCGTCGGCATTTGAAAAAAATAATAATCATGTTTTGCC
The DNA here is from genome assembly GCA_949987645.1 of Tachina grossa. NCBI lineage: Eukaryota > Metazoa > Arthropoda > Insecta > Diptera > Tachinidae > Tachina > Tachina grossa. The sequence goes on along the minus strand of OX465274.1, from coordinate 107,374,126 downwards.
GTCGGCATTTGAAAAAATAATCATGTTTTGCAGTCGGCATTTGAAAAAAATAATCATGTTTTGCCGTCGGCATTTGAAAAAAATAATAATCATGTTTTGCTGTCGGCATTTGAAAAAAATAATAATCATGTATTGCCGTCGGCATTTGAAAAAAATAATAATCATGTATTGCCGTCGGCAGTTGAAAAAAATAATAATCATGTATTGCCGTAGGCATTAGGAAAAATTATCATGCATTGCCGTAGGCATTAGGAAAAATGAAATAACACTATTTCAGCATTGGTATTAGGAAAAATCTTTTCATGATTTTCCCGTCGGCATATACACTCATAAAATCCCTCAAAAAATCACCCGTTATCACAATTAATGTTATCCAAAAAAAATCACCCGCTCCCACAAGGGTTAATGTAAATAAAAAACTCCTTATGTAAACAAAAACTCATAATGTAAACAAAAAATATCAAAGCGCCGCCGAAAACACAAATTTCCAAGAATTTAACAATTTTCAAATTTTAATTACCCAAATTTAACAATTTCAGCAACAATTTAAAAATTTCAGCCACAATTTAACAATTTTAATCGGCGCCCGAACCGCCAGTTCACTACTACTCTCCCCTTTAATTTTAAGAACCTTTTCAACTAGATATGTATTTTGAAATCTAGTTTTTGAAAGTTCCTCAGTATAGGAGCCACTTTTAATAGGATTGCCAAGATAGTCTTCTAATATGTATGTTGCAGGATTTGTATTTTGAACTCTTGTCATTGTGAAAATTTCTGTAGTCTAATTTGGAGTATAACCTTTTTCAAATGTGTGCTTATATTTGCTTATGCGAACATGATCTCCCACATTAAATTTTGACATTTTATACATTTTCAAATGACTGTATACTGTATTTAGCAGCTTTTCCTCATTTGTTGAGTTGACTTCAATAGGAGACATTTTAATGGTACGATGAACTTTTCGATTGTATGCATTGAGTAAATCTTTGTATATATCAATCCACTTATATGAACCGTTATAACTAAATTCTTTCCACATCATTCCTTTCAATGTTCTATTAAATCGTTCTACTATTGATGCTTTCATAATGCTATATGTTGAGTAGTGATTAATGTTGTATTTATGCATTAATTTTCCGAAGTGTTTGTTGAAAAATTCTTTGCCATCATCTGTTTGTAAATTTTTTTGGTACTCGTCCCAATTCTAAAATATCTTCCATTGCCTGGGTTGTTTCGAGTGCAGTTTTTGTTTTTAGCGGTACTGCCCATGCAAATTTTGAGAATGTGTCAATTACAGTCAACAAAAATCGATGATTTCTATTTTCTTTAGAATAGTTCCCCATTTCAACTAAATCAGCTTGCCAAAGATCATCTATTCCTTTCATTACAACTCTGCGACGCACAAATTGTTTTCGTGCTTGCTTATGGAGTTCATTTACTAAATTTCTTGTTGAAGACATTAAGTTGTTTTTAAAGATTTTTTGCAGAGTGTTTTGATCTGCTTGACGCACTTTTAGCTATTGATACAAACATGTAATTTTCTAATCTATAAATTTTTTCATTAAGCTGTTCAATTTGTTCTTTAAAGGATGTTTTAATTTGTAGAATATCTTTTTCAATTTTATAATTTTCTTCTATATCTAATTTTATTTCGCGTTGTAGTTCCTCAATTTGCATATGAATATCTTCTCGTATTATAGTATTATCCCCCTTAAAGTATGTTAATAATTTCTCTTCTAATTTTTCGATTTGAGTTTGCAAAAACAATTTATTGATAACATCGTTTTCCTCCAGAGCTTTTGCAACATTTTTGATCCTTTTGTTTTGGACATCAATGTTGTTGTTCGTATCCACAAAGAACCCCAGCAGTTTAGGTGCATTTTTCAAAGAAATTGTGCTGCTAGTATCGTTTAAATAGTGTCCAAATTTATCAACAGACATACTCTATTTAGTTTATTAAAGTTAGTGTATTATATTCGCTTCACGTAGTTCTTCAATAATTGATACAATTTCGTTATTGTGATTAGTATGACCTGCACCTTGTGATGCGAGCAGTAGTCGAAGTCTATCTACTAACTCATTTGGATCGTCCCAGTATATATAGTTGGGATTATTGATGTTAACTTGCATCATTCCCTCACCTAAATAGCTACCTTTGGGCTTAGACCCTGTTGATTCAGGTAAATTCTTTTGGTTTTTCTCATCAATAAATTTCTTGATAATATATTTATATTTATATCCTCTAGTACCCTTAATTTGACCATCAGGTTTAAAGTCTCTTCTATATGCATTAGTAGTAATTAAAATCTTTTTATAGATTTCAAGTTCAAATTTATCGTAATTTTTTGGTATTTTATGAAACATTAGAGAAAATAGTCCTGGTGTTAGAGCCCATATTTGACCACCAACTTGTATTTTATCTTCATTCAGTTTTAGGCTACTATCACCAAAATTCCATTCATTATTGTAATCTTTATGTGGGCCATAGTTTGTATCTTACTCATTTCTTCCTTCCAAAACTGATAAATCAGTATAAGTATATTTTGTATTGGAAGTCTGTGAGTAAAAATCATCTTCATCATCATCATCATCATTTTCAGTATTAACATCATTAAATAAGATGGTATTATCAAAAATTGTCCCTTCTACTAGTTTTTTTGGTGTACTTGTCTCTATCTTGACTGATGGGTTTTCAGGCTTTAAACTTGTATTATTTTCAACTTCTGTCTTGATGTTACTTTCTTCTTTCATACGAATTCTTTTAAAATTTTTAGAACTATTTATGAATTCTTTAAGAGGTTCGTTATAGGTTTGAATGTATCTCTTAATTGTTCACGTGTATCTATTTCACCAGTTTTTATACTACGAAGCGTTTTCTTCAACACATTTCTTGTCAAAAACAACTGTTTTAAAATTTTCTCATCCATGTTTGCAAAGGGCAAATAACAGGTATCAGCAATCAGATCAGCTTATTAGGAGCTGGTCTGGTTTTCAGATGAGCTTATTAGGAGCTGGTCTGGTTTTCAGATCAGCTTTTCAGGACCTGGTCTGGTTTTTAGATCAGCTTATCAGGACCTGGTCTGGTTTTCAGATCAGCTTTTCAGGACCTGGTCTGGTTTTCAGATCAGCTTTTCAGGATCTGGTCTGGTTTTCAGATCAGCTTTTCAGGACCTGGTCTGGTTTTCAGATCAGCTTTTCAGGACCTGGTCTGGTTTTCAGATCAGCTTTTCAGGACCTGGTCCGGTTTTCAGATCAGCTTATCAGGACCTGGTCTGGTTTTTAGATCAGCTTATCAGGAGCTGGTCTGGTTTTCAGGTAGCTGGTATAGTTTGGAGATCAGCTTATCAGGTATCAGATGAGGTTATAGCAAATAGATGTATCAAGTTTAAAGTTAGATTAATAACTAAAGTCAATCTTTTAAGAGAAGTAGTTTATATAGTTATGAAATAGTCAAACTGCTTTCTGTAGCGACCGTCATTTAATTCATTATCTTTGCTTATTAATAAAAAGCCATATTTTTCCCTCCAACACTCTCGACAAATTTCTTGGAACTTTTCATAACTCATATCGCTGCCAACATGATCTCTATAAACATGCTTCATATTTGTCTCATCTTGCTTAAACATTATAATAACATTTGCATTGTCTCTTATTAAACGTTTGGGAATTCTAGTATAAGTTTGACACAAGTAGAATGAATCAACATCCCTATGCCGTCCCATACAAAAATATGAACGTATATTATTCTGCTTCTCACATGAAACATCATCAAATATCATAATTGAATTAGTTTTAGCTTCGTCAGGTGGAATAACTGATTCATTAACGGTGAATGTATAATATCCCATTCCTTTAATTGGTGAAATTAGTTTCTTCAAGTACTCATATTTGGGTTGATAAAGAGATTTTGCGTATAAATATATGTTTTCAAACTTGAGTCCATTAGGACTTTCTAGTAAGCCGATCATAATATTAGTCTTTCCACAATTTGATGGCCCTACTATTAGAGCACGAATAGAATTTGGTAAGAGGGGGCTATGCTTTATTTTTGAAGTGATGTTCGATGATTCATCAATATTACGAACTAAAATATTTTTATGTTGTTTCACTAACTGCATTTTTGTAACTAAATACATTTTATAAATGTTACCTCTTATTATAGAAAAAATCAGATAATATGGTTATACGATATCAGAAAACGTTTAGTCATAAAAACAACTTCGTTGGAGGAGGTATAGTAGATAAAATAATAAACTCTCTACCTGTTGAACTTCATCTTCCTGGATATTAGTACTGTGGACCTGGAACAAAACTATAAAAATGTATAAATCGAGGTGATAAAGGAATTAATCTATTGAACTCTGCTTGTAAAGATCACGATATAGCTTATTCAAAAAATAAGGATTTAAGCACTAAACATAAAAATGACAAAACACTAGAAAATTCAGCTTGGGACCGAGCTTTATCAAAAGATAGTAGTATTGCTGAAAAATCATTTACCTATATGGTTACTAACGCAATGAAATCCAAAACAAAATTTGGTATGGGTGTGGAGAAAAAGAATAATTTTAAAAAGAATAAGCTAAATGATAAAAAACTGTTTAGAACATCAATTAGAGCTGCAAAAAAAATACTAAAGAAGGAAAAACCATTAGATATTAACTCAGCTATTAAAATTGCCCGAAAAACTATCAACCAATCATTAAAAGGAAGAAAATCTCAAATTATAATATCACGTATAATACGTGTCCTAAAAATTAGTGGTTTTTTGCCTTTAATACCGATTTTAACTGCTCTGCAATTGGTAGTTTAAAAACTGGAGGTGCTGCTATAGCTAAAGCTGTAAGTGCAAAAAAGAGTGCAAAAAATTAACTTGATGAAGCAACTAGACATAATAGAGTGATGGAATCTATAGCAGTTGGAAAGGGACTTTACTTAAAACCATATAAAAAGGGTTATGGTTTAGTTTACAAAGAGGAATCAAAAAACTCTTACAGATGCTACCCAACCCAATTTGATGTGGACCTAAACCGTTTCTCTATAAATATTCCATATTTTAGAGGAGTTTTCATGATGAATACTCTACCAAGGCGAACAAAGAAAATAGAATGTGGAATAATCAATTTAGACGTATCAACAGGACCTGATACACATTGGGTAGCATATTATAAAAACAACAATGAAAAAGAATATTTCGACAGCTTTGGAAACTTACAACCTCCTTCGGAAGTAGTTAAATATCTTGGTAAAAATATAAAATACAACTATAATCAACATCAGAATCTTAAAACATTTACCTCTGCTCATTTATGTCTTAAATTTATTTATAAAATAACTGAAAATATTTAATAAATAACAAAAATTAAAAATTTTAAAAACCCTCGACTTTTTTCAGAAAAGATCTTATATCTTCTAAATGTCTAGATTGATTTTCTCCAAACATAGCTAATAACCCTCTCGATCAAGTCGTCTTTCAAACAGAAAAAATTAAATGAAAATCGGTCCAGCAGTTTGGCCTGTACGTGGACACGGACAGGCACACAGATACACAGACACACACTACAAACTTATAACACCCCTTTTTTTAGTCGGGGGTTAAAAACACAAAAAATTATATTTTACAACACTATTTAATGTCTTTTTATTTATAATCTGAAATACATAATTAATATATTTTATTGCCAAATAGGAAATTGGAAATTTTGAATTAGCAATTCACTCAGCTCGCTCTCAACGATTAAGCTTTGTTCACCTTCTCTGCTTAAGCAATATGATCCGCTCAAGAGTTCTTTAATTTCATCATCGGTTAAAGTATTATATCGTTTAGGCAGGAACATTATGTCCCAGCAAAAAATTAGACATTACCATCTGAACAACTTGCCATATCATGACTTACTTTCTTGATTGCCAAATTGAAGTACTCGCTTACAAAACAAATTACGTAAACTTTTAAAAATAGGAATCAGAAGTTGAACATATTCTTTGGGTTTTAAAAGATGACTTGAAAATATTGTCAAAATAAGTAGTTATTTTAAATAAATTATATTTATTTCTAAATTGTCTACTTATTTATTTCAAACTAAAAAATAAGTACTTACATTTTGGAAAATTATTATTTAAATATAAGTAGTTTCAAACAATTTTTTTCATTTTCGGTTTTAATAAAAGTTCACCAATCAAAACAATTGAAATTTTTCTAAATATAGTATTTATAAGTAATAATTCAGTCACGAATATGAATAAAATATAACCCATTTCAATTGAGTTTAAAAAAGAAATTTTACAAAAGTAAGCAATCGTTTTTTAAATTTATTTATATTATTCTTAAAAAGTAATTATTTACTTAATCAAACTGAGATTTTAATCAAGATCTCCTATTTACTCAAACAACGGAATATTTAAAAAAAATTTATTTTTCGTCTAAAAAAAAGTGCCATCAAGAAAGAAATAAGTATATCCCAAAAGGAAAAAAATAACTAGTTCGTACAATAAACAACATAACTACTTTTCAGGAATCTATTATTTTAGTCTCATGCGTTGTTAAAATCATTAAGTTGGTAATCCAGTAGGGAAGTGCTTCCACCAAAAATGCTTAATTCCAATCTCGATTACCTTTTTTGAAATTTTTGGCTGGGGTGGTTTTCCATTTCAACTTTTAGTGTTGGTCCATATTTTGTTGTTACTCGTGTCACATTTCGCATGGTGTATTTAATTGATGTCTCAAGCTCCTTTATGTGAATTTAAGTTTTGTTTTTAGTGCATTAAATTTTGATGTTAGATTTGTTTTAGAGTCTATTTTTTATAAGCTCTTCTCACTTTGAATGTTTAACTGAAAATGATCTTAAAAGTAGCGATGATGACTTTAAGAAGGCTAATCGGAAATATTTATGGTGAAATAGAGGATAAGTGGGGGATAGTGATAGACAGAAAGAGATAGTTATAGAGAAGTGTGAAATATAGATGATGGTATAGATTAGAGAACTGCGTAAAAGTTCTTTAAATGTAAATACGTCATGATTTTTAAATGTATTCACGTCGCATGTATTATACTAAACCAATAATAAATGCTGTCGTACTATAAGCGAAGCACGATGGATATATTGGTGTACGTGTGTATCAGTGTTAGCAAGCGATGTCGCAAGACAGCTTGTTTGTAACAAACACTTAAAAGAAGTATGTAGATGGTAAGCTATTGTGTGGTTAACCATATACAACTAATATTAATGCATGTGTGTGCCTTTGCATGTGCCCAGAAAAATAAAAAATCATACACACTTACATGCATGACGTTTGTACACGCTCTCATGCGTAGAAAGAAGCAAGTATCACAAATTCTTCCGTCACGAAGTGTTTTCTTCTTTACTCTTATACCTACAATACTCAAATAAATTTCTTGCAAACAGTGTTGTTAACGTTTGTTTTATAAGATTTCGCTGTAGTAAAGCATTTGAAAAATCCCTCATGTCTTGAAAGTTCTTATAAGATGTCTTATGCAGGACTCTAGTATCGATATTTTAAAGATCAAGAGATACTACTTTAAAAATCTAAACAGCAAATAAGTCTTAAAGGAACCTTCAAACAATCATCATTCATTCATTCAGTTATCAGGAAATAAAATGAGTCAAATTAGACGTACTCTAAACCAATTTATAAGAGATTTTAAAAGCTTCAGGCTTTTTGATCAATGGGAGATTATAAAATTTTCCCAAAATATGCTGGATGAGAACGAAGAATATGGTATCATGGAAGATGAAGACAACACAGAAGGACACTTCAAAAGCTGCTAAGACACTGAATTTCGTTTTCAGTAACCAAATTCATTGAATCAGTAAATATTTTGTATGAATGCGGGCCTACAAAGAAATTCGTAGATTCTAATAACAATTTTGTAAAAATTTAACTGGAGAAAAATAATTCGTTTTTAGTTAAATTATTATGGCATTAGAGAAAAAAGTTAACTGAAACTCAAAATATTTTCAGTACAATAGGAACAGATAAACATTTTTGCAGATTTTTTTTGTATTATTCAGGAAATTTTTTTTTATAATTTACAAACACATTCACTAAAATTTTTCGTATTATCAGAAAATAAATTAACTGAATCAATAACAATTCTTACTAATTTAAAAAAAATAGTAAAAGGTTTATTTGAAAAAAATAACTGAATCAAATAAAAGGTTCAACAATTTTTTTTTTTACTTTCAAAAATTGCTTGTTTTTATGGTGCCCCTGTGGCTGAGTGGTAGCGATGCTAGCCTCTCAGTCCAGAGATCGTGGGTTCGATTCCCACCATAGACCCTGGGTGTTTTTCGCAGACAAGCTAATCGCTTTGCGAATTGTGTTTGTGTTTAAAAAAAAAAAAAAAAAAAGCATTTCGTTCCCGCTTTTGGAACTCGTCAGTAGACTTCAACCCAAAAAATTTTTGAATTTAGCTAACAAACTCAGTATGTATATAGTAACACTCTTAATACTATATTGAGAATCACAATATAAAAACATAATAAGTTTGAAAACCGTAAACACAAATCTTTAAAAAAAAATTAATTTTTTTTATATCTATAAAACAATTTGTAGAAAAAATTAAAAAAAATCAGAAATTTTTTTTTACAGTATATAAAAATTAATTTAACTGAAAATAACAAATTTAAATATAAAAAATAAATCTAAAATTTTTTTTACAAATTTTACTTTATATAGATAATTTTCATTCTACAGTAATTTTGACATACCTGCACAATCAACTTTGCACGACTTTTTGTGCAGATAAGTCAAAAATGCTGTTATCTTAAATGCACTTACCTGCCTAAATGTACATGTATACAATTTTTGACTTCAGTTTTATACACATACATACATAGTTGCATACTTGTGTAGCAACATTTATTTAATGTGTGCAGCTAACTTAAAATTTTTATATGAGAATAATTTAAAACTGCCAAAAAAGATGTTAAATGCGCAGGTATACAAAGTGCACTTAAAAACGGATTTTGAACAATAATTACAGGAAAAATATATTTTGTGCAGTTAAGTCAATGTGCAGCTAACGTTGATTTTTTGTTTGAAAATCTTTTAAAATTACCAAAATTTTAGGGCACTTATCTGAAATGTGCAGGTATAGAAAGTGCACTTAAAAAAACGAATTTGTATTGGATTTTAAAGAATAGTGACAGAAATTTATCAGTTTAGGCAGTTAAGTCCAAAGTGCACTTAAAAAAAAGGCAGCTAAATCAAAACTACTGTATACAGTTTTATTTTTTAAATAAAATAAAATTCGTACAAATAATTTACTGGAACAGTAAAACATATTTACTGAAACTAAATTATATTTCAAAACACACGTTTGTTTGAAAAAGGAAGGTCATTATGCAAGTCATGTAAGTGAGAAAGATAATCCAAAGTGACCTCATATACATAACCGTCTGTTCCATTGTCATCTATGCTGTTTGGATCCAGATTCAGTTCGTCTTGCGATAACCATCTGAGCCCACCATGACGAAGATATTCCGACATCGCCTAACCGTAAAGGTTATTTGCGTCTAAATAAACAAGAAATTCTGAGGGCTTCTCCTTATCGAAATCTTCCAAATATTTGTTATTCGCTTTCGAATATCTTTGGCTACACTGTACGATTCCCCCACGTATACCTTTTTCATAAAATTGTACATGTCTATAAGGGTAATAACTTTTTTTGGACAAAATTTCTTCATCCGTACAAGCGATGGGCAATTTAGTATTGATAATAAAAATTATTTTTTTATGCCATTTTGGTCAAAACAGTTTCCTCACCAAATGCAATTTCTAAAGCACTCCAAAAATATTTTTTAAATCTCCTTACACATTATATATGGTACATTTATTGTTTATATAAGTATGTTATATATTCTGCTTAGCTCAGATAGCGATAAATCCATTTTTTTATATCACAACATTTTTTTTGGAGTCTTTGTAAATCTGGAAAAGTTTTTTTTTCTACTCAGTGTAATTTTTTCAAAGCTGTTGAAATTTTTTTAAATTTCATTTTAAATAACGTGAGTCACGACGATTTTTTTTTACATGTATTTATTTATTGTATCTTCAAATATTACGACGAATAACAAAAAAAAAATCCTGATATAATACAAACAACAATACATAATTAAAACACTTGTAATAAAAATTTCGACACCTCCCTCTATATATATATATAAAAATCAATAGCTGATCGGTAGTCTGACTAAACTCGAGAACGGTTGAACGAATTTATCTTATCTTGGTCTTGAAATGTTCGTGAAGGTCTAGGAAAGGTTTAAAGGAGGAGAAAATTTCGAATAATTGCCGGGAAAACGCTAAAAGCAGTCCTTTTCTTTTTCTCATATAAACGTTTTCTTAATAAAATTTAGAGTCAATTTGAACTTTATTGCTATTCAAACTTAATTTTAGCTAACTTTGTTTTATATAGATTGATAAATATTAAGTTTTGTCACAAACTAAATTTTTCAACGCAACCATAACGCAATCCATTCTGTAACACTTCAGAACACGAAAAAAGTATTGCGATATTGTGTTACAATATCTACGAGTGCGAGAGAACTTTCTTTACTTTGGTGATCCTTTGTGTAAGTGACATTACAAGTAATGTGCTCTTTTTTTATATTTGTGATTTTCGTCAGACTCTTCCAGTTATTCCCCAATCAACTGTTGCTGATGAACTAAATGCATGCCTAAAATCATCAAATTTGTGGCAGTATGTAAAGACACTCCAACTACACGCAAAGAAAAGACATGGTTGCAGAATGGTTGAGAAAACAATATTCTGTTCTCTGAAACAAATGTGTGGTCATTGAAAACTAGTTATTGTTATTTTAAACATTTATTTCGTTACGATAAACAGAATAATATTTGAATTTAATAATGACATTATCACATCCATAAAAAAGTGTGACATGGTTAGAGTTTAACAATACAGTTTTGTTAAAAATCTATGACTACAACATAATTTGTATTATTATTTAAAAATAATATGATGTAAATAACAATATAATGTTATCCAAAACCATACTATTTTAAGTTTAAAAAAAATCTTTTTCAGAAACATCTGACAGTTCGGTATTTCGTTTGTAAGCTATCGGTAGTGCACGGGTGGTGTTAAATAACTTAATAGATAAATAAAGTATAAAAAGGGTTGGCGAATAAAAATACATTTGTGTATCTCGTTATACAGACATGTCAGTATGTCGTGTAAGTATACATTTCTATATATTCATTTTATGTCAATAATATTAATTTATTTTTATTTCGAATTTAACGTACAGCTGTTTCTACAATAAATATATGATTAAAAAACAAAATAGTATTATTACATTAAATAATACTGTGGTCATATTTAACAATATTAATATAATATTAGAACATGGTATGGTGAGTCGTAATTATATTTTAGTCACATCTTACAATAGTGTTGTCATATTAACAATAATAAGATTAGGTACAACAAATTCAATTGTTCTTGTAGATAATATTGTTACTAACTCAGATAATAATATAATTAAAGTTTGACTGCAACCATATAATTCAATCATAATATGTTGCTGTTTGATTATGGTTGCCTCAACCATATTTTTTCTTTGCGTGTAGCAACTAACATGCGAGTATTCTTGCAGCAAGATGAAACTAGAAATGTGTTTGCGAAGCAGTTGTAAGACATTGGAAATAACAAAGTTGCAGTGGACACCTCGACCGGATTCATCACATTGCCAACAGATTTCTGATACATCACAGACTCAAAAGAGGAGCTTATTCAACGTGTTTTCCCAGATATAGCGCAAAAGTTAAATTACCATAATTGGCTGCCATTTAGTTCATTTCAGTGACCGGTCATTTTAGTTCATTATTTATAAATGAACTAGTTCGTTCATTTAGTTCAATCGCTCTTTTTAGTTCAATGAACTAGTTAGGTCTTTTTAGTTCAATGATTTTACATCTACATGCATATGTATGTATGTGTGTAGATGTGTTGTGGAAAACCGTGGAAATTAAAAAGCCGTGGTTTCCGGTTTTAAGCTATTAAAACCGGTCGGTTTCGGTTCGGTTTCGGTTTTAAAAATATGCATGTATATAAATAGGTATGTATGCTGGAAAGAAAATGATGATTTAAAAATAATCATCCCTGTCGTGAGAAGCAAATGGAATTTTTCTCCATGTGAAATTTTCATTACCCTCGAAGAGAAAAATGCTGTCTTAAATATTCCGTGGAATTTTTTCCCCGCTATCAGTCCACGTGAATGTAAAAAAGGAAGCATTTTTGTAAAGTTAAAAATTATTTGGAAATCGGAAAAATTTAAGTTTAATAAAAAAATCACACAAATTTTAGGTTATAAATGAAATCTATTTAACTTTAAGTTTGTTGATTAAGCTGTTTTTTCATTAATAATACTACCGTGGTGGTGACATTTACGGTCTGTGAATCAAAGAGATTCATACTCTATGGAAAAATGTGTTGTAGGGAATTACTGTTAACAATCGTAAGCTTTACTTACTAAAAATAAATAATTTTAACTTTCAATATATAATTAGAAAAAAAAAAATATCGAAATTATTCGATGTAATAATTCAGTTCGCCTGCAAAAATAAAGTGAACAAAACCAAGGGAAAAGTGAAAAAATTCACGTGAAAAATATTTTTTGCCTTATAGTGGTTGGCGTATTTCAAATACGATAAAATAGATTAAATAAGACAATTTTTCGTTAATCTATTACTAAACAGTCGTAGTCGTATTTGATATACGCCAACCACGATAAGGCAGATTATTCATGATAAGGGGAACCAGAAGAAGGAAAATATTTCTGGGAAAATTTTTCCATAGAAAAAATTTATACCATAGGGGTGATAAAGTCTCCCTGGTTTGTATTCAATTCAGGTACTTATATTAGAAAAGGAACATTTAGTAGTGAGTATGTGTATAAAAAGCTTAAGAATAAAAGATTTATATTTAATTATACAAGTAATAAAATTTCAGAAACGTTAAAACGTTCAATGTAGAGTCGTTTAAACGAAATATTATTTTTGTGCAAAAGTTACTAGCGACAGAAAACACTTTTGCTTTCAGTTGAAGGGGGCTTTATTGTGTTATTGCCTTGTGAAGCAATAATATGTTGGTTGTTTTGTTGTTTTTTTTTTATAAAGTACAAATTCTTGTCGAAGAGCGTTAAAATTATCGTCTTTTTGCTTTACATATGCTAGAGCTTTTTTGATATTAGATTACAATTCTTATTGCAAAGAATTATTATATTTTTCTTAAAATTTTACAATTTTCGTACTTTTTATTGTTACAGAATGCTTAGTAATGTATAAAAGTCTTCAATGTAAAGTATTTGCTGTATTTTTAAACAATATAATAATGTTAAAGTAAAACTTAAAAACCGACGCTTTTTTTGTCGGTTTTGGTTTCGGATTTTATGGGTTAAAAACCGCCGTTTTGGTTTCGGTTAAAACCGAACGGTAATCCCTAAATGATTCCAACGGATTTGCCATTCAATTTTAAATGCTTACAATTTCCAGTACGTCTGGCCTTTACGATGACCATGAATAAATCGCAAGGGCAGTCGACAGAAGTTTGCGGAATCAACTTGGAGTTTCCCTCTTTCGCGCATGGACAATTATACGTCTTGTGTTCTTTGTTTATTTACGAATCACAAAACAAATAATATAGTTTATGAGAAAGCTTTAAATTGATTAACAGACTGTATCATAACGGTGTGTCTCTCAATATGAAATTTAAACCTTACAAATAGCCAGTATTTTAGGAAAACTCTGTTTTGTAAGTAGGCAACATGATGCTTCGAAAATAATAATAAGACTTCATGCTTCATTCAAAAAATGCTTTTTTAGGGTTCCGTACACCAAAGGTGAAAAGGAACCCTATTGTTTTCGCTACGCTGTCCGTCTGTCCGCCACACGGTATTTTCTCAGGAACCGTAAGAGCTACGGACCTGAAATTTGGACACATTATGTAGAACCTTGGCTGCTGCAACAACAAATGCATGAGAATTAAAAATTAAAGGGTGTTCCAAAACGAGCAACGAAAAATTTTAAAATCCCATGTAATATACATACAATTGTATGAACATAACTATGTATGTATATTGAAACTTGAAATTTGTAAAATTAGTGTATTTTTATACAGACTACACCAATTAGCACTAAAATTTAAAAAAATTTAAATTAAAGGGTGGTCCATCAGTTAATGCAATTTTGACTATGTAATTTTGAGAATTTGCTATATCTTGGAAACCGTAAGAGGTAAACAACTGAAATTTTCAACAACGGTAAAACTAAATAAATTCAGTAAAGTGCGACTATGACTCGCGCACGAAGGGTTCCGTACGAACACTAGATATGTAATTTAATACAAACTTCATTTTATATAACATATAGTTTTGGCATTTTTTTTCGTTTTTGGGGTCTTTTAGGTTTTTTTGTTTTGGCGGTTCTTGCGTTTTTTCGGTTTTGGCGATTTTTTTTAAGTTTTGGTTTTTTTTTTAGTTTTGACACTTTATTTTCTTGTTTTGGCGATTTTTTTCGGTTTTTTGCGTTTTTTTTTCATTTTGGCGATATTTATTTTATTTTTGGCGATTTTTTTCATTTTTGCGAATTTTTTTTTATGTAATATTTTTTTTTTTAATTTTGGCGACATTTTCGCGTTTTGGCAATTTTTTTCTATTTTTGGGGTTTTTTTCATTTTAACGTTTTTTTTTCATTTAGGCGATTTTTTCGAATTTGGCGATTTATTTTAGTGATAGAAATTTTTTTTTTAATTTTGGCGATTTTTTTCGTTTTGGCGATTTTTTTTTAATTTTTGGCGATTTTATAATTTTCGGTTTTTTAGTTTTACCGTTTTTGAAAATTTCAAGTGTTTGCCTCTTACGGTTTCCAAGATATAGCAAGTTGTCAAAATTACATAGTCAAAATTGAAACTTTTTTAAATTTTAGTGTTATTGTTGTAGTCTGTATAAAAATACACTAATTTTACAAATTTCAAGTTTCAATATACATATGTTCATACAATTGTATGTATATTACATGGGATTTTAACATTTTTCGTTGCTTGTTTTGGAACACCCTTTAATTTTTAATTCTCATGTATTTGTTGTTGTAGCGGCCAAGGTTCACATACTGTGTCCAAATTTCATGTCCGTAGCTCCTACGGTTCCTGAGAAAATACCGTGTGACGGACAGACAGACAGGCGGACAGCGTAACGAAAACAATAGGGTTCCTTTTCACCTTTGGTGTACGGAACCCTAAAAAACGGAAAATTATAAAATCGCCAAACCAAAAAAAAAAAATCGGCAAAAATTAAAAAAAAACGCCAAAACGAAAAAAATCGCCGAAATTAAAAAAAAAATGTAATCTAAAATCTAAATCAAAATGAAAAAACGCCAAAAATCTAAAAAAATTGCTAAATCGCGAAAATGTCGCCAAAACTAAAAAAATTTTCATTATTCTGTGATCGGACTCACATTGCTTTTTTTATACAAAAGTTTAGGTCTTTTATTTATCAACTGAGGCAGTACGAAGTCTGGTGGGTCAGCTTGTATTTAATAAAAATTAAGTAGATTTTTTTAGTACATTGGTTCGTACCAAAATAAAAAATATAGTAAGTCAGAAAACTCCAAAATAAAATTAAATAAAACTTTCAGCTGCAAAGGTAAAATTGCAATAGTGATATATTTCATATATTATCCGCCAAACAACTCATCTATCACAAGATCTATCATTTGACATTAAAATTTAGTTTATTAAAAAAAAAACCGCGAAATAGAATCATAATATCGCGATTTTTTGCGCCCTTCTTCCGTACAAATGGTAAGATTTTGTTATATTCATGCTATTATTAAAAAACAATTCAAATTTTGTTATTAAATAATAATTTTGTATCCTTAGGAGAAAAATTTTAATTCGAAACTTTATCGTGTTTGGTGCGGAAACTTTTTTAATTTTTTAACGGCTATGTCATGAAGAATTTGATTTTCGCAAAAATTGCAAAAAATTATGACCCTAATGTCTATGTCCGTCAATAATTCTAGTTAAATTTTTGTGTATTTTAACATTGCATCCCATGAAAGTCCAGGTGCGCTATAGTATTGAGATGGATCCAGCTCATATATACCCTTACAAACTTTTCTAAGGTTCTCGAAAATATCTGTCAGCAAAAGGACATCTGTTTAAGTAAAGTTCCATGTAATCTTTCATAGCTTTACAATCAAAAGTATTCCATACCTCTTCAGCACGTGAGTATTCCTCTAAAGAACACTCTTTTTTGTTCAGCTTGTTAAAGAAATCACAGCGTGAAGGGACCTGACACTTGTCAAATTTTTGGAATGAATTAATGTACTCATATGGGAAAATACATTTTTTCTTAATGAGCTAAAATTCTTTTTCTGACTGAAATAGGGATCTTATAGTGCTGAAATCATTACCCGACAAATTGCAGGCCAATGATTCCAAACTCTCAGCCATAAAGCGTAATGTATCAAGAAATCTTATTTCAAGATTATAACCATCGCTCATTTCTGTAAATTGGAAGGGCGATATATAAAGCTCCTTATTGAGAGGGAGTACTTTCAATTGCATAGAAATTTTACCTGATTCTTTATTAAAAAGATGCCAGTCATAATTTGAGTAATTGTGAAAGTAAACTGGTATAAACTTGGGGATTAGGTAATTTAAATTACAGTTATTGTGGGCTGCACCTCTATATTTACCGCTAATGTGACAATGATCTCCAACGCGATCTTTACCTAGAAATTTTTGACAAATATGACAATTCAACGCACTATAAAAATTATAAATTTCAGATGGGGATAAAATATCCATTTGCCTACTATTTACTAAATGATGATTATATACATATATCCTCACAATCTTTAATTAAAAATGAAACAAATTTTTGTGAGGCATCTTTCCCTATATATACCCTTAAATTATCTAAATTATTGTCATGGAGACACTTAGTGTAATAACTAAATGCACAAGGAGTGCGCTTTTTAATAAAACTAGTCTTACTACTTACATTATCACTAATTTCTTCTAGGATACTTTCAAAATCCGCCAAAAATTACAAAAGGAACATCCATTTTCTTTGATGTCCCTTAAAGCTCAGAATAGCATCCGGACCTGAAGGCATAGTAGTTACAATTTTGCCGCATTCTGCCTTATGATTAGTCATTCCACCCGCGCTGTGGTTGTACTGCAAGCAGCTGTTGCAGAAATGTAGTTTGTGCTCATTCTGCGTTAGCTTATTCCGTAAAAGTCTGTTTATGATAAAAAAACAGATACAAGTTTATTAATAAAATGTACATAGTATAATATATAAAAAACAAGTATTACATATACTTATCTTAAATTAAAGTGTTGTATAATTTTTTAACTTACCGTGATATATACTTTAACAAAATGTAGTGATGACCTTCTCCATTTTCTAAAAGCAGTTAGTTGACATGGTTCCCTTTCTCGTCCTTGGTCACATAATAAGGACCAATGATTTGATTTGCCTTCTCATCATACCCAAACACATTAACACTTATTGTCAGGTTATTTACCTTGAACTTCTTAATTTTGTTTAGTGCTAATGGGTAGGTTAAATTTTTAAAATTTAGCGCTACACCATTTCGCGTAGAAATCATGTCTGCAGAAATGTCGTGAATATTATAAGTACTGCAACGTTCTATATGGTTGTATTTGGTAGTATCCATGGCAGCGATTATACACCACTTGAAGCAGTATTCATCACTATTTTCCATATTGATGCAAGTTTTTCTGCCCTCTAATTTTTTAGGTATGGATATCCAATTCGAGCCTTTGACGAGCGACGTTTTGTTGATGCTTATTTCTGCTGGGACTATGCATGACAAAGTCCAACCAGAATTTCGCTCTTCAAATTCGGACATTTTGGTAGAAATCTCTTCAACCTGTTTCCGGAATATTTTTTCTATATTGTCTGCCTTCGTCAGCAAAATCATTTTGGATACATGCGATATAACACACAACTCCAATTCTTCTTCAAAAATTTTAGTATACTCCGCTACAATACTCACATGAAATTTAATTATTGTATGCTTAGTTAAATTCATTTGAAGTCTCTCCGTAAAAACGTTTTTAGTTTCTTTAACAAATTCTTCCAAGAGAAGCTGGCCTTTTTTATTTAGAATTGCATATATGGCGATATGATTTTTGAAGGCTTTCGACATTTTGTAATTTCTCACATTCTCTTAGACTTCTTCTATCCTAGCATGCAAAGTACTCATTGGAGTTGGCAGAGTTTCTTCTCTTCTTTCTTCTACTTCTCCATCACTTTCCGGTAAGCTTATATCCATAGCATCGTTGTATAAAGTCCCTCCAAGGATATCCACACCTTGTTGATGAGTTTGTTGTTATTGCTGCTGCTCTTGTTGATGATAAGTAAGAGGTTCCCATTGCACCAAATTGGAATACTGCTGCATTTCGTTATCTGGTGTGACGGGATTATAATTGTAACTTCTATACCCATATTGCATTGGTACTCCTTATCCCAAAAACTGATTATTCCATGACATTGGTGTAGTTTCAAAGTTAGGTATAACGTATTGTTGATATTTGGATACATGTGATATAACACACAACTGCAATTCTTCTTAAAAAATTTTAATATACTCCGCCACAATACTCACATGAAATTTAATTATTTTATGCTTAGTTAAATTCATTTGAAGTCTCTCCATAAAAACATTTTTAGTTTCTTTAACAAATTCTTCCAAGAGAAGTTGGCCTTTTTTATTTAGAATTGCATATATGGCGATATGATTTTTGAAGGCTTTCGACATTTTGTAATTTCTCACATTCTCTTAGACTTCTTCTATCCTAGCATGCAAAGTACTCATTGGAGTTGGCAGAGTTTCTTCTCTTCTTTCTTCTACTTCTCCATCACTTTCCGGTAAACTTATATGCGTAGCATCGTTGTATAAAGTCCCTCCAAGGATATCCCCACCTTGCTGATGAGTTTGTTGTTATTGCTGCTGTTCTTGTTGATGATAAGTAAGAGGTTGCCACCGCATCAAATTGGAATATTGCTGCATTTCATTATCTGGTGTGACGGGATTATAATTGTAACTTGGATACATGAAATGTATATATCTGCTGTTGGCGATTTTGAACAGATGTCTCTTGATTTGTGTCCCGACTTACGACCATTTGATCCTGCACGCTATGATTTATCACGTGGCCCAAAAATGACTCTTGGTATTTGTATACCTTATGACATCTATTACACTGATAGCCTGTATAACTTATTTTTAATTATTTTAGTGAATTACGATTTGAATTTAAGAATACAATTGCTGATGATACTTGTAAATACAATAAAGTACTGATGTGTTGGTTAGAAAAGTTGGCGTATTTATACAAAAATTAGAAGCAGTATCCCTGCAGCATTCATAATTTTTACTTGTTGTTTATCAGCTGTACTTAGTTGAAACTTTGCTGCTTTAAAATAACCGCAGCCAAAGAAATGACTGCAATATATAAATGTATTCTATACAGCCACAAAATACTCTACGCACAAATTCCTACGATCGCATATTCATACATACATATATACATACATACATACACATGCATACATACACACATACATACAAATATATTTTTTAAACAAATAAACAAAATATAAGCATATCAGCGACAAACAAGCTGGACCCCCAACACACAAGCATTAGGGTGTTCACATACAAGAGAACATTTTATACATAGATAAAATAATTAAATAAATTGTTTATTAATTTATTTAACCCTAGAAAGATAACGTTATTTTTTTATACGTTAGATATAAAGATACGTCTGAAGAACGTATGATTTCTTACATCCTTTTAAGGACTTCAAAATTTTAAATGGGCATATGTATTACTGAGATCATTTATTTATTAAGTTTTCTTTTTGATAACAGAAACATTTGGTAAGAAAAAATAATAATAAAAAGAAATAACGATAAATTCAATAGAGATAAAATATTAGCATAAAATAAACAGCCTTTTTCAAAGGACTCAAAAATAAGCGTAAAAAAATAAAACAGTATCGGTTTTTTTAATTCATTTAAATATCGATACACAAAAGTAGTTTTTCCAAGCAAGGAAACCTTTTTGCTGTATAATTATATGCCCGTGTTGCAGATTAGCTTTTTATGTTCTCCACATACGGGTGTCAGACTCTTGACACATAAAATTTTCGACATTCGTCGAATTTTGGAGGGACAAAACCCACAATATCTTCTTTTTTTAGTAATGGATTAATCTCACTGTTATTGAAATCATTTTCGGCCATATTGCCGACTAAATTTTGAATGCTATCACGCAATAATTTTGACAAAGTGGGAGTTTCAAGCCTCATTTGCATTCAAGGTGTTGTTAGGGACGAGGAAATTATCTCCGAAATTATTTCTTCAGTAAAAAACTTATCAAAACATAAAACTGGATCGTACAGTAATTTACAATTTCTAGTTGGTCCTCTTGCTGTTCGAACGATATTTTGTTACCGAAGTCCTACCAGCATTTTGACCACTTGAAGTAGTCCAACAGTGTCTACTCTTGCTTCTCAAAGTAGCTTGAGGGAACTGAATTATCCGTTCAAAAGTCGTAGTAGCTTGAATGGTCTCATTGATCTCATCAGTTTCAGAAGAAGTAGTAGCTTGAATGGGTTGGAAGTTTTCGATGACCTCGCATGTTTGTATAATATCGTCTTCAACATCACTTTGATCATCGTCCTCCAGGACTTGATTTTCTGTTTCACTTACAGTTTCAGATGAAACTGAGTCACCTAAAACACTCTGCGATAAAGCACCAATTTCTCCATCACACAATACACGCTTATGTGCCATTGTTAAAAAAAAAATTAAACAAAAGTTTGTTAAATTTCCTACATATAAATTTTAAGGAAAGTAAGAAAACGATCACACAAAAGATAACAAAAAGGTCTCTGAGACGTATGGTTTGTAATTTCAGAGAAATAAGATTAACTTACCACACAAAAACAACCACCACTAGCAAGCTACTGACAAGGACTGGGAATACTAAGCATAGAAACTTTCTCTCATAGCAAAGGAGTGCGATAGACTACAAAATTAAAAAGATGTACGTCTGTGAGACGTACCTTATCTATCTAGGGTTAATCATAGACACACATTCCCACGATTCATATGAGAATCGCGTGTAGTCATCAAATCTAATTTCTCTGATATTAATGATATAGTATTACGATAACAATTTCTACAGTCTGGCAACACTGACAATTTTCCCCTCGGCATTTGAAAAAAATAATCATGTATTGCCGGCGGCATTAGGAAAAATAATAATCACGTTTTGCCTTCAGTTAGAATCAACAGTCAAGTTGTTCCTCAACATTCACATGTGAAATATCTTGGTATACATTTTGATCGTCGGCTTGCATGGAAACACCATATTGACTCAAAGCTAATACAAACAAAGCTTAAAATAACTCAGATACATTGGCTGATTGGTAGAAATTCAACACTCCTTCCCGATTGTAAACTTTTAATATACAAGTCGATTTTGAAACCCATATGGTGTTACGGAATTCATCTATAGGCATAGCCGTAGCTAGGCCTTTCTGGAGGGCGGGGGCAATGCCCCCCAGACTTGATTTTGCCCCCCCCCCCCCCCCCACCAGGATTTATTACAAATTCTTTTTAAAACATATTCTTTTGCCTGTAATATTAAAAAATTCTATTTTTTATTTATTTTAAAATTACTCATGAAAATCACCAGTAATTTTTATACAAACTTTTTGAATAATCGCTAAATATGCATACTTTTATTAGATAACAAATACCCAAAAAACTATAAGTTTACAGCACTTCAAAACATCACAAATAGTAAACTCCATGTGAATTTATAATGCATGTGTGTAGATATGTATGTGTAGCTTTCAACAAATTCTTAATAAAATTGCATTAGTGTACGTAGTTACCCAGTTGGCCACGTCTTTAAGACATCTTTGATGATGGGTACAAGACAATGGTAAGTCGTAGAAGACATATTAAAGACAACTCCATACAAATCGTTGACGAAATTTTCATACAAATGGCGGCGACGTCACACAAGACCAGATGAGCGACATTGTCGCTCAGATTATCCTCAACAAGGATTTATTGAGGACAAAACGTGTGACACTGTCGCTCAGATTGTCATCAACAAGGCTTTATTGAAGACATAACGAGGGACATTGTCGCTCATATTGTCGTCAACAATGCTTTATTAAAGACACAACGAGGGACATTGTCGTTCAGATTGTCCTCGACAAGGCTTTATTGAAGACAAAACGTATGACACTGTCGCTCAGATGGTCCCCAACAAAGTTTTATTGAAGAGAAAACGTGTGACATTGTCGTTCAGATAGTCATGAACGCCGATTTCTTTTAAATTGTCGATAAGAAAACTTAATTTACAGACGACATGTCGTACATGAATCGTCGAAGACAATGTCGTCTAGGACGATTTGGACAACTGGGTACCCAGTCGTCTGTAGATTAAGTTTTCTAATCGACAATTTAAAAGAAATCGGCGTTCATGACTATCTGAACGACAATGTGACACGTTTTCTCTTCAATAAAACTTTGTTGGGGATTATCTGAGCGACAGTGTCATACGTTTTGTCTTCAATAAAGCCTTGTCGAGGACAATCTGAGCGACAATGTCCCTCGTTGTGTCTTCAATAAAGCATTGTTGACGATAATATGAGCGACAATGACCCTCGTTATGTCTTCAATAAAGCCTTGTTGATGACAATCTGAGCGACAGTGTCACACGTTTTGTCTTCAATAAAGCCTTGTTGATGAATATTAATTTGGGATTATTAGTGCGTTTAAAAAATTTTAAGCTTAAATTTTAACAATTCCCATAAAAAAGACTAATTAAAAAAATTGTGTTTGCCCACCCCCCCCCCCCAAGAAAAAATGTCTAGCTACGCCAATGTCTATGGGGCACTGCTTCAGCTTCCAATATCGAAAAAATCCAATGCAAAACGAAATTTTACGGTTAATAACATCAGCTCTAAGGTACATAAAAAATTCAAATATACATCGTGACTTAAACATGCCACTAGTGATAGAAGAAATTGTTAAATACGCAGGCAAATATTTGACAAAACTCGAGTCACATCCTAATCCGCTTGCTCTTAATATTTTTAACTTTATTGGACACATCCGCCACATCCGGCTCTTATACTCAACACTCCAGATGGGACTCCTTGATAATACATTTATTTTTCCTTTTGGTTATCACTACTTATGTATTATTAATAACTATCACTAAGCTTATGTCCGACACTGGTCGGGCCTAATAATTATATTTTACATTTAAGATTTGAATACTTATTGTTAGTTCACATATGAAGATACAATAAATAAATACATGTATTTAAAAAAAAAATGTTTTGCCGTCGGCATTTGAAAAAAATAATAATCATGTTTTGCCGGCGGCATTTGAAAAAAATAATAATCGTGTTTTGCCATCGGAATTTGAAAAAAAAATAATAATCATGTATTGCCATCGTCATTAGAAAAAATATAATCAGTTTTTCCGTCGGCATTATGAAAAATCATTTTCATGATTTGCCTGTTGGTATTAGAAAAAATCATTTTCACAGTTTCCCTGTTGGTAAAAGGAAAAATCATTTTCATGATTTTCTCGTCGGCATATATATACTTATAAAATCTTAATCTTATTTAACCCCTTAATCTACCCCAACAAAAAATCACCCGTTCACACAGTTAATGTAACCCAAAAATATCACCCGTTCACACAAAGTTAATATAAACAAAAACTCCTAATGTATACAAAAAACATCAAAGTGCTGCCGAAAACACAAATTTCCAAGAATTTAAGAATTTTCAAATTTTAATTAGCCAAATTTAACGATTTCACTCAGTTCCTTCTACATCACCATTTTCTGCAATCTCGTTCATGTCGTTATAAACATGAACTTCTTCGCTTTCATTGGCATGGCATTTGTATTTGATGCACATTTTATGTAATGCACAACAGGCATTAACGATTTGTGTCGTTTTTTAGGACTGTAGTGCAACTCTCGAGAGCACAGTATACATCGAAACCTATTTTTCAGTACACCAAAGCATCGTTCCGCCACATTACCCGCACTGGTGTACTTTCTATTGTACCGCGTTTCGTTGCCATTTTTTGGGTTTCTGTATGGTGTCATTAAGAAATGCTTCAGTTTGTTGCCACCATCCCCTAATTTTTTTTCAGTTGGATACATATGACATACGTACATATTTATTTTCGGTATAAACATTATATTACCCAGGATCCAAGCGTTTCGTTTCCCACCGTCAAAAGCTTTTTGCATCTTTTGGTCAAGCATACTGTATTCCCATATAAATGGATTGTGGTTGGAGAAGGGATACGTAGCATCGACATACCTGACCGTCAATTTATGGTCACAAATCTGTAAATAAAGTTATAAATGTCATAACGGAAATGTACTCACCATCATTGCGTTTATACTGTAATATCCCTTTCCTGTGAATCCAAAGCGATTAAAAATCCCTCCAATATATCCCGTTCTTCTTCAAGGAGGGGAATTTTAATCCATTTAGGACAAATGAAGTCCTCAAACAGCTGAATAGTTTCTTTGATGATCCTGTATACGGACGCTTTACTTGTAGATGACACGTTTTCATTATCTACCGTGCGTTGGTAGCTCCCCGTAACCAACAATCGCATAAACGTTGCAAGTTTAACGTCTGGCCTGATTTGAGTACTAGGAAAACTAGGATTACACTTCTGCTGCATCAAATTCAGTATCATAACAAAAATATCCTTCGATATACGAAAGTTTGCCATGCATTTAGGAAAAAACGAATTGGTGCGTGTTTATTATTATATGGACATTTGTATATACATATGTATATATATATATATATTTACATATTCGAACATACATAATTATATTTTTCTCATACTTACTTTTGTTTGCATACTTAGAACAGCAGAAGAGTATCACAATTGCCTGCGATCTGTTTGTTCCACCTGCTCAGAATCCTCTAAAAAATAAATACCAACCGAATTTTATATTGCACACAATATTTTTTTTTAATACATGTATTTATTTATTGTATCTTCAAATATGAACTAGCAATAAGTATTCAAATCTTAAATCTATAAAAAAATTATTAGGCCCGACCAGTGTCGGACATAAACTTAGTGATAGTTATAAATAATACATAAGTAGTGATAATCAAAAAAGGGAAAAAAATATTTTCAAGTAGTCACATCTGGATTGTTAATTATAAGAGCCCTTATATCCCTCTTTTTTAGGCGGATGTGACCAGTAAAGTTTAAAATATTACGAGCAAGCGGATTAGGGTGTGATTCGAGTTTTGTTAAATATTTGCTTGCGTATTTTGCAATTTCTTCAGTCACTAGTGGCATATTTAAATCACGATGTATATTGGAATTTTTGATGTACCATGGATCCGATGTTATTAACCGTAAAATTTTGTTGTGCCTTCGTTGGGTTCTCTTGACATTGGAAGCTGAAGCAGCGCCATAACTGAATTCCGTAGCACCATATTGGCTTCAAAAGCGACTTGTATAGTAAACGTTTGCAGTCTAGGCTGAGTGTTGAATTTCTGCCAATCAACCAATATATTTGAGTTAACTTAAGTTTCATTTCAGGTGTATACACGGCTGCCAGATTTGACGATTTATCGTCATTTTGACGATTTTTGGTGCCGAAAATTGCAAAATGACGATTCGACGATTTTTTCCTTAAAATTTACGATTTTTTAACAGACCAAATATGGCAGTTGTTAATGAAAAATTTACTATTACAATTGGTGTAATTTTGCCCACTCTTTATTTGATATTAGTATCTGTGTAAATTTATATTCTCAAAAAACATATAAATTAAAATTAGCCAAATTCCTATCAAAAGTTTTGGTCATCAAAAGTACTGAGACTAAAACTTCGACAAAATTTAGCAATATTTTTCATAATTTTATTACTGAGGGGAACAAAGTTATTAAGAGTTAAAACCGGACAATGGTTTCGATTTCCCAATAAACATATAAAATAAAACATATGTATGTGTACACGCTAAAAAATTCATTTTGATTTATCCGAGTTTTTTGACGATTTGTCGAGTATAAAATGACGATTATTTTATAGTTTATCTGGATTTCGACGATTTTTCCATAATTTTATATGGCAGAGCTGTCTGTATACCAAGGTAATTCACTTGGGAATGTTGAAGAATATTTTGATTGTTGATTCGAATGGGGGAGCAAGTATCTCTTCTTAGGGTAAACGTTATATGGATTTTTTTGTTCATTAACTTTAATTCTCCATAAGTTCAACCATATTTCCAGCTGAGTAATATGTTCCTGGCGATTGCGGAATGCTTCATTAAGATTTTCGTGCACACTCATACAGGCTGTATCATCGGCAAATGTAGAGGTGAGGATATTATTGCTCACAGGCATATCACAAGTATATATCAAATACAAGACAGGACCCAGAATACTACCATGTGGCACACCAGAAGTTATAGATTCGGGCACAATCGTGAACTCTCCTTCCACAACAGTCAACTTCAAATGTTCTTCTTACAATTTGGACCAGTCTATACGTTTGTTCAATGGTGCTATGCTGACTTCTAAACCCAAATTGATGGTCTGGGATGCACCCATTATCAGTTAAAATTTTGGACAATTTAGTCATGAGCAGCTTTTCGAAAAGCTTTGAGATTGTAGATAGTAAGCCTATATGACTCAGTCTTGGTAAGATCTTTGCCCGCCTTTGGAATCATTTTGATCCTGGCAAGTTTCCAGTTATGTGGAAAATACTGCATTCTTAAAATATCATTAACAATAAATAGCAGGATTCTTAATGCAGTATGAGCCAAGTTTATGAGCATTTTGTTACTAATGCCATCAATACCTGAAGCTTTCTTCGGGTTGAGTTCAGCAATTACTTTTAGATGACTCAAAACAATTCACACATTCCATTTGCAATAATTCTAAATATATAAAGCAGAAATCTACATCTACTGACACCACACACAGTGGACCAAACACAAAAGAACGCTGATGATGAAGGTTTAGTGGCCTTCAAAAACGGGTGGCTGTTCCGTTCAACTATGTGTTGTTAGTCAGAATATTTACAACAGACTTTGTTGTTATTTGTTTATTAATAATTATCACATGTAATTTGGCTTAAAAAGCAGTACGAACCTTAGCCCGTTCAAATCACAAATATAGAAACAAATGGAGTTCGAATAATAATCAAAATTAACTAAAATTAATATCCATGGGTCTGTGGCAAAAATTAAAAATAAAAAAAATATACTTAATAGTAACAAACCAAAAAAGTTTGTCTTAAGTAGAACAAAAATAAGCAAATTAACTAACATGTTCATAATTAGTAAAGAACAATCGACAATGGTAAGACTGTTGTAAATATAGAGATGGTAAAATTGAGCCTTCATTACAAAAAAGTTTTCAGCAAAATTGAAATAAGGTGAGTCAAAACAATTCACACATTCCATTTGCAATAATGCTAAGTATATAAAGCAGAAATCTACATCTACTGAAACCACACACAGTGGACCAAACACAAAAGAACGCTGATGATGAAGGTTTAGTGGCCTTCGAAAACGGCTGGCTGTTCCGTTCAACTATGTGTTGTTAGTCAGAATATTTACAACAGACTTTGTTGTTATTTGTTTATTAATAATTATCACATGTAATTTGGCTTAAAAAGCAGTACGAACCTTAGCCCGTTCAAATCACAAATATAGAAACAAATGGAGTTCGAATAATAATCAAAATTAACTAAAATTAATATCCATGGGTCTGTGGCAAAAATTAAAAATAAAAAAAATATACTTAATAGTAACAAACCAAAAAAGTTTGTCTTAAGTAGAACAAAAATAAGCAAATTAACTAACATGTTCATAATTAGTAAAGAACAATCGACAATGGTAAGACTGTTGTAAATATAGAGATGGTAAAATTGAGCCTTCATTACAAAAAAGTTTTCAGCAAAATTGAAATAAGGTGAGTCAAAACAATTCACACATTCCATTTGCAATAATGCTAAGTATATAAAGCAGAAATCTACATCTACTGAAACCACACACAGTGGACCAAACACAAAAGAACGCTGATGATGAAGGTTTAGTGGCCTTCGAAAACGGCTGGCTGTTCCGTTCAACTATGTGTTGTTAGTCAGAATATTTACAACAGACTTTGTTGTTATTTGTTTATTAATAATTATCACATGTAATTTGGCTTAAAAAGCAGTACGAACCTTAGCCCGTTCAAATCACAAATATAGAAACAAATGGAGTTCGAATAATAATCAAAATTAACTAAAATTAATATCCATGGGTCTGTGGCAAAAATTAAAAATAAAAAAAATATACTTAATAGTAACAAACCAAAAAAGTTTGTCTTTAGTAGAACAAAAATAAGCAAATTAACTAACATGTTCATAATTAGTAAAGAACAATCGACAATGGTAAGACTGTTGTAAATATAGAGATGGTAAAATTGAGCTTTCATTACAAAAAAGTTTTCAGCAAAATTGAAATAAGGTGAATCAAAACAATTCACACATTCCATTTGCAATAATGCTAAGTATATAAAGCAGAAATCTACATCTACTGAAACCACACACAGTGGACCAAACACAAAAGAACGCTGATGATGAAGGTTTAGTGGCCTTCGAAAACGGCTGGCTGTTCCGTTCAACTATGTGTTGTTAGTCAGAATATTTACAACAGACTTTGTTGTTATTTGTTTATTAATAATTATCACATGTAATTTGGCTTAAAAAGCAGTACGAACCTTAGCCCGTTCAAATCACAAATATAGAAACAAATTGAGTTCGAACAATAATCAAAATTAACTAAAATTACTTTTTGTACTTCACGCATCTTAAACCTTAAGGGACGAGCGGGTAGAGAAACTACACTCGGTAAATCAGCAGCACCCGTACATGAATTGGGAGTGAATACAGATTTTAAATGCTCAGAAAATAAGTTACCTTTCTCACAATCGCTTCTTACCCAGCCTCTAGTCGCAGTACGCAACGGTGATTTAAAAACAACGGATCTTTTAAGATTTCTAGTAGCGCGCCATAGATGCGGACGTTACATCAATACCTTCAAAATACTTTTCCAGTAATGAACGTTTTTCCGTCGATAGAGCTCTTTGAGTCGTTTAGGACATTCTTTAAGTCTGATTTTATTTAGGGGTGATCTGTGTTGTTGCCATTCTCTTCTACCTCTCCTTTTTCATATACAAGACGTTCAATTTCCGTAGAATAAATTCTGTTAAAGCCGGTCTGCGGATAGGAGGTAGTGGCATGTTCAGCAGCCTGTTTAATATTTTCGTTAAGATTAGCAATGTAAAGTTCAATATCAGCGGATGATGATATTTTTTGAATGCCAGCCAATTGATTCCATTAATCATCTTCACATATGAGTTAGTTAAATCACTCCTTAATGGGTTGAAAATTGTAACTATGGTTGGAGAGTGATCGGAGGACAGATCTAGAGAGGCCTCTACATGAATTAAGTCCCTATGAATATTTTTGGTGACGGCAAAATCTATAACATCTGGAATTTTTCTTACGTCAGTAGGCCAGTTAGTAGGCTCCCCACTCGAAATGACATCTAAGCCCATTTTTGAAATTGTATTGAACAAGGCTCGACCTCTAGGTGTAACAAGACGCGATCCCCAGTACGTATGTTTTGCATTGTTGTCACCAGCTGCCACGGAACAAGATCCAAGCAATTAATAGAACTTCTCATACAGATCTTCGGTAACTAAAAATCTGGGAGGTGAGTAAATTGATGATATCACGAAAATCGCACAAAAATTTTCTACGAAAATATTTGTGGCTTGCAAATATTCTTCACTAACGTTGTCAAGGACATAGTGCTTGAGTCTTGACTTAATTAGAACTGCTGATCCATCGCATGCTCTCCCTCTCGGGTCCTTTGTAAGTAGATTGTTAATGGCGGAGATAGTCCTGTTTTGGGAATTCAAAACCGGGGAAAAATAAAAATGATGGCAACCCTGTTACAAATTGGGGGATTTTGGGGATTTTCATGCTGATATTGTGTGTGTCTGTGTGTGTGTGTGTGCGTGTGTATGTGCGTGTGTGTGTGTGTGTGAGTCTGATTCTTTGGTTATGTCTATGCATGTGTATGTGGGTGTTTGTATGTGAGTATGGAATGTGTGTGTGTTTGTGTATGTGTTTTTGTATTTACTTGTATGTTTGATGGTGTCCGATACTTTTGTTGTAGTGGCAGACAATCATTATACCCAGTAGGAAATGGCGAAAATGTACTGGTGAAAATGTACTGAGTCGATTTTAACTTGTCGCTTGTGCGACGTACATACAAATGTATGTATATTGACAAGTTATTGACAAGTCCACCACAAATACACCATATCTGTTTTCTTTACTTCCTTTATACTGATGGATAGAAGAAAACTTATTATAACAAAATTGTTACTAGAATTTTAGTGTTGACACAAAAACACTTGCTCCCAGTCTGACTGCAGGATAGTTACAAGGGATCTGTGTATTTGTGTGCATATAGTGATTGTTATTTGATAGACTTTGGGCTGCTGTTTTGAGTTGTCCTTGGTATGTTTATGTAAAGTTATTGTGTATATATGCATTTATGTTTGGGATCTCTGGGGAAATAATCTAATAGCTGCAGAGAATGGTTACCCTGTTGCGAATGAAAGTGGATAGGGAATGTAATATGGCTGTTCATAGTTTGACTGTTTTTATGTGTGTATATGCCGACGGGAAAATGATATTTCCTAATGACGACGGGAAAACGTGAAAGTTATTTTTTCTAATGCTAATGTAGGTGTTGCTAGACTGTGGAAATTTAAGGCTGACCGTGATTTGAGTGGGTGGCGTTGTTGGCGTAATATGTAAGCATAGGAATTTGTGTATGTGTCTGTCTGTCTGTGAGAATTTGGGTGAAGGTTTGATTGGCAGCTGGCGGGGTGTAGTTGAGGTAGATCGATTGCGTGTATATATGTGTGTATGTGTGTATGTGTGTGTGCGTATGTTTGTATGAATTTCAATATATGTATTTCTGTAGGAGCTTAAGGCTGATTGTGATTTAAGAGGGGCGAGATGTTCTAGTAATATGCAACCGGGGGAATCTGTGTATTTGTATGTCTGTAGGAATTTAAGGCTGACCATGATTTGGGTGGGCAGGGTTGTTCACGTAATATGTAGCCATGGGGATTTGTGGATGTGTCTGTCTATAGTAGTTTAAGGCTGATCGTGATTTGAGGTGGGTCAAGATGTTGTTGAGGTAAATTGGTTATGTGTATGTATGTATGTATTTCTGTAAGAATTTAAGATGATTGTGATTTATTAGGGGCGAGGTGTTCTTGTAATATGTAGCCGCGAAAATCTATGTGTATAGATGTCCGTAGAAGTTTAAGACTATCTTTAATTTCGGGTAGGTGAGAGTGTTGTGTTCTTGAGATTAATTTCGTATATTGTATATGTATGTATATGTGACTATGGGAATTTGTGTATGTATATCTGGGGAGAATTTAAGGCTGGTCATGATTTGTAAAAGGTGGGGTGTTGTTGAAATTTTCTTGGATATTTCTTATATGAATTCTGCTATGTGTGTGTATTTGCGCTGGTATTTATATGTAGGTAGAAATAAATTGTTTTCAATATCGACATATGGTACTATAAAATACTATCATATATCTGGACTTCCCTAATCCTAGTATGCTTTTATACTTACGATTGCTTTATATTTTCTCATGCTTAAATTTGTCTCGCGTAAAAGTCTGTCTGTGTGAAATTTGTCTACATTACAGATTTTGTTTATTTAACTACATCCGTCTTCTTTGACTGAAAGAGTTTTCTATACACAGAGAAAAACCAACTTGAAATCAGTAAAAACCATGCTGAATTAATAAGAACCATTAACAAACGTTTAGTCATTGTGAAATTTCTTATTTCATTATGAACAAAATATTAATTTACAGTATTTATTTATTAAACTCATTAGTTTGTAGATATCTCACTATACATTTTCTATTATATTAAAAATTATTGAATTAATGTGACGCATTCTTATTTTTAAGCTGCAGATTTTCCCTGAGTGTATGGATTGTTTATATTTGCATTGTGCTTTAACTAAACGACGCTTCATATATTTTCATGATGTAGATCTAATAAATTCTTAAGCATTGATAAGAAATTTGATATGCATACATACATATCTACAAATTGATTTTATGTATGTATGTATGTACATATATATGTGCATATAAATAAGTGTTTAACTCAATCTTTGAATACATTTTATATTTTTTTTTGTCATGTGATGTCTGTTCTTGTTGTTGTTGTAAATATTCGCCTGTGTATAGATGCGAAATATTCATAGTTTTTTTTTTATTTGATATTAAAAACGTTTTAATTTTTATCTGCGATTACTTAAAAGTTTGTGAGGATTTTCTGTTTTAAGTAAAACTGAATTCCTTAAGATATGTCCATACTCTATAGTAATAGTAACTATAATAGAAATATTTCTTATACTTAATTTATATTTTTTGAAATTTGATGCAGCGTTAGTTAGTCAACGTTTGACATTTTTGGGGTATAAACTATTTTCTAACTATAACCTTCTACATTTATTTTGGAAATCTTGCTTTGCTTTTTAAAAATGTATAAACATTTTTAAATGAAACTGATCCGGCACTCCAGCTTAGGTACTGATAGTTTTTTGTTGTTAGTTAACTTACTTCTTTTTTATTTTTTTATTGATAAACATCTAAAATCAAAAGGGAGTTTTATATTGTAATTATTATTTTCATAATTGTTGAAAACAATCGCTGCTTTTTATTTTGTTTTTTGCGATGAAATCATTTGAATTACTTTTGAAAACTTACGCGTTTATAAAAATTATATTATTCTCAATTTATAAGACTTTTATAATTTGTCCTTTAGTGGTTATATATTCTATTATGTGATCATGAATACGAATGCAGTAAGCTGATGTCTTTGCTTACTGTTTCAAATTAAAATTTTATTCACTTGAATAAAAGCTGCTTTTTTCTTAAACTGTGATGTAGTTAGAAGCGCTGGAGAATCTTTCATATAACAGCTTTCTTGGAATTTTAGATACATATAATATAGAATTGGATAACATTTATGTACTTTTAATTTTTATATTAAGAAGTACGAATATGAGACTGAATTTAAATGTACTTTTAAATTAGTTAAATCATAATGAACAAACATATTTTCTTCTTGAATAGCGATCAACAGAAAACGAAATCGTTTTCATATAGTTTAGGAAAACCCTATCGACGGCTCCTCTAGGATACAAGATGACTTTGTATGACGAAATTTCTGTTGCTTTATACTGATAATATATTTACATTAATAAGGTACATATACATATGTTTATTTTATGAAGGGTGAGCACCTATGGCTTTTATTTAATGTTCTAGATGATTATTTTTTTCATTTTATTAAAGTTCAGCGTATTGTATATATATTTCTGAAATGTTTAAGTGTGTTCTGTGTGCCCATCGGACAGAGTGTACGTATTAGTTGGTCAGTCAGTCTCTATTTTTATTTATTTTTTTTCTTCTTCTAATGTGCCACTCCTTTTTTCAGATTTTACTACTTGGAATAGAGAATTTTTGTATAATTTTTTGCTTGGTATATACATTACGTATGTAGAAATTAGTTTACATACAAAGAAATGCATGTTTAATAAACAACTATTGTATCAAATCCATCTCAAATAACTCAGTTACCTCTACCAGCAATTCACCGTTGGTGTTTTCATAAAGTGTTAGAAACAATGATATATCTATGTATTGAGAGAATTTTTCCCCTCAAGTATTTCTACATGAGGTTTGAGGGGTCAACAACTGTCGCATTCATATGTAATGATTATTCACTTAAGAAAGGTCATCATCACCATCAATCATCTCCGTATACAATACATTCATGAGTTGGGTTGATCCAGATACAATTGCTGTCTCATCACCTTCTAACAGCTTTATATATTTTGCTAGTATGCATGCCTTAGCATGCTTCTATCGATAGTGACGTAAGAGTCCGAGATGTAGAGTGTTACAATTAAAAATCTTTACTATTAGAATTTACCAGTTCACTATTTTGAATTTTTACAAAGTAAATACATATGTATGTATTTCATTGACCACAAAATCATAAAATTTCTTTGCTTACAAAATTGTATGACGTACGGATTTTTTTTTTTTTTTTTTAAATTATACATGCTTCGGCATGCTTTCATTTCTTTTTCTATAAATTTATTTAATACTCATACAAATACAGACATAAAGTAAGATCTGTTTACTGTACATTTTAAAATTTATGCATGCTTCAGCATGATTCTAGTTGAAGCCTGCATTCATTCACTAAGTTTGTTTGATACTTATTCATACACATGTACATTCTTAAAGATTGGATATCAAAGTCCAATTTCCGTAGTTTATCTATATTTTCTAAAGATCTGATAGCTAAAGAAATAAATAGAGTGAAGATCTTCTATAATAATAATCCCATTTTCATATTGTAAAATTTTGCGTGCTAGCTCTTTCGATGGGAAAATGTACATACAACTTTATAAAAAGTGATAATATGATGTGCTGCTGAATATTACACTATGTTATAGTTCATTTTAAACACTAAAGTTTTACCAATATTTTATTCAGACCATCAAGTTTAGAGAATTCCACTACATTTAGCTAATTACCTTTCTTAAGACCCATCATTCCTAATCAATCCTACAAAAAACTAGATTTTTCGTTTTAATTTTATTTTTATTTTTATTAAATTCAACATTCATTCTTCAAATTACTTTATACTATATTAAGCAGCTTTTTCTCATTTGTGGAATGTTTAATCGTAAACATTTTAATGGTGAGATGAATTTTTCTATTTTATACACTAAGTAAATCTTTATATATACCAATCCACTTATATGAACCATTAAAGCTAATTCTTTTCACATTATTCCTTTCAATGATCTATTAAATCATTCTAGTATTGATGCTTTCATATTAAGTAATGTTTAATCTTCTATTTATGTATGAGTTTTCCAAAGTATTTATTAAAAAATTCTTTAGAATCATCTGTTTGTAAGGTTTTTGGTACCCATACCACTTCTCCATTTCACCTAACTTAGATCCATAAAACTTCATATATTCCTGTCATTGCATCTCTACAAGCACAAACAATTGTTGAGATTTAATATGGAGTTCGTTTACTAAATTTCTTTTTAAAGACATTGAGTTGTTTCACAGATTTTTTCGAAAGTGTTGTGATCTACATGCTGCATTTTCAGCTATTTATACTAATATACTAACATGTAGTTAATTTTCTAATCTGTATATTTAATCGTAAACTCGTCAATTTATTTTTAATTATTTAATTTTTAGAATTGCTTTTGAAATTTTATAACTGTCTTCTTTCTCTAAATTTATTTCACGTTGTAGTTCCTCAATTGACATTTAAATATATTCTTAAATATAAATGCTTTAAGCTATATTATTAATTTGTGTTGCATTTTATCTTCATTCAGTTTGAGGTAACTATCAACAATAGTTTGTATCTAATTCATTTCTGCCTTCCAATACTGATAAGTCAGTATAAATGTCTTCAGAATTGGAAGTCTATGAGTAAAAATCATCGTCATCATCATTTTCAGTATTAGCATCATTAAATAAGATGGTATTATCAAATATTGTTTCTTCTGCTAGTTTCAACAGTTACAACAGCTTAAAAATAAGAATGCGACACATTAATTCAATAATATTTAATATAATAGAAAATGCATATTGAGATATCTACAAACTAATGAGTTTAATAAATGAATACTGTAAATTAATATTTTGTCCATATTGAAATACGAAATTTCAATATGACTAAACCTTCGTTAATGTTTCTTATTAATTCAACATGGTTTTTACTGATTTTAAGTTGGTTTTTCTCTGTGTGTAGAAAACTCATTCAGTCAAAGAAGACGGATGTAGTTAAATAAACAAAATCTGTAATACAAACAAATTTCACACAGGCAGGCTTTAACACGAGACAAATTTAAGCATGAGAAAATATAAAGCAATCGTTAGTATAAAAGCATACTAGGATTAGGGAAGTCCAGATATATGATAGTATTTTATAGTACCAAATGTCGATATTGAAAACAATTTATTTTTACCTACATATAAATACCAGCGCAAATACCAACACAGCAGAATTCATATAAGAAATATCCAAGAAAATTTCAACAACACCCCACCTTTGACAAATCATGACCAGCCTTAAATTCTCCCCAGATATACATACATACACAAACTCCCATGGTCATACATACATACATATACAATATACGAAATTAATCTCAACAACACAACACTCTCACCTACCCGAAATTAAAGATAGTCTTAAACTTCTACGGACATCTTTACACATATATTTTCACGGCTACATATTACAAGAACACCTCGCCCCTAATAAATCACAATCATCTTAAATTCTTATAGAAATACATACATACATACACATAACCAATTTACCTCAACAACATCCTCACCCACCTCAAATCACGATCAGCCGTAAACTACTATAGACAGACACATCCACAAATCCCCATCGCTACATATTACGTGAACAACCCTGCCCACCCAAATCATGGTCAGCCTTAAATTCCTACAGACATACAAATACACAGATTCCCCCGGTTGCATATTGCTAGAACATCTCACCCCTCATAAATCACAATCAGCCTTAAGCTCCAACAGAAATACATATATTGAAATTCATACAAACATACGCACACACACACACACACATACACACATATATACACGCAATCGATCTACCTCAACTACACCCCGCCCCCTGCCAATCAAACCTTCACCTAAATTCTTACAGACAGACAGACACATCCACAAATTCCTATGGTTACATATTACGCCAACAACGCCACCCACTCAAATCACGGTCAGCCTTAAATTTCCACAGTCTAGCAACACCTACATTAGCATTAGAAAAAATAACTTTCACGTTTTCCCGTCGTCATTAGGAAATATCATTTTCCCGTCGGCATATACACACATAAAAACAATCAAACTATGAACAGCCTTAATACATTCCCTATCCACTTTCATTCGCAACAGGGTTACCATTCGCTGCAGCTATTAGATTATTTCCCCAGAGATCCCAAACATAAATGCATATATACACAATAACTTTACATAAACATACCAAGGACAACTCAAAACAGCAGCCCAAAGTCTATCAAATAACAATCACTATATGCACACAAATACACAGATCCCTTGTAACTATCCTGCAGTCAGACTGGGAGCAAGTGTCTTTGTGTCAACACTAAAATTCTAGTAACAATTTGTTATAATAAGTTTTCTTCTATCCATCAGTATAAAGGAAGTAAAGAAAATAGATATGGTGTATTTGTGGTGGACTTGTCAATAACTTGTCAATATACATACATTTGTATGTACGTCGCACAAGCGACAAGTCAAAAGCGACTCAGTACATTTTCACCATCGCCATTTCCCACTGGGTTTAATGATTGTCTGCCACTACAACAAAAGTATCGGACACCATCAAACATACAAGTAAATACAAAAACACATACACAAACACACACACACACTCCCATACACACATACAAACAACCACATACACATGCATAGACATAACCAAAGAATCACACTCTCACACACACACACACGCACACACACATACACACAATATCAGCATGAAAATCCCCAAAATCCCCCAATTTGTAACAGGGTTGCCATCATTTTTATTTTTCCCCGGTTTTGAATTCCCAAAACAGGACTATCTCCGCCATTAACAATCTACTTTTGTATCATATAAAGTGTAATTATTTATTTTAAATAAGCTTCTTGAGGTCAAATGAGTCTCAGAAACCAACATAATATCAATATTTTTTCCCATGAGGAAGTGCTCAAGTTCATTTTTATGTTGGCGAATGCCATTTGCGTTCTAGAAACATATTTTTAACGTGTTTATGGTTTGTTAACTAATGCTTGAAGCAGTGCATTCTGCATTTGCAGCATTTCTTGCATCATACTTGTCATATTTTTAGTAAAGTTGTTTATAGTTAGCATTAGATTCTCAATAGTAGCCTTAAAGCGACTAAAGTTAAAGCTTGAGTTTGAATTCGTTGAATTATTTGGCGGTGGAACACTTTGTGTGCGAATAGAACTAGTCTTAGCAGCATCAGCATACGATACACGTAAAGTTACTGCTTGGCTCATTTGAGC
Source organism: Tachina grossa (assembly GCA_949987645.1). Classification (NCBI taxonomy): domain Eukaryota; kingdom Metazoa; phylum Arthropoda; class Insecta; order Diptera; family Tachinidae; genus Tachina; species Tachina grossa. Next base: position 107,335,721 of record OX465274.1, on the reverse strand, counting down.
AGAAGTGCACACAATATAAAGTAAAATTCACAATTTATAATTTGAACAGGCTAAAGTTCGTATCGCCTTTTAAGCCAAATTACATGTGATAATTATTAATGAACAAGTAACACCAAAGTTAGTTGTAAATATTCTGACATCACGTAGTTGAACGGAACAGCCAGCCGTTTTCGATGGCCACTAAACCTTCATCATCAGCGTTCTTTTGTGTTTGGTCCACTGTGTGTGGTGTCAGTAGATGTATATTTCTGCTTTATATACTTACAATTATTGCAAATGGAATTTGTGAATTGTTTTTATTCATCTTATTTCATTTTGCTGAAAGCTTTTTTGTAATGAAAGCTCAATTTTACCATCTCTATATTTACAACAGTCTTACCATTGTCGTTTGTTCTTTCCTAATTATACACATGTTAGTTAATTTGCTTATTTTTGTTCTACTTAAGACAAACTTTTTTGGTTTGTTACTATTAAGTATATTTATTTAATTTTTGCCACAAGCCAATGACTACTAAGTTAGTTACAAAAAAGCTTTCAGCAAATTGAAATAAGATGCTTCAAAACAATTCACACATTCCATTTGCAATAATGCTAAGTATATAAAGCAGAAATATACATCAACTGACACCACACACAGTGGACCAAACACAAAAGAACGCTGATGATGAAGGTTTAGTGACCTTCGAAAACGGCTGGCTGTTCCGTTCAACTGTGTTGTCAGAATATTTACAACTAACTTTGGTGTTATTTGTTCATTAATAATTATCACATGTAATTTGGCTTAAAAAGCGATACGAACTTTAGCCTGTTCAAATTATAAATATAGAAACAAATGAAGTTCGAAAAATAATAATTAAATTAACTAAAATGCACAATTTTAATTTGTTTTTTTTACCCACTAAAATAGGTTTGTTTACTTTTTGGCTGTCAAGTTCAAGTAGCACACAGTTGTATTTTTCATTAAAAAATTTATACATTTAAGTGGTTTTTTTTTATAAATTGCCGACTAATTTGTTCAATTACCGATATGGCAATAAAGTTATTTATTTAGGCTACGTTTGGAAGGTAAAGTGATGCAAACGATCACTTTACGTGGTCCCCTGTTTCGAATGAAACTGAATGACTTCTTTTCTTTCACTTGAGGTTTCTCTCGACATCGTGGGCCCGGCTGTTAACGTTAACAAACCTGCTTTTGCCGCTAATAACAAATAATCATCATCCGATGAAGACATTCATGCAATCGCACAAAACGAATGTTATGTGCGATTAGATTGTAACATGGCACTTCTGCAGACTAAGATATGGGTCTTAAAGGCATATCAAGTTAATGAATTTTTGGTAAGCCATACAATCTTAGAACTGTGGCGTCGTCAGAAACTAGTTTATATTCCTCAGATTGGGTAATATATTCCCCTCCATATAGATCCATTACTAATTTATTATTCTTCCTTTGTAGAGTTTGTGTCGGATCTGTACGCACTGCTTTATGAGTACTTTTATTTTCTAAAAGGTTTCTCATTCCTCTTTTGTAGTGTTCTTTATACAAAACAACAGTTCTTTTCCTCTGTCTGATGTTGTCATAACAATATTATCTCTATGTCTTCGCAGTAATTTCTTTGTATCCTCGTGTATATTCAGTATAAGCTTTTCTTTCTGACTGTTTCTTGATGTCCTTTTATATGTTAAAATTCTGTTTGTTATTTTCGCTATAATAACCTCTTTTCCTTATTCATCTGTTAATGTTTGCACCCGTTGTTCCAAATCTGCTATTAAATTGATGGTGGAGAAATTGTCTTAATTGACTGGTAAGGAAAATTTCGATCCTAGGGATAGTAGCCACTTGCTTTCATCTGTAAAATCTATATTTGTTTTATTGATGAACCATGTTGGGTTGAATTTTAAGTTGTATTTTTCATATTCCCTCTGTTTTAATTTTTGTATCTTGAACGAGTGTGTCAGTTTATCTAATGATGTAAAATTTTTTTATCTTAATGATTGTTTTTTCATGAAGTTTCTATATTCGTCAATATCTAGAATTGATTTTAGATCATGTTTTGTATCGTCAATTTTCTTTTGTGTAACTCCTATATTAATATTGGTTTCTTTTATTTGTAAGTTAAGAATTTTCTTGTGAAATTTTTGTTCAATCCTAATGTATTCGTGTGATATTTTCGTCATGCTAAATAAATATGCTGAGTTTTTACCTCAACAACATCCTCACCCACCTCAAATCACGATCAGCCGTAAACTACTATAGACAGACACATCCACAAATCCCCATCGCTACATATTACGTGAACAACCCTGCCCACCCAAATCATGGTCAGCCTTAAATTCCTACAGACATACAAATACACAGATTCCCCCGGTTGCATATTGCTAGAACATCTCACCCCTCATAAATCACAATCAGCCTTAAGCTCCAACAGAAATACATATATTGAAATTCATACAAACATACGCACACACACACACACACATACACACATATATACACGCAATCGATCTACCTCAACTACACCCCGCCCCCTGCCAATCAAACCTTCACCTAAATTCTTACAGACAGACAGACACATCCACAAATTCCTATGGTTACATATTACGCCAACAACGCCACCCACTCAAATCACGGTCAGCCTTAAATTTCCACAGTCTAGCAACACCTACATTAGCATTAGAAAAAATAACTTTCACGTTTTCCCGTCGTCATTAGGAAATATCATTTTCCCGTCGGCATATACACACATAAAAACAATCAAACTATGAACAGCCTTAATACATTCCCTATCCACTTTCATTCGCAACAGGGTTACCATTCGCTGCAGCTATTAGATTATTTCCCCAGAGATCCCAAACATAAATGCATATATACACAATAACTTTACATAAACATACCAAGGACAACTCAAAACAGCAGCCCAAAGTCTATCAAATAACAATCACTATATGCACACAAATACACAGATCCCTTGTAACTATCCTGCAGTCAGACTGGGAGCAAGTGTCTTTGTGTCAACACTAAAATTCTAGTAACAATTTGTTATAATAAGTTTTCTTCTATCCATCAGTATAAAGGAAGTAAAGAAAATAGATATGGTGTATTTGTGGTGGACTTGTCAATAACTTGTCAATATACATACATTTGTATGTACGTCGCACAAGCGACAAGTCAAAAGCGACTCAGTACATTTTCACCATCGCCATTTCCCACTGGGTTTAATGATTGTCTGCCACTACAACAAAAGTATCGGACACCATCAAACATACAAGTAAATACAAAAACACATACACAAACACACACACACACTCCCATACACACATACAAACAACCACATACACATGCATAGACATAACCAAAGAATCACACTCTCACACACACACACACGCACACACACATACACACAATATCAGCATGAAAATCCCCAAAATCCCCCAATTTGTAACAGGGTTGCCATCATTTTTATTTTTCCCCGGTTTTGAATTCCCAAAACAGGACTATCTCCGCCATTAACAATCTACTTTTGTATCATATAAAGTGTAATTATTTATTTTAAATAAGCTTCTTGAGGTCAAATGAGTCTCAGAAACCAACATAATATCAATATTTTTTCCCATGAGGAAGTGCTCAAGTTCATTTTTATGTTGGCGAATGCCATTTGCGTTCTAGAAACATATTTTTAACGTGTTTATGGTTTGTTAACTAATGCTTGAAGCAGTGCATTCTGCATTTGCAGCATTTCTTGCATCATACTTGTCATATTTTTAGTAAAGTTGTTTATAGTTAGCATTAGATTCTCAATAGTAGCCTTAAAGCGACTAAAGTTAAAGCTTGAGTTTGAATTCGTTGAATTATTTGGCGGTGGAACACTTTGTGTGCGAATAGAACTAGTCTTAGCAGCATCAGCATACGATACACGTAAAGTTACTGCTTGGCTCATTTGAGCAGAAGTGCACACAATATAAAGTAAAATTCACAATTTATAATTTGAACAGGCTAAAGTTCGTATCGCCTTTTAAGCCAAATTACATGTGATAATTATTAATGAACAAGTAACACCAAAGTTAGTTGTAAATATTCTGACATCACGTAGTTGAACGGAACAGCCAGCCGTTTTCGATGGCCACTAAACCTTCATCATCAGCGTTCTTTTGTGTTTGGTCCACTGTGTGTGGTGTCAGTAGATGTATATTTCTGCTTTATATACTTACAATTATTGCAAATGGAATTTGTGAATTGTTTTTATTCATCTTATTTCATTTTGCTGAAAGCTTTTTTGTAATGAAAGCTCAATTTTACCATCTCTATATTTACAACAGTCTTACCATTGTCGTTTGTTCTTTCCTAATTATACACATGTTAGTTAATTTGCTTATTTTTGTTCTACTTAAGACAAACTTTTTTGGTTTGTTACTATTAAGTATATTTATTTAATTTTTGCCACAAGCCAATGACTACTAAGTTAGTTACAAAAAAGCTTTCAGCAAATTGAAATAAGATGCTTCAAAACAATTCACACATTCCATTTGCAATAATGCTAAGTATATAAAGCAGAAATATACATCAACTGACACCACACACAGTGGACCAAACACAAAAGAACGCTGATGATGAAGGTTTAGTGACCTTCGAAAACGGCTGGCTGTTCCGTTCAACTGTGTTGTCAGAATATTTACAACTAACTTTGGTGTTATTTGTTCATTAATAATTATCACATGTAATTTGGCTTAAAAAGCGATACGAACTTTAGCCTGTTCAAATTATAAATATAGAAACAAATGAAGTTCGAAAAATAATAATTAAATTAACTAAAATGCACAATTTTAATTTGTTTTTTTTACCCACTAAAATAGGTTTGTTTACTTTTTGGCTGTCAAGTTCAAGTAGCACACAGTTGTATTTTTCATTAAAAAATTTATACATTTAAGTGGTTTTTTTTTATAAATTGCCGACTAATTTGTTCAATTACCGATATGGCAATAAAGTTATTTATTTAGGCTACGTTTGGAAGGTAAAGTGATGCAAACGATCACTTTACGTGGTCCCCTGTTTCGAATGAAACTGAATGACTTCTTTTCTTTCACTTGAGGTTTCTCTCGACATCGTGGGCCCGGCTGTTAACGTTAACAAACCTGCTTTTGCCGCTAATAACAAATAATCATCATCCGATGAAGACATTCATGCAATCGCACAAAACGAATGTTATGTGCGATTAGATTGTAACATGGCACTTCTGCAGACTAAGATATGGGTCTTAAAGGCATATCAAGTTAATGAATTTTTGGTAAGCCATACAATCTTAGAACTGTGGCGTCGTCAGAAACTAGTTTATATTCCTCAGATTGGGTAATATATTCCCCTCCATATAGATCCATTACTAATTTATTATTCTTCCTTTGTAGAGTTTGTGTCGGATCTGTACGCACTGCTTTATGAGTACTTTTATTTTCTAAAAGGTTTCTCATTCCTCTTTTGTAGTGTTCTTTATACAAAACAACAGTTCTTTTCCTCTGTCTGATGTTGTCATAACAATATTATCTCTATGTCTTCGCAGTAATTTCTTTGTATCCTCGTGTATATTCAGTATAAGCTTTTCTTTCTGACTGTTTCTTGATGTCCTTTTATATGTTAAAATTCTGTTTGTTATTTTCGCTATAATAACCTCTTTTCCTTATTCATCTGTTAATGTTTGCACCCGTTGTTCCAAATCTGCTATTAAATTGATGGTGGAGAAATTGTCTTAATTGACTGGTAAGGAAAATTTCGATCCTAGGGATAGTAGCCACTTGCTTTCATCTGTAAAATCTATATTTGTTTTATTGATGAACCATGTTGGGTTGAATTTTAAGTTGTATTTTTCATATTCCCTCTGTTTTAATTTTTGTATCTTGAACGAGTGTGTCAGTTTATCTAATGATGTAAAATTTTTTTATCTTAATGATTGTTTTTTCATGAAGTTTCTATATTCGTCAATATCTAGAATTGATTTTAGATCATGTTTTGTATCGTCAATTTTCTTTTGTGTAACTCCTATATTAATATTGGTTTCTTTTATTTGTAAGTTAAGAATTTTCTTGTGAAATTTTTGTTCAATCCTAATGTATTCGTGTGATATTTTCGTCATGCTAAATAAATATGCTGAGTTTTTTGTCGTGTTCACCAGATGAGTTGGTATTAATCCATTTTTTCGACAAGCTAATAAATATTTCAGCCTTTCTTTCTGTTTTGCTAGTCTTTTTATGTCTCTACAATACCTCTTGAGCAATTTGCAGATATACGCACTATATTTAAATTTAATGTGTTCAAAAAAATGCATTTCTCTTTCAATTTTAAATAATTTGTTAATTCGGCGGGCCCTCCGATATTTATATATTTTTATGTAATTTCTCGACCTTATTTTTAATATTAATTAATGTAGTTGTATAGATATTGTAACTATTCAGGCTTTCAAGGTCATTAAATTTCTTCAAAATGTAAATAAAAGACGTTTTTATTTCATTTTTAATGTATCCGGCGTTTCGTTGGGACTTTCCAACATCTTCAGGGATAAAGTTGTTGACTGAAATTTTGATTTCAGTGATAATTGTTATTGTGTGTGTGTTTGGATGAATGTCACATTTTTCATTTCAACTCCATTTTGTTTGCTTTTGCTTGGCTGCTATTAAAACTAAAAGTGTTTAGGATGAGTCGAACCGGCAATCTCTTGACTAATAAACTAATGTACTTACCACCAGGGAAGGCAACAAATTTCTAAAATTATACTTTTTTGACCTTTATTGTACTAAAAGATTTTTTTAGTCCAAATTACATACTTTTATTTGTAATAATCAACTTTGTTCTGACTACCGAATCGTTTTCACAAATTTGCTTGTAAGTTGGTATGTTAAAGCACATGGTTACACATGTTTAAGATATACAAGTTAATAGCATTTGCTCTAGCATCCGAATTTAGAAAAAAAATTATTTGGAAAACGGTAGTTCACATTTTTTTATTTTCTCGCTGCTTTCACAGGACGGGGTTCAAGTGAGAAAAATATGAGTTTTATTGTTTAAAAGTGAAAACTAAGATATACAATATTTTGAAAATAAATGCGGAGTAAAACTGTGGAGATTCTTTAAATGTACTTAATTTGTCATTGGTGTACTATTGTACTTTCCGAGTTTGAATAGTACCGAAAGAGGTACAATTGTACCAATTCCTGCTTACCACTCAGCTAAAGATCAAATCGTTATTAAATAAGCAAATAATGAATAGGCGCAAAACATGATTTCTTATGCGGGCATTGTGTTCATATAATTTAAAAATAACTTTGTTGAATAAAAAAAAAAATACAAGCTACGACGTTTTTCGGCTTCTTGTCCGAATTCACACGTAAAAAACATGAGCAATCAAAAAAAAAAAAAAACAACATCAGCACATGACCACGTTGAGTCAATCAACAAACAAGGAAAACACAAACACAAACAAATAAAATGAAATGATATTTTAAAATGCGCGGAATTGATAAATACAATATTCAAGTTAATGAGAAATATTATTGAAATTAAAAATTTTATTCAACTTAGCAATTTCATCACAGGCCTTTAGCTCAATGTTTACCAGCAGTATACAATGATCTATATATATAAAATGGAATGTGTGTTGTCAGAAAGTTATTTCTGAAACCAACTGTTAATATTATTGTATTCTTTGTTTCATATAATGTATTATATCCGAATATATTTAAACATCAATTCTTGTGTACGTACTCAAACATTGCAAAGTGTATCAAAGTGAGCTCTCTGCTCACTCTTATGATTTAAATACATACAGATCATCTTTGCACTTACTGTATTATTACCAATAGTGAGTAATTTTGATAACACGTCAAATTAACTAGATGTACGTAAGTCATAAGTCACGTAAGTAAGTCACGTAAGACATATACAATCCGTTAACATAGGATAGCCTCACTTGAAATTTTAGAGAACAGTATACATTTTCGCGATTCCTTAAAAGAATAGCAAGTATTTTTTTAAGTCATTCTTAAGAAGATACTATGTTGCTTTATTGACAAAAATTCCAAATGGGTCAGTAAACATTAAGTGGACTTTCATAATAGTTCTCGTAAACAGCATGAGAAATTTTAATATTTCAGTGTTAACATACTGTGATGAATTTTCAATTAATCTTTGATGTTTATGCAAAAATACCGTTAAGTGCAATAGAAAAACGTTTTATTTTCACACAGAAAAAGTATTCGGAAAAAGCCGTCGCTTAGTTCCACGGAAATCGCAAAACTTGAGACGTATCACGATCTAGGGCTTTCTATCCTCGCTATTGGCGGAAAACTTCGTCGCATCCCAAAAGTTATAAGCAATTACATGAAGAATCCATCAGAGTATTCCAAATGCTATAAAGGAAAGACTTGCAAGAAGTTTTCACCTCGATATAGTCGCAAAATTCTATAAATGGTTTCGAATTCATCTGTGAGTTTAAGTAGAATTAGAGCTGCAGTCGGAGTTAGCGTCAGTAAAATAACTATTCATAATGTTATACAAACCACGGAGTACTTGAAGCATCTAAATCATCAAAAAAAGCCACCATTGTAAGACGTACATAAGCAACACAAAGTTTGGGAAAGATCAAATTACGTAGATGGTGCATCACAGTCATCAAACGAACATTAATAAGAAAAGGATAAAATGAGAAAGTGAAGATTTGATTGCGGTGCTACTGCTCTGACGAAGTTGCCCAAAATCTGCTCTGGTAATGTACAATGACAAATATTATTGTTGAGCGTTACAGCTGCTATTACAATTATTATAATTGAGTTCATTTAAATAAAATAATAATAATTTTCAAAACCTTTTTTCGTTCTAAGAGGTGTGTTATTTCAAAAACTCAATTAGGTTTTTCTAACAGGCTAAAACTTGCCATTAAAAGAAAGTAAATTAAAATAGGTAGTTTCAGCGAAACCATTAAAAAAATCTTGGATTAATTAAAACATTACTATTTTTTATATTATTTACTTATAAGTTCTAATGCATACATACATACTCGTAAATATATATGTCCGTATATATATGTATGTACATTTCAATCAAAATGATTTCCATGAATTTAAATATTATACATACATATGTATATGAACTTTTGCGTTTGACTTCAAATAACTCGCAATTTAAAATCAAAAATGCGTGTTTGCTGGGCACAAAGCAATTACCATGTATGTATGTGTGCACGAAGAAGTTATTTTGTTTGTCTTGAAAACACATGATACGTTTTTAAGCATTCTATAAGCGCTCAAACGTTTACATTTTCATTACATTTACCTTACATCTGTTATTTCTACAGTCGGGTAATGGAGCCTTTATATGCATTTGATATTTTTTAAAATTCTACTTTTCTCTTCTGTTCTCAACTTTGAAGCTGTAAGGTAATATTTGTTAAAGAATAATGTGGATATTCCCCTTATCACACATTTACACATCTCTTCACAATTTAAGTTAAACGACGACTTGTTTTGTTCAGAGTAGTAACCAGACTGTCGCCTTTATTCATTTATCAACATTCTTTTCTTATTCTAAGCCAGCGTTGTACATTAATAGTACTGACGCAGGGTTGCATATACTTAAAACTACATTCCAGGGTTCGGTAGCACTATAATAATAAAATAAATGAGGTTTGAATTGATTTATACAATAACCAATATCTACTTTTACTTTTAATAATACTAATTTATTAATACTTTTTTAATTTTCTACATAATTATTCGTGCTGAAGCTCGGGAACTATAGATTTCCACATAAATGTTTTTTCTTTTAAACTTAAAGTGTGGTTTAAAAAAAGGGTCATGAGTAATCTTGATATTCTGATTGGAGCCCAACGTGATTTACTGCAATTGATTAATACAATCGAGGCTCATTTCGAACAAAAGAATAGAGATGAAACGACATATGGTTATAAAACGTCTTTAACACAAAGAGTAGATGATATTTTCAAGAAGTTTGAAGTCCAACATGAAAAACTTGTACGTAAAATACATGGGAGTGTCTTAATGTACAAGATGTTCCATATATTAGTTAAGAGGTTTACTTTGAATTTACTGAGAAATGTTTGACCATAAAAGGAAAGATAATTGAATCTCTTCTAGACAATCCAGTAACAACTAGCCCCATATCTAGTTTTTTTGTTGGGCAATATCATTGGTCAGATTCCACATTTAACTCCGATACTAGGCTTCCAAAAATATCACTGCCAAAATTTTCTGGAGAATATATGGATTGGATTCCATTTAGGGAAATATATTTTTCCCTCGTTCATCAGAATGATTCGCTTACAAAAATTCAAAAATTTTACTATCTGAAGGGTACACTTAGTGGAAAAGCAGCCAATTTGATCAAAAGTATTTCTGCAACAGAAGCAAATTATGATTCAGCATGGGAAATCCTTGAAGCAAGGTATCACAACAAGCGAATGCTTATTGGCAATTTGATAACGAAACTTTTCAGTATACCAAGGTCAGATGGTTTCTATCAATCGATTAAAACTTTACTTGACTCTACTCAAGAATGTTTATCTTCACTTATGAATTTACATATAAACACCCAAAGCTGGGATCCTATTCTTGTACACATCCTTGTTCAAAAGTTAGACTTACAGATTAGAAAAGACTGGGAACAGTCTTTGACATCATCTACCGGCCTTCCTTCTAAGGAAGCATTACTTTCTTTTTTAGAATGTACGTTTCGTACATTGGAGTCCATTAATGATGGACTTCCCTCAAATACTAAACAAAAACTTATAAAGGGTAACAAAAATACTTCACAAATGCGAAAGACTTCTTGCAATTCTGGTAATTTTTCTAAATGAAGTGCCATTGTTTTGCATCAGGACATGATGAAAAGAGTTGTAGCTCTCTATTTCGTTGTATTATTTGCAAACAAATGCATCATCGTGAGGACAATAATTTCTCAGCCGTTCTTTTGTCTACATCTAATCATAGGACTAAAGTAGTTTCCCCAGTCACAACTCATAATGCAAACCCTTCTCAAACGGTTTAGCTTTATACTATCCGCTTAAGTGTTCGCACTCAACGCGGTTAAATTTCTTTACGTGCACTCCTAGACCCTGGATCATAGGGGAGCTTAATTTCTGAATCTGTAGTACAACTTTTAGGCTTAAAGAAGACCAAATCTCACTGTAAGATAATTTGTATCAGTAACGGCAAAGAAAATTTATCAAAATACTTTGTGTACGTGGATTTGTGTAACAGAAAATTGAAATCAGTACTTTCATGCACCGCTTTAGTTTTAGGCACTCTTTCTTCATATACACTGGATCCTTCAAGTAAATTGATTTATATGCCTGAAATTGATAATGATAGCTTGGCTGATCCATACTTTTTTTTTAATACTGATCCCATTGGCCTAATTCTATGTTCTGACGTGGTTTCAAAGATAAAAATCGCTTCAGATTCGTTTATACATAATGAACTTTTCTTTCAAAACACATACTTCGGATGGGTATTTTCTGGAAATAATAGTACTATATCAGCTAACAGAGTGTACATTCATAACGGAAGTTTAGAAAGCATATTAACTTCTTTCTGGGAACAGGAAGAAGTACTGGCAAAAAAAACTAAGTATTGAGGATTTGGCATGTGAGAATTATTTTGAGACTACAACATGTCGATCAGAATCTGGCCGCTTTATGGTTCATTTACTGTTTAAATCCCTCTTAAACGACAATACTGAACCTTATATTCAAAACAATATTATAAGTGCTTTCAAACGCTTACGACACTTAGAGATTTCGTTTGCTAAACGACCCCAATTTGCAGTTATAAGCATTTTATGCTTGAATATGAAACATTGGGATACATGTCTAAAATTGGTAAATACCCCGTTGATATACGTCAGAACTCACACTTCTACCTCACCATGGTGTTTTCAAGGAAAAGGTTTTCGATGGAAGCTGCCTGTAAATGGCCAAAACTCTTTAAGCGAAGAACTTTATCTAGGTACTGCCATTCAAAATAATCTGCCTGCAATAATAGTTAAATGGAGAAGATATAAAATTGCATTCAGTACAGATATCAAAAAGATGTTCAGGCAAATAGAAGGTCGTCCTGAACATCGCAAATACCAACAAATTCTTTGGAGGTCACAGCCAACCGATGATATTTCCATTTACGAGCTAAATACTGTCACATATGGCACAACATCAGCGCCATATTTAGCTCTTCGAGTGCTGCAAAAACTAACACAAGATTATAAGCTAGAATTTCCGAATGCTTCTAAGGTTTTGATATTCGACTCTTATGTCGATGACATTATTTCAGGTGCTGATAACCTTGACAACGCTATAAACAAAAGGAGCTATGTACTCTCCTAGAAAAGGGTGGTTGTAACGTTCGTAAATGGAACACAAATTCGCCTAAATGACAACAAACTCCTGAAGACTTTAGGGAAAAATCTGTCACTTTAAGGTTTGACAAGGATAATTTCGTTGAAACGCTTGGTATTCAATAGAATACCCGTACTGATACATTTTCATTAAAATTGAATATAGATGATTCTAAATCTGCAACTAAACGTATTATTCTTTCTAAGTCGCTAGACTTTATGACCCATTAGGATGGCTTACACCAGTTACTGTAGTTGCCAAGTCCATTTTTAAGCAACTATGGGAGCATGGTTTAGACTGGGATGAACAAATCCCACTGCCAATTGAAAACCAATGGATCAAACACAAGTCGTCATTACATCAACTAGGTAGCTTGAAAATCCCTCGTTGGATTCGTTGGTCAAATGAGTCCCGAACGGGATGCATCAACTAAGGCATATGCAGCAGTAGTTTGTTCTAGAATTATTACCTGTGATAGTATATATGTAAATATTTTACAGGCCGAATCTAAAATATCTCCAGTTAAAACAGTATCTATACCCAGACTGGAGCTTTGTGCTGCCAAATTTTTGGTACAATTAACTCAAAATATGAAAGAATCATTATGCGATATAACTGTCCATGATATATACTATTGGAGTGACAGCTCAACTGTTCTTAGTTGGATTCGAAAACCTTCATCAACTTGGACACTTTATGTCGCAAATAGGGTCGCTGATATACAACGTTTGAGTAAGTCACAGCAATAGAGGTATGTGCCATCAGCTCTTAATCCAGCAGACTGTGGCTCTAGGCGCATATTGGCTTAGGATTTAATTGAAAATCGTTCATGGTGGTTTGGTCCACAATTTCTTTTCGGGGCTACAGAACATTGACCAAAAGCGCTTTTAAATCTACATACCACTGAAGAGAAAGGAATAAGTAAAATTTCAACAAATCTATGAATCGAAAAACTTTACCCTGAAATATTTTTAGAATTTTCTAAATTAAGAACTATACTTCGAACTTCTGCAATGTGTTTCCGCTTCATACATAACTGCAAAAATCCTCAATTAAGAAGAACGGACGTTTTAAAAACATTTGAAATAAATAATGCATTACTGTATTTAGTCAAAGTTACGCAATTAATAGATTTTCCGAATGATATTAAGCTTCTTCATAAGAATCGTGAATTAAAAGGTAGTTCAATACTAAAGCTAATGCCTTTTATTGACGAAAGTGGTGTAATTCGTGTGGGTGGTCGGCTACAAAATTCAAATTTGAGTTATAATATGAAACACCCCATAATATTAGCTAAATCTAGCCCCCTATCAAAACTTATAATAATTGACGCACATGAGCGAACTTTACACGGTGGTATTACCCTAACTATGTCTGTCGTTAATCGAAAATTTTGGATAGTTTCCGGTAATCAATTAGCAAAATTTGTGATTCATAGATGCATGATTTGTTTTAGATATGCGGCTAAAACTTTTCAACAAATTATGGGAAACTTTCCAAATGTTAGACTTTAGTAGATTGTTAATGGCGGTCTGAGACATGTTTTGGGAATTCAAAACCGGGGAAAAAACAAAAACGATGGCAACCCTGTTACAAATGGGGGGATTTTGGGGATTTTCATGCTGAGAGTTTCTTGTCTATGTGTGTGTGTGTGTGTCAGTTTGATTCTTTGTTTATGTGTATGTATACTTGTGTGCCCAGCTTTTGTTGTTATTGTAGAGAAACGTTGTGCTTACAGTGCATGGATGTATGTATATGTGGGTGTTGTATGTGTGTATGTGTGTGAGTTTGATTATTTCTGTGTATGGGAATGTATGTACACTTGTGTGTACAGGTTTTGTTGTTATTGTAGAGAAACGTTGTGCTTACAGTGGATGTATACATACAGTGTATGTATGTGTGGGATGTTTGTGTGTATGTATGTGTGTGTGTATATGTGTGTGTTTTTGTATTTAATTGTATGTTTGTCGGTCTCAGATACTTTTGTCGTAGTGGCAGACAATCATTATACCCTGTAGGAAATGTCGATGGTGAAAATGTACTGAGTCGCTTTTGACTTTGTCACCAGTACTACTATATAATTATATCCCATTCAATAATTTTCACTATAGACATTTAGCATATGCTTGTCACTTAAAATCTATTAGTAACACTAAAACAATTGAATAGGTATGACTACGTGGTTCTTATTGGAACGTAGAGACATACCAACCAGACAGTTAGTTACTGTTATATTTCTATAATTTATGTACATACAAAAAGGTATGTATATTGACAAGTTGTTGCAAAATCTTTCCTTTTTACTGACAGATAGAATGAAACGTATTATACTATAATGGTCACTGTTTAGTGTTGACACAAAGACACTTGATCCCTGTCTGACTGCAGGGTAGTGACAACGAATTCGTGTGTATATAGAATCATTATTTTTGTTGTTGTGAGTTGTCGTTGCTATGCATATGTATGGTTATTGTGCTCGTATGTATGCATGTATTTTTTTATTTCTGGGGAAATATTCTAGTAGCTGCAGATAGTGGCAACCCTGATATCTACTGAAAATGGAAGTGGAGAGGGAATGTATTTGATAATGTACATATGTACATATATGTTTTTGGAGTAATGTACGTGATCGTATGGTGGGAGACGAAGGTGATGTTATGAAATCTTCGTTTATTTATTTAAGAAATATTGTTTCGTATTTCATGACAGAGCAGTTTGAATTGTATAATATTATAAAATTTCATTATGTATGTATGTTTGTGTATTACGTGATCACTTCTTTGTGTATGTGTGTGTGTGCCAGTATGTAAATGATTTTCTCGCGCTGATATTTATATGTAGGTAGAAATAAATTGTTTTCAATATCGACATTTGGTACTATAAAATACTATCATACATATATCTGAACTTCCCTAATCCTAGTATGTTTTTATACATTAACGAAGGTTTATTCATATTGAAATTTCTTATTTCAATACGGAAAAATATTAATTTACAGTATTCATTTATTAAACTCATTAGTTTTTAGGTATTTCAATATACATTTTCTATTATATTGAAAATTATTGAATTAATGTGAAGCATTCTTATTTTTAAGCTGCACATTTTCCCTGAGTGTATTGATTGCTTATCTATACATTGTGTTTTGACTAAACGAGGCTTCATATATTTTCATTATGTAGATATGTAGGTGTTATTGTTAAGATCTAATAAATACTTGAGCATTCCATGAAAATAATATTGGAGTATGTGGTCCAATCTAGATGAAACAGTCTAGTTACATCATAGTCTCATGTAATGCAGTCATGGATCATATCGTTTTCATACAACCATTCAATGCTGCACGATAAATATTCATGTTTAAACGAATATGATCGTTCTTCTTAGGCACTCACAAATTGTATGCGAGTAGTCTATAACTATTCCATATGGGGTAGTTTTTGGGGTTAGTCCGATGTAATGCAACGTTGTACCATGTGGTCCAATCCTAGGACATCGCAATGTTAAATCGACCACCTTTTTTTCATATATTTGGAGTAGTTTTGGAGTACTCCAACTCCTCTTTGGACTAGTCCTTACATGCATGTATGGACTAGTCGCATTATCTGCAGGGTTTATAAGAAATTTGATATGTATACATACAAATTGATTTTATGTGTGTATGTATGTATGTATGTATGTACGTACATACAAATAAGAGTACAACTCAATCTTTGAATTCATTTTTTTTGTCATGTGATATCTTTTTGTTGTGTATTATCTGAAATTAAAAAAGTTGTTTTATCTGCATTTACTTAAAAGTTTGTGAAGATTTTCTGTTTTAAGTAAAACTGAATTCTTGAAGATACATACTCTATAGTAATAGTAACTATAATAGAAATATTTCTTATACTTAATTTACATTTTTTTTTAAAGTTGACGCAACGTTAGTTAGTCAACGTTTGACATTTTTGGGGGTATGCAATTTTTTTTTCTAACTATAGCCTTTTTTCTTCACTTTCTACATTTATTTTTGGAAATCTTGCATTGTTTTTTATAAAATTTATAAACATTTTTAAATGAAACTGATCCGGCACTCCAGCTTAGATACTGATAGTGTTTTTTTCTTTTGTTTTTTGTTGCTCAACTTACTGTTTATTTTTTATTGATAAACATTTAAAAGCAAAAGGGAGTTTTATATTGAAATTATTATTTTCATAATTGTTGAAAACAATCGCTACTTCTTTTGCGATGAAATCATTTGAATTACTTTTGAAACCTTACATGTTTATAAAAATTATGTTATTTTCTATATTGCTTAATTTATAAGACTTTTAGAATTTGTACTTTGGTGGTTATATTTTCTATTATACGATTATGAATAAGAATGCAGTAAGCTGATGTCTTTGCTTACTGTTTCAAATTAAAATTTTATTCAACTGAATAAAAGGAGATTTTTTCTTAAACTCTAATGCAGTTAGAAGCGCTGGAGATTCTTTCATATAACAGCTTTTTTGGAATTTTTGATACATAGTATAATATAGAATTGGATAACATTTATTTTTAATTTTTATGTTAAGAAGTACGGATATGAGACTGAATTTAAATGTACTTTTAAATTAGTTAAATCATAATGAACAAACATATTTTCTTCTTTAATAGCGATCAACAGAAAACGAACTCGTTTTCATATAATTTAGGTATACCCTATCGACGGCTCCTCTAGGATACAAGATGACTTTGTATGACGAAATTTCTGTTGCTTTATACTGATAATATGTTTACTTAATAAGATACATATACATATGTTTATTTTATGAAAGTTGAGCACCTATGGCTTTTATTTAATGTTCTATATGATTTTTTTTTTCATTTTATTAAAGTTTAGCGTATTGTATATATATTTCTGAAATGTTTAAGTGTGTTATGTGTGCCCATCGGGCAGAGTGTACGTATTAGTTGGTCAGTCAGTCTCTGTTTTTATTTATTTTATTTTATTTTTTTTTCTTCTAATGTGCCACTCCTTTTTTCAGATTTTACTACTTGGAATAGAGAATTTTTGTATAATTTTTTGCTGGGTATATACATTAGGTATGTAGAAATTAGTTTAGATATAAAGAAATGCATGTTTAATAAACAACTATTGTATCAAATCGATCTCAAATAACTCAGTTACCTCTACCAGCAATTCACCGTTGGTGTTTTCATAAAGTGTTAGAAACAATGAAATATCTATGTTTTGAGAGAATTGTTCCCCTCAAGTATTTCTACATGAGGTTTGAGGGGTCAATCACTGTCGCATTCATATGTAATGATTATTCACTTAAAATGGGTCATCATCACCATCAATCATCTCCGTATACAATAAATTCATGAGTTGGGTTGATCCAGATACAATTGCTGTCTCATCACCTTCTAACAGCTTTATATATTTTGCTAGTATGCATGCCTTAGCATGCTTCTATCGATAGTGACGTAAGAGCCCCGAGATGTAGAGTGTTACAATTAAAAATCTTTACTATTAGAATTTACCAGTTCGCTCTTTTGAATTTTTACAAAGTAGATACATATGTATGTATTTCATTGACCACAAAATCATAAAATTTCTTTGCTTACAAAATTGTATGACGTGAGGATTTTTTTTTTTTTGAAATTATACATGCTTCAGCATGCTTTCATTTTTTTTCTATAAATTTATGTAATACTAATACAGATACAGATATAAAGTAATATCTGTTTACTGTATATTTTAAAATTTATGCATGCTTCAGCATGATTCTAGTTGAAGCGTATATTCATTCACTAAGTTTGTTTGATACTTATTCATACACATGTACATTCTTAAAGATTGGATATCAAAGTCCAATTTCCGTAGTTTATCTATATTTTCTAAAGATCTGATAGCTAAAGAAATAAACAGAGTGAAGATCTTCTATAATAATACCATTTTCATATTGTAAAATTTTGCGTGCTAGCGCTTTCGATGGGAAAGTATACATACAACTTTATAAAAAGTGATAATATGATGTGCTGCTGAATATTGCACTGAAGTTTTAGCAATATTTCATTCAGACCAACAAGTTTAGAGAATTCCACTACATTTAGTTAATTATCTTTCTTAAGACCCATCATTCCTAATCAATCCTACAAAAAACAACACAAACAAGATTTTTCGTTTTAATTTTATTTTTATTTTTATTAAATTCAACATTCATTCTTCAAATTACTTTATACTATATTAAGTAGCTTTTTCTCATTTGTGGAATGTTTAATCGTAAGCATTTTAATGGTGAGATGAATTTTTCTATTTTATGCACTAAGTAAATCTTTATATATACCAATCCACTTATATGAACCATTAAAGCTAATTCTTTTCACATCATTCCTTTCAATGAACTATTAAATCATTCTAATATTGATGCTTTCATATTAAGTAATGTTTAATCTTCTATTTATGTATGAGTTTTCCCAAGTATTTTGTATTAAAAAATTCTTTAGAATCATCTGTTTGTAAGTTTTTTGGTACCCGTACCACTTCAAAAATATTTTCCATTGCCTTGGTTTTTAGAGTGCAGCTTTTATTTTCAGCTGCACTTTGAGAATGTGTCAATTACAGTCTTCAAAAATCAACAATTTCCATTTTCTGTAGAATAGTTCTACATTTTACCTAACTTAGCTCCATAAAACATCATATATTCCTGTCATTACATCTCTATAAGCACAAACAGTTGTTGAGATTTAATATGGAGTTCGTTTACTAAATTCCTTTTTAAAGACATTGAGTTGTTTCACAGATTTTTTCGAAAGTGTTGTGATCTACATCTTGCACTTTCAGCTATTTATACTAACATGTAGTTAATTTTCTAATCTATATATTTAACCGTAAACTCTTCAATTTGTTTTTAATTATTTAATTTTTAGAATTGCTTTTTCAATTTTATAACTG
Organism: Tachina grossa; assembly: GCA_949987645.1. NCBI lineage: Eukaryota > Metazoa > Arthropoda > Insecta > Diptera > Tachinidae > Tachina > Tachina grossa. The sequence continues at coordinate 107,316,407 of OX465274.1, read as the reverse complement.
TCTTCTTTCTCTAATTTTATTTCACGTTGTAGTTCCTCAATGTGCATTTAAATATATTCTTGAATATTAATGCTTTAAGCTATATTATTAATTTGTCTTGTATTTTATCTTCATTCAGTTTGAGGTAACTATCAACAATAGTTTGTATCTAATTCATTTATGCCGTCCAATACTGATACGTCAGTATAAATGTCTTCAGAATTGGAAGTCTATGAGTAAAATCATCGTCATCATCATTCTCAGTATTAGCATCATTAAATATGATGGTATTATCAAATATTGTTCCTTCTACTAGTTTCTTTGGGGTACTTGTCTATATCTTGAGTGAAGGTTTCTCAGGCTTTAAACTTGTATATTTTAAACTTCTGTCTTGATTTTACTTTCTTCTTTCATAAGAATTCTTTTAGTATTTTTAGAACTATTTATGAATTCTTCTGTTATAGGTTTAAATGTATCTTTTAGTTGTTCACTTGTATCTATTTCACCAGTTTTTATAGTACGAAGCTTTTTCTTCAGCACATTTGTTGTCAACACCAACTGTTTTAAAATTTTTTCATCCATGTTTGCTAAGGGCAAATAACAGGTATCAGTAATCAGATCAGATTTTCAGGACCTGGTCTGGTTTTCAGATCAGCTTATCTGGACCTGGTCTGGTTTTCAGATCAGCTTTTCAGGACCTGGTCTGGTTTTCAGATCAGCTTATCAGGACCTGGTCTGGTTTTCAGATCAGCTTTTCAGGACCTGGTCTGGTTTTCAGATCAGCTTATCAGGACCTGGTCTGGTTTTCAGATCAGCTTTTCAGGACTTGGTCTGGTTTTCAGATCAGCTTATCAGGACCTGGTCTGGTTTTCAGATCAGCTTTTCAGGACCTGGTCTGGTTTTCAGATCAGCTTATCAGGTAACAGATCAGGCTATCAGGAGCTGTTCAGATTTTCATATCAAGATATCTGATTCAGATTTAGTTATTAGTAGACAAGTAGCTAGCCATTTATAACATTTACATAAATGGAGTTTAAGGTCAGATGAAATACGAAAAAGTAAACTTTTATATATTTTAAATTATTATCTATAACGATCATCGTTTAATTCACTATCTTTGCTTATAATCAAAAATCCATATTTATCCCTTCTTTTTTTTTTTTTTTTTTATTTTATAATGCATGTATTTATTTATTGTATCTTCATATGTGAACTAACAATAAGTATTCAAATCTTAAATCTATAAAAAAAATTATTAGGCCCGACCAGTGTCGGACATAAACTTAGTGGTAGTTATAAATAATACATTAGTAGTGATAATCAAAAAAAAAAAGGGGGGGAAGTATTTTCAAGTAGTCCCATCTGGAGTGTTAGGTATAAGAGCCCGTGTGTCCCTCTTTTTTAAGCGGATGTGTCCAGTAAAGTTCAAAATATTACGAGCAAGCGGATTAGGATGTGATTCGAGTTTTGTTAAATATTTGCCTGCATATTTTTCAATTTCTTCAGTCACTAGTGGCATATTTAAATCACGATGTATAATAGAATTTTGGATGTACCATGGAGCCGATGTTATTAACCGTAAAATTTTGTTTTGCCTTCGTTGGATTCTCTCGACATTGGAAGCTGAGGCAGTGCCCCATAACTGAATTCCGTAGCACCATATTGGCTTCAAAAGCGACTTGTACAGTAAAAGTTTGCAGTCTAAGCTGAGTGTTGAGTTTCTGCCTATCAACCAATAGATTTGAGTTAACTTAAGTTTCATCTGAGTTAACTTAGAGTCAATATGATGTTTCCATGTAAGTCTTCGATCAAGGTGTATACCAAGGTATTTCACTTGGGAATGTTGAGGAATATTATGATTGTTGATTCGAATGGGGAGCAAGTATCTCTTCTTAGGGTGAACGTTATATGGACACACTTTTGTTCATTGACTTTAATTCTTCATAAGTTCAACCATATTTCCAGCTGAGTGATATGTTCCTGGAGATTGCGGGATGCCTCATAAGGGTTTTCGTGCACACTCATATAGGCTGTATCATCGGCAAAAGTAGATATATGGATATTATTGCTCACAGGCATATCACAAGTATATATTAAATACAAGACAGGACCCAGAATACTACCCTGGGGCACACCAGAAGATATAGATTCGGGCACACTCGCGAACTCTCCTTCCACAACAGTGAACTTCCTATCAATAATATAACTTTCCAAAAGCTTTTGAATGTTTATTGGCAGATATGTCTTCAATTTTAAAACTAGGCCTTCGTGCCATACTTTATCAAATGCCTGAGAAACATCAATAAAGAGAGCAGAACAATACTTCTTTTCTTCAAATGTTCTTCTTATAACTTGGACCAGTCTATGCGTTTGTTCAATCGTGCTGTGCTGACTTCTAAAGCCAAATTGATGGTCCGGGATGCACCCATTATCAGTTAAAATTTTGAACAATTTAGTCATGAGCAGCTTTTCGAAAAGCTTTGAGATTGTAGATAGTAAGCTTATAGGCCTATATGACTCAGTCTTGGTAAGATCTTTGCCCGCCTTTGGAATCATTTTGATCTTGGCCAGTTTCCAGTTATGTGGAAAATACTGCATTCTTAAAATAGCATTAAAAGTAAATAGCAGGATTCTTATTGCAATATGAGGCAAGTTCATGAGCATTTTGTTACTAATGCCATCAATACCTGGAGCTTTCTTCGGGTTGAGTTCAGCAATTACTTTTTGTACTTCACGCATCTTAAACCTTAAGGGACGAGGGGGTAGAGAAACTACACTCGGTAAATCAGCAGCACCCGTACATGAATTTGGAGTGAATACAGATTTTAAATGCTCAGAAAATAAGTTACCTTTCTCACTATCACTTCTTGCCCAGCCTCCGGTCGCAGTACGCAATGGTGATTTAAGATCAACGGGTCGTTTAAGATTTCTAGTAGCGCGCCATAAAGAGTAATTAGATGCGGACGTTACATCAAGACCTTCTAAATACTTTTCGAGTAGTGCAGTTTTTTCCGATGATAGCAGCTCTTTGAGTCGTTTAGTACATTCTTTAAGTCTGATTTTATTTAGGGGTGATCTGTGTTGTTGCCATTCTCTTCTAGCTCTCCTTTTTTCACATACAAGACGTTCAATTTCCGTAGAATAAATTCTGTTAAGGCCGGTCTGCGGATAGGAGGTAGTGGCGTGTTCAGCAGCCTGTTTAATATTTTCGTTAAGATTGGCAATGTTAAATTCAATATCATCGCATGATCTAAGCTGAATGTTTTCTACGCAGTGACTACTAAGATATTTTTTGAATACCAGCCAGTTGATTCCATTAATCATCTTCACATATGACTTAGTTAAATCACTCCTTAATGGGTTGAAAATTGTAACTATTGTTGGAGAGTGATCGGAGGACAGATCTAGAGAGGCCTCTACATGAATTAGGTCCCTATGAATATTTTTCGTGACGGCAAAATCTATAACATCTGGAATTTTTCTTACGTCAGTAGGCCAGTAAGTAGGATCCCCACTCGAAATGACATCTAAGCCCATTTTTGAAATTGTATTGAACAAGGCTCGACCTCTATGTGTAACAAGACGCGATCCCCAGTACGTATGTTTTGCATTGTAGTCACCAGCTGCCACGAAACAAGATCCAAGCGATTTGTAGAACTACTCATACTGATCTTCGGTAACTGAAAATCTGGGAGGTGAGTAAATTGATGATATCACGAAATTCGCACAAAAGTTTTCTACGAAAATATTCGTTGCTTGCAAATATTCTTCACTAACGTTGTCAAGGACATAGTGCTTGAGTCTTGACTTAATCAGAATTGCTGATCCACCACATGCTCTCTCTCTCGGGTCCTTTGTATCATATAAAGTGTAACCATTTATTTTAAATAAGCTTCTTGAGGTCAAATGAGTCTCAGAAACCAACATTATATCAATATTTTTTTCCATGAGGAAGTGCTCAAGTTCATTTTTATGTTGGCGAATGCCGTTTGCGTTCCAGAAACATATTTTTAACGTGTTCATGGTTTATTAACTAATGCTTGAAGCAGTGTATTCTGCATTCGCAGCATTTCTTGCATCATACTTGTCATATTTGTAGTAAAGTTGTTTATAGTTAGCACCAGATTCTCAATAGTAGCTTCAAGGCGACTAAAGTTAAAGCTTGAGTTTGAATTCGTTGAATTATTTGGCGGTGGAACATTTTGCGTGGGAATTGAACTAGTCTTAGCAGCATCAGCATACGATACACGTGAAGTAACTGGTTGGCTGATTTGAGCAAAAGGGTCGGAGTTCGCGTTTACTTGTTTATCCCTTCAACATGCTTTATAGTTTTCTAACCTTACTTAAACATTAAAATTAAATTATGATGATCTCTTATTAAATGTTTGGTGATTCTAATATACGTTTTATAGAAGTAGAATGAATCAACATTCTTATCTCTCCCCATACAAAAATATGCTTCCCATACGCATCATCGTTAAATATCATATTGGAATTACTTTGGACTGAAATAACAGATTCACTATCTGTAAATTTTGTAATATCTTATTGTTTTAATTGATGAAATTAATTTATTCAGGTATTCATATTTGGATGGATAAAAAGATTTTGAGTATAAATAAATGTTCTCAAATTTAAGTCCATTAGGACTTTCTAGCAAGCCAATCATAGCTTTTTTTCGCAATTCGACAGGTCAACTATTGTTGCACGAATAGAATTTCGTATAAGGGAACTATGATTTATTTTTGAACTATTGTTCGATGAATCATCAAAATTTCGTACCAAAGAATTATTTGTGTTGTTTTGACTAAGGGTATGAGTCAATATTTATAAAATTCATTTCATAAATATCAGCTCAAGCTCATAGTCAAAACAAAGTATGCTTTAAGTGTTTAAAACCAGTATTACCATAAAAATTGTGGTTTTAAATTCTTAAAATATACTTTGTTTTACTAACCGCATTTTATAACTAAATGCATTTCATAAATATTGATGCATACTCATAATCAAAACAGCATAAAGATATCGTTTGTTTTGACTATGAGTATGAGTCATTATCTCTTATTATAGAAAAATAAAATAGTATAATTATATGATATCAGAAATCATGTTTTCTAATATCATATAACCATACTATTTTATTCTTTCTATAATAATAGATAATGTTTATGAAATGCATTTATTTACAAAATGCGATTAGTAAAACAACATAAATATAGCATGGTATGAAATTTTGATGATTCATCAATATTTCGAACCAAGGTATTTTTAGGTTGTTTTTACTATGAGTATGTGCCAATATTTATGAAATGTATTTCATAAATATTATCTCTTATTATAGAAAAATTAAATAATGTAGCTATACGATATCAGAAAATATTTTCTGAAATCATATAGCTATATTATTGTATTTGTTCTATAATAAGAGATAATGGCCCCTACTCATAGTCAAAACAAAGAATATTTTAAGAGTTTCCAATCAGTATTATCATACAAAATACTGATTTTAAACTCTTGCAGCCTTATTTATAAAACATATTAAGTCTTTGTAAAGGCTTTTTAAATCAAATTTTGATACAAAATTTTTCTTAAAAAGTCTTTATAAAGCCCTAATAAGTGTTATAAATAAGGCTGTTAAAATATACTTTGTTTTACTAACCACATTTTTTGTAACTAAACGCATTTCATAAATATTGATGCATACTCATAGTCGAAACAAAGGATATTTTTATGCTGTTTTGATTATGAGTATGCATCATTACCTCTTATTATAGAAAAAATAAAATAATATAGCTATACGATTTCAGAAAATATTTTCTGATATCGTATAGCTGCATTAGTTTATTTTTTTATAATAAGAGATAATATTTATTAAATGTATTTAGCTACATAAATGCGGTTAGTAAAACAACCTAAAATACCTTGGTACGAAATTTTGATGATTCATCGAACGATAGTTCAAAAATAAATCATAGCTCCCTTATACGAAATTCTATTCGTGCAACAATAGTTGACCTGTCGAATTGCGAAAAAAAGCTATGATTGGCTTGCTAGAAAGTCCTAATGGACTTAAATTTGAGAACATTTATTTATACTCAAAATCTTTTTATCCATCCAAATATGAATACCTGAATAAATTAATTTCATCAATTAAAACAATAAGATATTACAAAATTTACAGATAGTGAATCTGTTATTTCAGTCCAAAGTAATTCCAATATGATATTTAACGATGATGCGTATGGGAAGCATATTTTTGTATGGCGAGAGATAAGAATGTTGATTCATTCTACTTCTGTAAAACTTATACTAGAATCACCAAACATTTAATAAGAGATCATCATAATGTAATTTTAATGTTTAAGTAAGGTGAGAAAAATATAAAGCATGTTGAAGGGATAAATATGGATTTTTGATTATAAGCAAAGATAGTAAATTAAACGATGATCGTTATAGAAAATAATTTAAAATATATAAAAGTTTACTTTTTCGTATTTCATCTGACCTTAAACTCCATTTATATAAATGTTATAAATGGCTAGCTACTTGTATACTAATAACTAAATCTGAATCAGATATCTTGATATGAAAATCTGAACAGCTCCTGATAGCCTGATCTGTTACCTGATAAGCTGATCTGAAAACCAGACCAGCTCCTGATAAGCTGATCTGAAAACCAGACCAGATCCTGAAAAGCTGATCTGAAAACCAGACCAGGTCCTGATAAGCTGATCTGAAAACCAGACCAGGTCCTGAAAAGCTGATCTGAAAACCAGACCAGGTCCTGATAAGCTGATCTGAAAACCAGAGTAGGTCCTGAAAATCTGATCTAAAAACCAGACCAGGTCCTGATAAGCTGTTCTGAAAACCAGACCAGGTCCTGAAAAGCTGATCTGAAAACCAGACCAGGTCCTGATACGCTGATCTGAAAACCAGACCAGGTCCTGAAAAGCTGATCTGATTGCTGATACCTGTTATTTGCCCTTAGCAAACATGGATGAGAAAATTTTAAAACAGTTGGTGTTGACAAGAAATGTGCTGAAGAAAAAGCTTCGTAGTATAAAAACTGGTGAAACAGATACAAGTGAACAACTAAAAGATACATTTAAACCTATAACAGAAGAATTCATAAATAGTTCTAAAAATACTAAAAGAATTCTTATGAAAGAAGAAAGTAAAATCAAGACAGAAGTTTAAAATATACAAGTTTAAAGCCTGAGAAACCTTCACTCAAGATATAGACAAGTACCCCAAAGAAACTAGTAGAAGGAACAATATTTGATAATACCATCATATTTAATGATGCTAATACTGAGAATGATGATGACGATGATTTTACTCATAGACTTCCAATTCTGAAGACATTTATACTGACGTATCAGTATTGGACGGCATAAATGAATTAGATACAAACTATTGTTGATAGTTACCTCAAACTGAATGAAGATAAAATACAAGACAAATTAATAATATAGCTTAAAGCATTAATATTCAAGAATATATTTAAATGCAAATTGAGGAACTACAACGTGAAATAAAATTAGAGAAAGAAGACAGTTATAAAATTGAAAAAGCAATTCAAAAAATTAAATAATTAAAAACAAATTGAAGAGTTTACGGTTAAATATATAGATTAGAAAATTAACTACATGTTAGTATAAATAGCTGAAAGTGCAAGATGTAGATCACAACAGTTTCGAAAAAATTTGTGAAACAACTCAATGTCTTTAAAAAGGAATTTAGTAAACGAACTCCATATTAAATCTCAACAACTGTTTGTGCTTGTAGAGATGTAATGACAGGAATATATGATGTTTTATGGAGCTAAGTTAGGTAAAATGTAGAACTATTCTACAGAAAATAGAAATTGTCGATTTTTGAAGACTGTAATTGACACATTCTCAAAGTACAGCTGAAAATAAAAGCTGCACTCTAAAAACCAAGGCAATGGAAAATATTTTTGAAGTGGTACGGGTACCAAAAAACTTACAAACAGATGATTCTAAAGAATTTTTTAATACAAAATACTTGGGAAAACTCATACATAAATAGAAGATTAAACATTACTTAATATGAAAGCATCAATATTAGAATGATTTAATAGTTCATTGAAAGGAATGATGTGAAAAGAATTAGCTTTAATGGTTCATATAAGTGGATTGGTATATATAAAGATTTACTTAGTGCATAAAATAGAAAAATTCATCTCACCATTAAAATGCTTACGATTAAACATTCCACAAATGAGAAAAAGCTACTTAATATAGTATAAAGTAATTTGAAGAATGAATGTTGAATTTAATAAAAATAAAAATAAAATTAAAACGAAAAATCTTGTTTGTGTTGTTTTTTGTAGGATTGATTAGGAATGATGGGTCTTAAGAAAGATAATTAACTAAATGTAGTGGAATTCTCTAAACTTGTTGGTCTGAATGAAATATTGCTAAAACTTCAGTGCAATATTCAGCAGCACATCATATTATCACTTTTTATAAAGTTGTATGTATACTTTCCCATCGAAAGCGCTAGCACGCAAAATTTTACAATATGAAAATGGTATTATTATAGAAGATCTTCACTCTATTTATTTCTTTAGCTATCAGATCTTTAGAAAATATAGATAAACTACGGAAATTGGACTTTGATATCCAATCTTTAAGAATGTACATGTGTATGAATAAGTATCAAACAAACTTAGTGAATGAATATACGCTTCAACTAGAATCATGCTGAAGCATGCATAAATTTTAAAATATACAGTAAACAGATCTTACTTTATATCTGTATCTGTATTAGTATTACATAAATTTATAGAAAAAAAATGAAAGCATGCTGAAGCATGTATAATTTCAAAAAAAAAAAAAAATCCTCACGTCGTACAATTTTGTAAGCAAAGAAATTTTATGATTTTGTGGTCAATGAAATACATACATATGTATCTACTTTGTAAAAATTCAAAAGAGCGAACTGGTAAATTCTAATAGTAAAGATTTTTAATTGTAACACTCTACATCTCGGGGCTCTTACGTCACTATCGATAGAAGCATGCTAAGGCATGCATACTAGCAAAATATATAAAGCTGTTAGAAGGTGATGAGACAGCAATTGTATCTGGATCAACCCAACTCATGAATTTATTGTATACGGAGATGATTGATGGTGATGATGACCCATTTTAAGTGAATAATCATTACATATGAATGCGACAGTGATTGACCCCTCAAACCTCATGTAGAAATACTTGAGGGGAACAATTCTCTCAAAACATAGATATTTCATTGTTTCTAACACTTTATGAAAACACCAACGGTGAATTGCTGGTAGAGGTAACTGAGTTATTTGAGATCGATTTGATACAATAGTTGTTTATTAAACATGCATTTCTTTATATCTAAACTAATTTCTACATACCTAATGTATATACCCAGCAAAAAATTATACAAAAATTCTCTATTCCAAGTAGTAAAATCTGAAAAAAGGAGTGGCACATTAGAAGAAAAAAAAATAAAATAAATAAAAACAGAGACTGACTGACCAACTAATACGTACACTCTGCCCGATGGGCACACATAACACACTTAAACATTTCAGAAATATATATACAATACGCTAAACTTTAATAAAATGAAAAAAAAATCATATAGAACATTAAATAAAAGCCATAGGTGCTCAACTTTCATAAAATAAACATATGTATATGTATCTTATTAAGTAAACATATTATCAGTATTAAGCAACAGAAATTTCGTCATACAAAGTCATCTTGTATCCTAGAGGAGCCGTCGATAGGGTATACCTAAATTATATGAAAACGAGTTCGTTTTCTGTTGATCGCTATTAAAGAAGAAAATATGTTTGTTCATTATGATTTAACTAATTTAAAAGTACATTTAAATTCAGTCTCATATCCGTACTTCTTAACATAAAAATTAAAAATAAATGTTATCCAATTCTATATTATACTATGTATCAAAAATTCCAAAAAAGCTGTTATATGAAAGAATCTCCAGCGCTTCTAACTGCATTAGAGTTTAAGAAAAAATCTCCTTTTATTCAGTTGAATAAAATTTTAATTTGAAACAGTAAGCAAAGACATCAGCTTACTGCATTCTTATTCATAATCGTATAATAGAAAATATAACCACCAAAGTACAAATTCTAAAAGTCTTATAAATTAAGCAATATAGAAAATAACATAATTTTTATAAACATGTAAGGTTTCAAAAGTAATTCAAATGATTTCATCGCATAAGAAGTAGCGATTGTTTTCAACAATTATGAAAATAATAATTTCAATATAAAACTCCCTTTTGCTTTTAAATGTTTATCAATAAAAAATAAACAGTAAGTTGAGCAACAAAAAACAAAAGAAAAAAACACTATCAGTATCTAAGCTGGAGTGCCGGATCAGTTTCATTTAAAAATGTTTATAAATTTTATAAAAAACAATGCAAGATTTCCAAAAATAAATGTAGAAAGTGAAGAAAAAAGGCTATAGTTAGAAAAAAAAATTGCATACCCCCAAAAATGTCAAACGTTGACTAACTAACGTTGCGTCAACTTTAAAAAAAAATGTAAATTAAGTATAAGAAATATTTCTATTATAGTTACTATTACTATAGAGTATGTATCTTCAAGAATTCAGTTTTACTTAAAACAGAAAATCTTCACAAACTTTTAAGTAAATGCAGATAAAACAACTTTTTTAATTTCAGATAATACACAACAAAAAGATATCACATGACAAAAAAAATGAATTCAAAGATTGAGTTGTACTCTTATTTGTATGTACGTACATACATACATACATACATACACACATAAAATCAATTTGTATGTATACATATCAAATTTCTTATAAACCCTGCAGATAATGCGACTAGTCCATACATGCATGTAAGGACTAGTCCAAAGAGGAGTTGGAGTACTCCAAAACTACTCCAAATATATGAAAAAAAGGTGGTCGATTTAACATTGCGATGTCCTAGGATTGGACCACATGGTACAACGTTGCATTACATCGGACTAACCCCAAAAACTACCCCATATGGAATAGTTATAGACTACTCGCATACAATTTGTGAGTGCCTAAGAAGAACGATCATATTCGTTTAAACATGAATATTTATCGTGCAGCATTGAATGGTTGTATGAAAACGATATGATCCATGACTGCATTACATGAGACTATGATGTAACTAGACTGTTTCATCTAGATTGGACCACATACTCCAATATTATTTGCATGGAATGCTCAAGTATTTATTAGATCTTAACAATAACACCTACATATCTACATAATGAAAATATATGAAGCCTCGTTTAGTCAAAACACAATGTATAGATAAGCAATCAATACACTCAGGGAAAATGTGCAGCTTAAAAATAAGAATGCTTCACATTAATTCAATAATTTTCAATATAATAGAAAATGTATATTGAAATACCTAAAAACTAATGAGTTTAATAAATGAATACTGTAAATTAATATTTTTCCGTATTGAAATAAGAAATTTCAATATGAATAAACCTTCGTTAATGTATAAAAACATACTAGGATTAGGGAAGTTCAGATATATGTATGATAGTATTTTATAGTACCAAATGTCGATATTGAAAACAATTTATTTCTACCTACATATAAATATCAGCGCGAGAAAATCATTTACATACTGGCACACACACACATACACAAAGAAGTGATCACGTAATACACAAACATACATACATAATGAAATTTTATAATATTATACAATTCAAACTGCTCTGTCATGAAATACGAAACAATATTTCTTAAATAAATAAACGAAGATTTCATAACATCACCTTCGTCTCCCACCATACGATCACGTACATTACTCCAAAAACATATATGTACATATGTACATTATCAAATACATTCCCTCTCCACTTCCATTTTCAGTAGATATCAGGGTTGCCACTATCTGCAGCTACTAGAATATTTCCCCAGAAATAAAAAAATACATGCATACATACGAGCACAATAACCATACATATGCATAGCAACGACAACTCACAACAACAAAAATAATGATTCTACATACACACGAATTCGTTGTCACTACCCTGCAGTCAGACAGGGATCAAGTGTCTTTGTGTCAACACTAAACAGTGACCATTATAGTATAATACGTTTTATTCTATCTGTCAGTAAAAAGGAAAGATTTTGCAACAACTTGTCAATATACATACCTTTTTGTATGTACATAAATTATAGAAATATAACAGTAACTAACTGTCTGGTTGGTATGTCTCTACGTTCCAATAAGAACCACGTAGTCATACCTATTCAATTGTTTTAGTGTTACTAGTAGATTTTAAATGACAAGCATATGCTAAATGTCTATAGTGAAAATTATTGAATGGGATATAATTATATAGTAGTACTGGTGACAAAGTCAAAAGCGACTCAGTACATTTTCACCATCGACATTTCCTACAGGGTATAATGATTGTCTGCCACTACGACAAAAGTATCTGAGACCGACAAACATACAATTAAATACAAAAACACACACATATACACACACACATACATACACACAAACATCCCACACATACATACACTGTATGTATACATCCACTGTAAGCACAACGTTTCTCTACAATAACAACAAAACCTGTACACACAAGTGTACATACATTCCCATACACAGAAATAATCAAACTCACACACATACACACATACAACACCCACATATACATACATCCATGCACTGTAAGCACAACGTTTCTCTACAATAACAACAAAAGCTGGGCACACAAGTATACATACACATAAACAAAGAATCAAACTCTCACACACACACACACACACACACACACACATAGACAAGAAACTCTCAGCATGAAAATCCCCAAAATCCCCCCATTTGTAACAGGGTTGCCATCGTTTTTGTTTTTTCCCCGGTTTTGAATTCCCAAAACATGTCTCAGACCGCCATTAACAATCTACTGACTTTGCATCACTCGACCCTTTAAACATAGTGGCGTCGACTGTGCTGGTCCAATTAATATTAAAAAATTAACTTTAAGGTCTGATGTCATCTCTAAGGGTTATGTTTGTTTATTTGTGTGCATGGTCACAAAGGCGATACACTTGGAAGTAGTTTCAGATCTTACCACTAATTCTTTCCTAGCGGCAAATAAACGCTTTGAGTCCCGAAGAGGTGCATGTACTGATATCTATTCAGATTATGGTACCAATTTTGTAAGCGCTTCAAAAGAACTCCAAATCATTTACAATAGAAGCAAGCATTCATTCATTACCTGACGATTTATGACAGGCCCTTAGTCTTAATTGCATAAATTGGAATTTTATTCCACCAGCCTCACCCAACGTTGGTGGTCTATGGGAGGCTGGTGTGAAATCTGTTAAGCATCATTTAAAAAGTATTACAAATGATAGAATTTTAAGCTTTGAAGAATCGGCCACCCTCCTATGCCAAATTGAAAGCTGTCTAAACTCGCACCCTTTTTGCCCTTTATCTTCAGACTCATCCGATTTTGACGCGCTCATACCAGCGCACTTTCTTTTAGGTGAACCAACATATTGTTTACAAGGGTAAACACTGCTAGACAAAAACATCAACCATCTCTCACGCTGGAAGTCTATAGAAAAGATGAAACAACATTTTTGAAAAAGATGGCACAGAGAGTATCTCAATCGTCTTCAGGCTAGTCCGATATGGTTAAAAGGCACCACAAGCCCTAAAATTGGACATTTAGTACTCGTTGTAGATGACAGATCCGGTCCAGGACAATGGCTATTAGGTCGCATAAAAGACGTCCATCCAGGAGCTGATGGGCGGATAATGGTGGTATCTGTTCTTACAAAACACAGAATTATCAACAGACCAATTTATAAAATTTCTCTTCTTCCAGATAATACGCCGGAAAATTTCATAAATAATGACTCTACGATTTAAAATTTGAAGTGGTAAAGAACGGAGCCTGCTGCAGCACGCTATGAGTCGGAGCATAGTGGAGTTTTATAAGTCGACTAAAACACTCCCAACAATAGGCCGTTCTTTACTTGTTATCCTATCTAAAAACATTCGTTATTGAGGGGGAGAATGTTGTCAGAAAGTTATTTCTGAAACCAACTGTTAATATTATTGTATTCTTTCTTTCATATTATGTATTATATCCGAATATATTTAAATATTAATTCTTGTGTACGTACTCAAACATTGCAAAGTGTATCAAAGTGAGCTTTCTGCTCACTCTTATGATATAAATACATACAGATCATCTTTGCACTTATTGTATTATTACCAATAGTGAGTAATTTTGAGAACACGTCAAATTAACTAGATGTACGTAAGTAGATATATAAGTATATCTACGCATTTATGTGTATTTCTTAAGACAGAATTACCCGACTGTAAATGTAGAACTGTAAATGTAAATGTGTCAGCTGATCGAATCTGTTCCATGAAAAGCTATTCAAACGCTTACCTGACTGAAATGGCACGTAAATGTAACGTCTGAACCTGCAGAAAATAGAATTTCATGACGACGTTACGTGACATTTGTAGACAGTGATGGGATGTATGTATATTGAATGAGAGTGTGGCACAATAGCCCTGATTTGGTACTTTTGTTTCTTTTAATAATTTAAGCTTTTGAGTGGTTAATTTGTATACGTACATGACATATTTAATAAATTTAGTTTTCTAAAAAAGTTTTTTTTATAAAATCTAACCAGGGTTTGCCAATCGTATATGTTTACACATATGTATATGTACATATGTATGAATTTGTAAAATATACATACATATTTGCGTACAAACAACATACATTCAAGCGTACAAAAAACAATTTTTACTTAAAAACAATACCAATAAAAAAATAGGTACGTATAATCATAAGAATTATAATGATAATAAAAATATAAATATTTTTTATAATTATAATACGTTGTAATGTTATTATGTATATACGGGTATGAAGCTTAAATTGTAATTTCACTAAATGTCAAAGCCATTACAATGTTTGTAAATATAAAATAATGATTTGAAATCATTTAAATAATTTTGGTACTTTTTCCATGCAATCAAAAATAATGTGAAGATGTTGAACTCTCATCAATGTTTCGAACAGCTGTTTTCTTTTTTATATGATTTTTTATACTGATAAACATCCAGCAAACAAAAAGTCCTGTATATGTACATACATATGTATGTATTTTTGTTCAAAAAATACATATGTATATTGTTTGTACATAAAACTAAATTATTATGAGTAGGTACGAACATTAATAAGAAAAGGATAAAACGAGAAAGTAAAAATTTTATTGATGTGCTACTGCAAGCATACACATTCTTGGAAATTAAAGAGTTAAATACTTCCAGCCGTATTCATAAAAGTTTTAAACCGCGTTTCAAATATTGTTTAAGCAAAATTCGCTAAAATTGTATTCATAATAGAATTTTAGCTTAAAAAACGGTTTTTAAACCTTGCGTAAATCAGCAAATTTTAAAATTGACTGCCCCCATGTTTAAACCAATTTTAAGGTGACGTTGTTGTAATTTTGCTTCGTTTTTGTTTACATTTTGAACTTTACCTGTATGTACATATGTGTGTATGTATGTATGTACTTATGTATGCATGTATGTATGCATATGCCAGTGTTATTTAGAAGAAATGTAATGTAATTTTTTTTATAGAAACTATTGCCGAAATAACAAATATACTCCAAAGAATATTTAAAAGAAAAGGAGCGATCCAGTTTCCATTCCCAGTCATTGTTTTCTCATTTTATGTGTTAACAAAAATAGTATAATTGTAGAAAATTAACTAGTGAAGTATAAACACTCAAAACAAACAAAATAAAGCTCGTTATTCTAGTGCTTCTTTATCTGCAATAAAATAAATAATATAAAAAGCACTTTTAACAAAGATTTGTTGTGAACTTTTTTTATTATTTTATTAAATACAAGTTGCAACATATCTTTTATTTTATAGAAACAATATTTCTCTGAAAACCGACAAATAAACAAAATAGCCACGAGTACTTTGTGAGTTAACAATCGTTGTTTTGCAGAACTAATATGCAAGTGACAAATAAAGAATACAGTGTTGCCACGATATTTTAAAAAAATTTAGTTAATTGATTTTTAGTTAAAAAACTGATTATGAATACCAATATTTAAAAAACGTTATTTAGCCTTAAACGTTTTTTAACTAATATGAATTTTAAACCTCAATCAACTTTTTTTTATGAATACGGCTGTTCGTCTTTCCGATGAAGCTGCTCAAAATCTGTTCTGGTAATGTACAATGACAAATATTACGGTTGAGCGTTACAGCTGCTATTAAAATTATTACAATTGAGTTCATTTAAATAAAATAATAATAATAATTTTCAAAACCTCTAGGCGCATTTTCGTTCTAAAAGGTGTTATTTCAAAAACTCAATTAGTTTTTTCCAACAGGGTAAATCTTGCCATCAAAAGAAACTAAATTAAAATAGTGAAATTATTAAAAAATCTTGGATTAATTAAAACATTACTATTTTATATATTATTTACTTATCGATAGTTGAGATACACGATATTTTTATGAAATTTTTACACAATATTAATAACAATATGAGGATTAATTTTGCATCATGGTTCAATTTAGGTGCACAACGTAAGGTTTTAATATAGGCGTGTTCACATGGGTTCACATTTAACAAAACTGCTCATTATTGAAAGGAGTGCTTAGAACCCACGCAAGTTCGCTGATTCGATGAAGTTTTTCACGTAAATATAAAAAAACACTGTCTCGGCCAGAATACAAACCATGCTGCTCTGACTGTCCATGCGTACTCTCTACCACTGAACTATTACATTGTTCAGACATACGACTCGTTTTATGAAAAAATAATGCTGTGATGATAATGTTTTAATTCCGTTTTTGCATGCCTTTTTAGCTGGATATTTATTTCAATACAGTACCTACATACATATGTATGTATGTACGTTCAGCCAGCGGATCAATTTCTGCCGATTGCCTATCTACAAACCACACCAACTTAATTAAGCAAAAGTACTTGTCTTGCAATCTTGTCTGTCCACTTTAAAATATTCATAAGAAATCCATGATCTTTAGCAAGGGGTTACTAATTTTTTTAACATACATATCCATACATAATACATACGTACATTAGCAAACAAATTTATATTTACTTGTATATATTTATACACATACACGCATGCATATAAATGTATATGTATGTATCAACATGTCTTTAAAAAAATCTATAAATTCTAAACACAACATCAACAAGCGTTTGTGATAGTTTGCTACTTCAAGTGTATGCATAAACAATTTGTACGCCAATTAGATATGGGCGCGTGTCATGTTTTTTCCGTGACACGAACACGCACGACCCAACACAAAGTGTTTGTGACAAAAAATCTGATTTAGTGCGTGTTCGGTTCGTTTCGTGTTGAGCAAAATTGGATTGAAACACGAGTTTATTTTAGATGTAAAATATGTATGAATGAATTTCCAGTAGAGAAGAAATTTAATATTTTGTATCGTCAAACACACAACACCAACATATTTAAAGATATTGCATGGGCTTTTGAATCATAAAATTCTATACGTAAACCGATAATATCAGCTGTGGTGGTAGATAGTATCAGCTGACAGTGCTAACTCGGTGCCATATTTTGAAAAGCAACTCTGGAAAAAAAATCAGTTAAATTTTCTCATCTTCAATACCTTACCAATAATATTTCGTGCGTGTTGCGCAGTATCGCGGTGACAAAATTTTTCTCGTGCATGTTTCGTACGTGTTTAGCGTCTTGGTATTCGTGTTCGTGTCGTGTTTTAAAAATTAGACACACGCCCATCTCTAACGCCAACTACTACTGTGATACAAAGCGAGCACGGTACTACCCAGCAGGGAAACTCAGAAGACTCGGGCCGTTATTAAAGGCGTATTTAAGGTACGGTCAAACATTTGCCCAAAAAAGCGTAACCAACAAACACTAAAGAAAAAATGTTTATCATATTAAACAGTTTCAAACTTAACTAATGCACAATTTCATATAATCCAATGTCATATAATACTATTTGACTTGACAAACTTTTGTCCGAATTAAACAATTTTTCATTAGCATTTAGTGGTTACGCTTTTTTGGGCAAATGTTTGACAAGTGTGACCGGAGCTTTAGGAATTTATTTGATTCAATAACTATTTTTATCTAACGCGTAAGGGGGAGTAAAATTTTTTGTGCGTTTTTTTAACCAAACTAAAAGTAAAATCTATTAATTTGAAGTCTTTTAGAATTGTTGGCAAAAGAAGCGAGAGCGGGAGGCCTACCCCTTGTACATCAAGGTACAAATCGTACAAGTATAAAATTGGTATTTGCAAACATGTAACATGTTTATGATCGAAAACAAAATATATAAACAAACTAGAAGAAGTGTTCATGCAATTTACTTGGAAATAATCTAAGTTAAACCAAATGTTGCCGATTTTTTAATTGTAGGAGACAAATACATGTTTTATTGTTGAACAATTGCAAATATATATGTAGGTATATCGATATATCGATATCAATATAGCGCTATTATCTATACATATTTGAATATTTGCAGGGCATAATTTTTATACAATAACTGGCTTATTTTCTAAAATAGTTTATATTTTTTAGGGCGCAACTTTAATCACATGTAGTATTATGTCCACAAAAAATATACGAGACGAAATATGTATATCATGCCGGTAGTTTCTTAACAAAAAGTCCTCTGGGGGCAAATTACGGCATTCGATACAACTCGTAATATACAAATATTTCAATAGAGTTAATATGGAAATATTTTTAAATTACGAATCGTATCGGATGCCGTGATTTGCCCTCAGTAATAAAATGTTTATTAACTTATTGAATTTTAAAGGAATTTACTGAAAAAACCGGCGAATAAATTTTAATCAATTATGTTTTATAAATAATAATAAAGTGCCAAAAAACCACAAAAAAATTATTTTTGGTGAAAAAATACATATCTGAAATCTACTGAAACAAATCCGCCTATACATTTAAAATCGGTTAATTGGTATTTAAGTTAGTTAATGGTTGATAGGTTCGAATATACACGGGTACGAAAAACCGAGTTTTTACCCATAACTTAAGATTTTGGGGGGTGTTTGTAAAATTTCGACAATACCTACCAGAAAAACAGTAACACGTCCCAGGTATTTCGATTTTATTAATTTTTGTCACACAGTGTTATTTCTATATTGATTATTTGATTAGGCTAAAGTTCGTATCGTTCTGTAAACCAAATTACATGTGATAATATTTAAGAAACAATACCACCAAAGTTAACTATAAGTTATTATTTACAGTCTCTTGAAAATAAAAATTGAAATTTTAAAGTCATTGGAGCTTAGAAAAATTTAGATTAGAACAATTAAAATGGTAAGATTAGATTAATTATTAGCTATGTACGTTGTGCGGTGTTTTCTTGTATGTAGTTGCTATTTTTCTTTAAAATCTCAATAATAATTTTAATTTTTGTGCCTTGATTAATTTTTTTTTCAAAAACATGAATTTATATATTGAAAAAAATCTTATTAGTGTTTTTTGATGGGAATTGCTACAATTTAAGTTTAAATTTTTTTAAACGTACTAATAACCCAAAATTAATATTTTACTTATTAAATAAAATATTTTTTTTTATTAAAAATACATTGAATACATAGGAGCTAGATAAACCCCTCAGTAATCAATTGCAATGTATTTTTAATAAAAAAAATACTTTACTTAATAAGTAAAATATTAATTTAGGATTATTAGTGCGTTTAAAAAATTAAAAAAAAAAAAAAAATTTGACATCGCTCGAACTCAGCCAGCGAACTTTAACATGCCGCGATCTCAAAACATTATTGTTGCTTCCTAAGCCACAGTAAGCTCGAATGATCGGTAACAACTTCAAATTCCTGCATTTCCGCGTAACATCTGAACTTTTTGATGGCTTCCAGAGCAGCCAAGCATTCCCGCTCTGTGACGGAGTAGTTACGTTGCGCCAAAATGAGTGGTAACATTGACGAAACTATAATTCAAATATACGAAGCAAAAGATTTCCGCAAAATAGTAACAGAATTCGAAAAAAATAAAACAAGTTTTTATACGTACCAGCTTAAGAGTGCTAAAGGTATGCAAATCGTATTTAAGGGTTTTGATTCTTATGTTAATCCCAAAGAAGTTAAAGATGCACTCATCATACAAAGATTTAAGGTGAAAAATTTTAATAATATATCCAATGGGGAGAAAATCCCCCAGCCTCTATTTTGTGTTGAACTGGATCCGAATGATATAAAGTTGAAAAAAAAAACGAGACAAATCCAATTTATAACCTAAAATACCTCTAATATCAAAAAATCACAGTTGAAGAGCCACATAAGCGATCAGGTCCCGTACAGTTCTATAATTGCCAAGAATATGGTCACACAAAAACTTACTGTAAATGACTTACAGCTTGTGTTATCTGCGGTGAATTGCACGGTACTGCTAGTTGTACTAAATCAAAAGATCAAGCAGAAAAAAATGCAGTAATTGTGGAGGTAACCACACCGCTAACTACAGAGCTTGTCCTCTGTACTCTTTCGTCAAGCAGGCTATGGTGCAAAAACCTAAATTAGTTCCAGTTCAAACAGCAAACGCTTCCTCCGCCACTTCTGCGCAAATGAGCCAACCAGTTACTTACGGTGTATCGTATGCAGATGTTGCATAGTAATTCAACAAATACAAATTCAAGCTTTAATTTAAATCGCCTTGAAGCTACTATTGATAATCTGGTGCAAACTATGAACAATTTTAAAACAAATATACACTGCTTCATGAATTAATTAACAAGCCATGAACACGTTAAAAATACGTTTCTGGAACGCAAACGGAATTCGCCAACATAAAACTTAATTTGGGCACTTCCTCACGGAAAAAAATATTGATGTAGTGCTAGTCTCTGAGACTCATTTGACTTCGAGAAGCATTTTTAAAATTTATGGCTACACCTTATATGATTCAAAGGACCCGAGAGGAAGAGCATGCCGTGGATCAGCGATTCTAATAAAGTCAAGACTCAGGTACTATATTCTTGACAACATTTGTGAACAACGCCTACAAGCAACAAATATTGGCATTGAAAGTTTTTGTACAAACCTCGTGATATCATCAATTTACTCCCCTCCCAGATTTTTAATCACTGAAGATCAATACGAAAATTTCTACGAATCCTTTGCACCTTGTTTCGTACCAGCTGGCGACTACAATGCAAAACATACGTTCTGCGGTTCACGTCTTATTACACCAAGAGGTCGAGCATTGCTCAACACAATTTCAAAAATTGGCTTGGATGTCATTTCGAGTGGGGAGCCCACTTATTGGCCTACTGACATACAAAAAATTATGAATGTTATAGATTTTGGCGTCATAAAAAATATCTCTAGGGATTTAATTCAGGTTCAACCTTCTCTTGATCTCTCGTCCGATCACTCCCCAACGATCATTACAATTTGTAGCCCATTAAGAAGTAACTTACCTAACCAATATGTGAAGATGATCAATCGTGTTAATTGGCTAGGGTTTAAAAAATATCTCAGTAGTCATTGCACGGAAAATATTACTCTAAGAACACCCAATGATATTGAATCTAGCATTGCCAATCTTAACAAAAATATTAAACAAGCTGCTGAAAATGCCACTACCTCCCATCCGCAGACTGGTTTTAATAGAATTTATTCTACAGACATTGAACATCTCGTACGTAAAAAAGAGAAGAGCTAGAAGGGATTGGCAACATCACAGATCACCCTAAAAATAAAATCAGATTTCAAGAGTGCACTAAACGACAAAAAGAGTTGCTTGCATCTGAAAAAACTGCATCTCTTAAAAATTATCTGGAAGGTATTGATGTCACACCAGCATCTAATTACTCCTTGTGGCGCGCTGCTAGAAAGCTTAAAATACCCGTTGAGTATAAGCCACCTCTACGCACATCTACCGGAGGTTGGCGAAGAAGCGATACTGAAAAAGGTAACATATTTGCTGAGCACTTAAAATTCGTTTTTTCGCCAAACATATGTACTGGTGTTGCTTATTTGCCGAGTGTAGTCGCTCTACCCCCTCAACATATTAAGTTAAAAACGCGTGATTTACAAAAACTAATCCCCGAACTCAACCCGAAGAAAGCCCCGGGTATTGATGGAATTAGTAACCAGATCCTGATGAAGTTGCCTGGTATTGCAGTTAGAATCCTGTTATTCATTTGTAATGCCATTTTACGACTGGAGTATTATCCACACAGCTGGAAGCTTGCCAAGCTTAAAATGATTCCAAAGCCCGGCAAAGATCTTACCAAGGCTGCGTCAAATAGGCCAATAAGTCTACTATCAGCAACGTCAAAGCTTTTCGAAAAACTGCTCAAAACAAAATTGTCCCCAATTCTAATTAGTAGTGGGTGCATACCATACCATCAATTTGATTTTAAAAGTCAGCATAGCGCCATTGAACAAACTCATAGGTTGGTTCAATTTATGAGAAGAACTTCTGAAGAAAAAAAGTATTTAAGTTTAAAATTTTTAAACGTACTAATAATCCCAAATTAATATTTTACTTATTAAGTAAAATATTTTTTTATTAAAAATGCATTGAAATTGATTATTGAGGGGCTTAGCTGGATCCTATGCGCATTTCACTGTTGCTAATGCAGATCATCAGGGAACCTCTAACAAGAACTCAATAATCAACATGTTTTTTATTTTCTCACTTTACCATTACTACATTGGCTGACTTTTTTCAGCTTCAAATTGTAGTCGTAAGAGTATGTAAAAGAAAATAAATGTAAATAACAACAACAGCTATTTAAGAATAGAGTGTTGCCACACAAGTATTTTTTTGACCGGGTGTAGTCAAGTTAATAATTAGTGTTGTTTATGGGAATTGTTACAATTTAAGTTTAAAATTTTTAAACGCACTAATAATCCCAATTAATATTTTACTTATTAAGTAAAATATTTTTGTATTAAAAATACATTGAAATTGGTTATTGAGGGGTTTAGCTGGATCCTATGCGCATTTAACTGTTGCTAATGCAGATCGCCAGCGAACCTTTACCCAAAGCTTCTTAGAACAACTAGAGTTATTATATTGTAAACTTTCATTTAAATAAATGAGAAGCTCAATAACAAATAACAAAGTTGAAACAAGAACTCAATAATCAACATGTTTTTTATTTTCTTACTTTACCATTGCTACATTGGCTGACTTTTTTTCAGCTTCAAATTGTAGTCGTAAGAGTATGTAAAAGAAAATAAATGTAAATAACAACAACAGCTATTTAAGAATAGAGTGTTGCCACACAGGTATTTTTTTGACCGGGTGCAGTCAAGTTAGTAATTAGTGTTGTTTATGCGGATTAATAGGTATTTAAGTTAGTTAATGGTTGATAGGTACGAATATATACGGGTACGAAAAACCGAGGTTTTACCCATAACGTAAGATTTTGGGGGGTGTTTGTAAAATTTCGACAATGCCTACCAGAAAAACAGTAACACGTCCCAGGTATTTCGATTTTATTAATTTTTGTCACACAGTGTTATTTCTATATTGATTATTTGATTAGGCTAAAGTTCGTATCGTTCTGTAAACCAAATTACATGTGATAATATTTAAGAAACAATACCACCAAAGTTAACTATAAGTTATTATTTACAGTCGCTTGAAAATAAAAATTGAAATTTTAAAGTCATTGGAGTTTAGAAAAATTTAGATTAGAACAATTAAAATGGTAAGATTAGATTAATTATTAGCTATGTACGTTGTGCGGTGTTTTCTTGTATGTAGTTGCTATTTTTCTTTAAAATCTCAATAATAATTTTAATTTTTGTGCCTTGATTAATTTTTTTTTCAAAAACATGAATTTATATATTGAAAAAAATCTTATTAGTGTTTTTTTATGGGAATTGCTACAATTTAAGTTTAAATTTTTTTAAACGTACTAATAACCCGAAATTAATATTTTACTTATTAAATAAAATATTTTTTTTATTAAAAATACATTGAATACATAGGAGCTAGATAAACCCCTCAGTAATCAATTTCAATGTATTTTTAATAAAAAAAATACTTTACTTAATAAGTAAAATATTAATTTAGGATTATTAGTGCGTTAAAAAAATTACAAAAAAAAAAAAAAAATTTGACATCGCTCGAACTCAGCCAGCGAACTTTAACATGCCGCGATCTCAAAACATTATTGTTGCTTCCTAAGCCACAGTAAGCTCAAATGATCGGTAACAACTTCAAATTCCTGCATTTCCGCGTAACATCTGAACTTTTTGATGGCTTCCAGAGCAGCCAAGCATTCCCGCTCTGTGACGGAGTAGTTACGTTGCTCCAAAATGAGTGGTAGCATTGACGAAACTATAATTCAAATATACGAAGCAAAAGATTTCCGCAAAATAGTAACAGAATTCGAAAAAAATAAAACAAGTTCTTCAGCTTAAGAGTGCTAAAGGTATGCAAATCGTATTTAAGGGCTTTGATTCTTCTGTTAATCCCAAAAAAGTTAAAGATGCACTCCTCATACAAGGATTTAAGGTGAAAAATGTTAATAATATATCCAATGGGGAGAAAATCCCCCAGCCTCTATTTTGTGTTGAACTGGATCCGAATGATATAAAGTTGAAAAAAAAAACGAGACAAATCCAATTTATAACCTAAAATACCTCTAATATCAAAAAATCACAGTTGAAGAGCCACATAAGCGATCAGGTCCCGTACAGTTCTATAATTGGAAAGAATATGGTCACACAAAAACTTACTGTAAATGACTTACAGCTTGTGTTATCTGCGGTGAATTGCACGGTACTGCTAGTTGTACTAAATCAAAAGATCAAGCAGAAAAAAATGCAGTAATTGTGGAGGTAACCACACCGCTAACTACAGAGCTTGTCCTGTGTACTCTTTCGTCAAGCAGGCTATGGTGCAAAAACCTAAATTAGTTTCAGTTCAAACAGCAAACGCTTCCTCCACCACTTCTGCGCAAATGAGCCAACCAGTTACTTATGGTGTATCGTATGCAGATGTTGCATAGTAATTCAACAAATACAAATTCAAGATTTAATTTAAATAGCCTTGAAGCTACTATTGATAATCTGGTGCAAACTATGAACAATTTTAAAACAAATATACACTGCTTCATGAATTAATTAACAAGCCATGAACACGTTAAAAATACGTTTCTGGAACGCAAACGGAATTCGCCAACATAAAACTTAATTTGGGCACTTCCTCACGGAAAAAAATATTGATGTAGTGCTAGTCTCTGAGACTCATTTGACTTCGAGAAGCATTTTTAAAATTTATGGCTACACCTTATATGATTCAAAGAACCCGAGAGGAAGAGCATGCGGTGGATCAGCCATTCTAATAAAGTCAAGACTCAGGTACTATATTCTTGACAACATTTGTGAACAACACCTACAAGCAACAAATATTGGCATTGAAAGTTTTTGTACAAACCTCGTGATATCATCAATTTACTCCCCTCCCAGATTTTTAATCACTGAAGATCAATACGAAAATTTCTACGAATCCTTTGCATCTTGTTTCGTACCAGCTGGCGACTACAATGCAAAACATACGTTCTGCGGTTCACGTCTTATTACACCAAGAGGTCGAGCATTGTTCAACACAATTTCAAAAATTGGCTTGGATGTCATTTTGAGTGGGGAGCCCACTTATTGGCCTACTGACATACAAAAAATTATGAATGTTATAGATTTTGGCGTCATAAAAAATATCTCTAGGGATTTAATTCAGGTTCAACCTTCTCTTGATCTCTCGTCCGATCACTCCCCAACGATCATTACAATTTGTAGCCCATTAAGAAGTAACTTACCTAACCAATATGTGAAGATGATCAATCGTGTTAATTGGCTAGGGTTTAAAAAATATCTCAGTAGTCATTGCACGGAAAATATTACTCTAAGAACACCCAATGATATTGAATCTAGCATTGCCAATCTTAACAAAAATATTAAACAAGCTGCTGAAAATGCCACTACCTCCCATCCGCAGACTGGTTTTAATAGAATTTATTCTACAGACATTGAACATCTCGTACGTAAAAAAGAGAAGAGCTAGAAGGGATTGGCAACAGCACAGATCACCCCAAAAATAAAATCAGATTTCAAGAGTGCACTAAACGACAAAAAGAGTTGCTTGCATCTGAAAAAACTGCATCTCTTAAAAATTATCTGGAAGGTATTGATGTCGCACCAGCATCTAATTACTCCTTGTGGCGCGCTGCTAGAAAGCTTAAAATACCCGTTGAGTATAAGCCACCTCTACGCACATCTACCGGAGGTTGGCGAAGAAGCGATACTGAAAAAGGTAACATATTTGCTGAGCACTTAAAATTCGTTTTTTCGCCAAACATATGTACTGGTGTTGCTTATTTGCCGAGTGTAGTCGCTCTACCCCCTCAACATATTAAGTTAAAATCGCGTGATTTACAAAAACTAATCCCCGAACTCAATTCGAAGAAAGCCCCGGGTATTGATGGAATTAGTAACCAGATGCTGATGAAGTTGCCTGGTATTGCAGTAAGAATCCTGTTATTCATTTGTAATGCCATTTTACGACTGGAGTATTATCCACACAGCTGGAAGCTTGCCAAGCTTAAAATGATTCCAAAGCCCGGCAAAGATCTTACCAAGGCTGAGTCATATAGGCCAATAAGTCTACTATCAGCAACGTCAAAGCTTTTCGAAAAACTGCTCAAAACAAAATTGTCCCCAATTCTAATTAGTAGTGGGTGCATACCATACCATCAATTTGATTTTAAAAGTCAGCATAGCGCCATTGAACAAACTCATAGGTTGGTTCAATTTATGAGAAGAACTTCTGAAGAAAAAAAGTATTTAAGTTTAAAATTTTTAAACGCACTAATAATCCCAAATTAATATTTTACTTATTAAGTAAAATATTTTTTTATTAAAAATGCATTGAAATTGATTATTGAGGGGCTTAGCTGGATCCTATGCGCATTTCACTGTTGCTAATGCAGATCATCAGGGAACCTCTAACAAGAACTCAATAATCAACATGTTTTTTATTTTCTTACTTTACCATTGTTTCATTGGCTGACTTTTTTTTAGCTTCAAATTGTAGTCGTAAGAGTATGTAAAAGAAAATAAATGTAAATAACAACAATAGCTATTTAAGAATAGATTGTTGCCACACAAGTATTTTTTTGACCGGGTGCAGTCAAGTTAATAATTAGTGTTGTTTATGGGAATTGTTACAATTTAAGTTTAAAATTTTTAAACGCACTAATAATCCCAAATTAATATTTTACTTGCAGACCATCAGGAAACTTTTACTCAAAGCTTCTTAGAATAACTAGAGTTATTATATTATAAACTTTCATTTAAAGAAATGAGAAGCTCAATAACAAATAACAAAGTTGAAACAGGAACTCAATAATCAAAATTTTTTTTATTTTCTTACTTTACCATTGCTACATTTGCTGACTTTTTTTTCAGCTTCAAATTGTAGTCGTAAGCGTATGTAAAAGAAAATAAATGTAAATAACAGCAACAGCTATTGAAGAATAGAGTGTTGCCACACAAGTATTTTTTTGACCGGGTGCAGTCAAGTTAATAATTAGTGTTGTTTATAGGAATTGTTACAATTTAAGTTTAAAATTTTTAAACGCAGTAATAATCCCAAATTAATATTTTACTTATTAAGTAAAATATTTTTTTTATTAAAAATACATTGAAATTGATTATTGAGTGGTTTAGCTGGATCCTATGCGCATTTCACTCTTGCTAATGCAGATCATCAGGGAACCTTTACCCAAAGCTTCTTCGAACAACTAGAGTTATTATATTATAAACTTTCATTTAAACATTTTTTATTGAGCTTTTCATTTGTTGTTTGTTTGTATGTTTGTCGGTCTCAGATACTTTTGTCGTAGTGGCATACAATCATTATACCCAGTAAGAAATTTCGATGGTGAAAATGTCGCTTTTGACTTTGTCACCAGTACTACTCTACAATTATTTCCCATACAATGCTTTATGCTGTAGACATTTAGCATGTGCTTTTCATTGAAACCTTACTAATAGAAAAAACAATTGACTAGGTAGTTACTACGTAATGCTTATGTGGTCATGAGATATACCAGCCAGACAGTTAGTTACTGATAAATTTCTATAATATACGAACATACACATCTGTGTATATTGACAATTTATTGACAATTCCACCCCTCTCCTTTTCAACTGACGGATAGAAGAAAACTTGTTATACCAAAGTTATTACTAGAATTTTAGTGTTGACACAAAGACACTTGCTTCCACTCTGACTGCAGGGTAGTTACAAGAGATCTGTGTATTTGTCTGCATGAAGTGATTGTTATTTGATAAACTTTAGGTTGTTGTTTTGAGTTATCATTGCTATGCTTATGTAGGATTATTGTATGTATGCATTTATGTTTGCGATGTCTGGGGAAATAATCTAATAGCTGCAGAGAGTGGCAACCCTATTGTGAATGGAAATGAATAGGAAATGTATCTGGTAATGTATGCATATGTTGTTGTATTAATGTATGTGATCGTATCTATTTTTGCTTTGAAGAATATCGTTGCTTGTGTGAATTCCATCAACACTCCTTTACAAATGAATTTATATATGTTTTCTAGGCTATTGGCGTTGATATTCTTATGGAGATAGAAAGTATTGTGTTGGCATAGATTTTATGTGTGCAAGTGTATTTCAGATGTTTAATGTTTTAAATCCAATCAGGTTGATGAGCAGAGTTTTTTAATAGGGGTAATGACACTTTTATTTCAGTATACTTTACTTTAATGTAACAATTGTAGAAAATAGCTTTTAGAGAAATGCATCAAGAACTTGTAGAAGCACCTACTTTCACGTATCCCGATTTTTCTCGTACCTTTGTATTACAAACTGATGCTAGCGATTTTGTTCTGGGTGTTGCTGTGTATATGAATTTCATCATATATCGTAATACCAACAGAGCAGTATGTATGTATGTATGTATGTGTGTGTGTCTGTGCGTGTGTGTGTGTATGTATATATGTGTTTGCGTGTGTGTGCGTGTATATGAATTTCATCACATGTCGTAATACCATCAGATAAATTAGATGTGATGACTACTACGCGATTCTCATATAAAGTATATAAGTAGAAGAAATAATGTAGATTGTCATCAGTCTGCTCTGATATCTCAACAAGTCACAACCTATTTTCCCAACCAAAATTTCTAAAGTGTTTGAAATCCAAAAACTATAAAAGTGCTAGAACTAATTACTCTTTGTTAAAAAAAGCTTATAGTGCATAAAAAATAATTCAATAAATTGTTTATAACTAAACTAAATTGCTTACAAATAAAATAATTAAAGAAATTGTTTATAACTAAACTAAATTGTTTATAAATAAAATAATTAAATAAATTTTTTATAAATAAATTAATTAAATTAATAAACAATTAAACAAAATGAATACTACAAGTTGTACCATCTGCAATAAAGTCTTTATGACTCAAACTAAACTAAATCAGCATATTGAAACGCACTCCTCTGCTAACCAATCGATAGCTGTCGTTGGAACTAGTAAGTTAAATCCTCAAAACAAATATTGTGAGGATTGTGATGAGATGATCCCATCAAATAGTTATATGGCTCATATCAGAACCACAAAACATAAAAACAGTTGTCAACAAGAACGGATTGGAGATTTTCTCACAAAAAGAGCAAGCAACTTCAATGGGAGGATCGAGACATATATCCTCCTCAACTAAAATGTGGATGTCTTGTTTCCGGAGGAGTTTCTGAAATCTGCCAAGAGCTCCATAGTTTAACAACTAAATGAACGTAGTAGGATACATACGGCATTTAAATTTAATATGGAGCTCACATGTGATTACATGAATATGGTGAATGATGAGATGAATGTTTCCCAACTTGTACATATTTCGAAAATGATGTTGGTGACTTTGTCTGATGACATAGAGGATATGTACAAGAAACAAACCGAGGAGCTAAGAGTCAAAATGGAAGAATTTCAAGAGAGGGATAGCGGATGGACCTTGATTTCAATAAATTCCCTTGAAGTTAATGTAAACAAGGCGTCCATAATAAGAGGATCGAGCTTCATCCCTCTCCCAAAAAATATTGCAGTGAAATGTGCATGCATAAATATCGAGAACTGTGATGTTTATTGCTTTAAATGGTGTCTTATTGCGGCTTTGAATGTAAACAGTGGTGTAGTGAATCTATAATTAACATTAGCACTGTAAGAATTTTATTTACTCTAAGACATTGAACTTGAATTCATTTTTTTATTTACGCTAAATATTTTTTTGTTGGTCAGCAGTAATGGACATTACGTTTTTTTTTTGTTTGTATTAAATAATTTGTATCAAGCGAAATTGTAACATGAATACTGTGTGAAGTAAACTGTTGGCATAAAACAATTTATAATGCGAAATTAAATTAAAATTTTTGGTATTGATTTGTTGCTGAATTTGATAACCAAAAATTTGTCAAGATTGCAAAGTTCCGTGGGAACAGTAAATCTACCCTTAGAATAAGTTGGTATATAAGTTAGTGATTTTTGTAAATAAAATTCAGAAATAATTGATCAAGCAATCAAGTGAGATCTTTCATTTCTCTATTAAGATCGGCACTTCTGGGGCTGAAGAAAAGTGGCTGCAGAGCTTAGTAATATTGAAAAATTAATAAACAATTTAAACACACCATTTCTAATAAACAAATTTAATTACACCATAGTGGTCTGAGTCCTAAAAAACGGAAAAACTTAGAAATTTCAATATTGCAAACATTTCTGATGAGAATATTAATATAGGGGAAGTTGTATTAAATTTTAAAGACCTAGAGTTTCCACACCCATTGAAGCAGATACAAAAATTTGAAAGTCAAAATTATGTGAGCATCAATGTATTTGGTCACAATGGAACATCGCTTATAGGACCATACTACATAACAAAAGGAGAAAAACATCTTCATATTAATCTCTTATTGCTCCAGTCTAATGAAAACTTCCACTATGTACTCATCAATGATATATCAAAGTAAGTTTCATTTGTGCATCTATGCAAAATTTGTTTTCATCTCTATTTAAACAGGTACTTCTTATTGTTATATTTACTCATATCGTATTGGTATTTTCTATATTTTCTTCAGACTCCTTCGTTCCAGCATAACATCGCATGATCATAAGATCCTAATATGCAACACCTGCCTATATCATACACATGATGATTATATGTATAATCATCATAAAAACGTTTGCGGGCAATAAATCATCAGAATGCCAGAAGATGGATCTATTATCAAGTTTACGAAGCACTACAAACAGTTAGATGTACCATTTGTAATCTACGCAGACTTTGAGTCCATTTTAGAAAAAGTCAATGATCCTGTAAGTAAAAGCACTACAAAATTTACAGAAACACCATGCGTGTTCATTCGAGTATTTTATTAATTGCAGTTTTAAGAGAGAAAATAATTTATATAGGAATTATTTTGGTGAAGATTCGGCAAATGTATTTATTAAAAAAATAGTTGAAGATTGTACAGATATTTATCTAAATTATTTACTTAAAGTTAAGAAAATGTTCATAACCCCACTAGAAATAGCTCAATATAATAATGTAAAAAATTGTTATATATGTAAGAAAATATTAAATAACGATAAAGTTAGAGATCATTGTCATCTTACGGGCAATTATCGTGGGACAGCTCATAGCGAATGTAATTTGAATTATAAAACACCTCAGTTTATACCGGTTATCCTGCATAATCTCTCTGCATATGATATACACCTATTTTCCAAAGAACTTTCTACTATAAAATACTCCACAATTAAAGTGATTCCCCAGAACACAGAGCGTTACATTTCTCTTTCAATTTTCATCAGATTAGATGAAAAATATGGATTCGAAATAAGATTTATAGACTCGTTTAGATTTATGGCTTCGAGCTTAGATACGTTAGCGAAAAATCTTGATAGCAATGATTTCAATACTATTCGATCATGTTTCGTTGATGAAGATCATTTCAACCTGATTAGAAGAAAGGGTGTATTTCCGTACTCTTACATGGATAGCATGACTAAGTTTAAGGAAACTAAGCTCCCTAGTAGAGCCGAGTTCTTCAATATTCTAACGAATGAAGAATGTGATGTAGTCGAGTATGAACATGCTCAAAAAATATGGAGAGAGTTTAACTGTACAACCCTCCTTGACTACACTTAACTCTACTTAAAGACAGATGTTCTTCTTCTAACTGAAGTGTTAGAAAATTTTAGGAAAATTTGTAGAGATATATACGATTTGGACCCTTGCCACTTTTATACAGCACCATGCTTATCCTGGGATGCAATGTTCAAAACCACAGAAGTTTCACTGGAACAGTTCACTGATTCCGAAATGTATATCTTTATACAAAACGGAATTAGAGGTGGACTAGTTCAATGCTCGCAAAGATATTCCAAAGCAAATAACAAATATTTGGAAGATTTTGATGCATCAAAACCATCAGAATTTCTTGTATATTTCAACGCTAACAATTTGTGTGGTTGGGCGATGTCGGAATATCTTCCTTGCGGTGAATTTGAGTGGGTATCTGATACTGATTTTGATGTTAAAAAAATTTCTGATACTGCAGAGTATGGGTATATTGTGGAAGTGCATATAGATTATCCCGATTCAGTGCATGATCTTCATAATGATTTGTCCCCAAAATAAGACCGTGGGGGGATCCAAAACCAAAAAATTAGTTGAAGACTTACACTCAAAAACAAATTACACCATGCACTATAGAGTTTTAAAACAAGCCATTCCAAATGGCCTCATCTTAAAACAAATCCATAGAATACTTAGATTAAAGCAATCCCCTTGGCTTAAAAAATATATTGACTTAAACACATTTCATGAGACAATGGCTAAAAATAATTTTGAAAAAGATTTCTTCAAACTTTTAAACAATGCTCTTTGCGGAAAGACAATGGAAAACATTGAAAAACGTAGCGACATTAGAATTACCACATCTTGGGAAACAACAAACAGGAATCATTTAGGTCTCAGAGCATTAATTGCGAAACCTAATTTTAAGCAGTTGACAAAATTTTGGAACAAAAAATGGAACCACTATATGATAAACCCATATATGTTGGTTTCACAGTACTGGAGTTATCCAAGTGGAGAATGTATAACTTCCATTATGGCTTCATGAAGCCTAAATTTGGAGACAACATTTCTCTAAACTATATGGATACTGCCTCATTTATTTATTCAATTAAAACTGATGATTTTGTGATGGCATACGTACTGACATTAGTTTGAATTTTGATACATCAGAATATCCTATAGATAATCAATTTTGTTTGCCGCTACTCAATAAGAAGGTTTTGGGAATGATGAAAGATGAAAACAATGGGGATATAATGACAGAGTTTGTTGGTTTAAGAGATAATATGTATTCTCTGTCGACTCTTTGCTCGGAAGCTATTAAAAAATCAAAAGGGGACAAAAAGTCTGTAAATAAAAAGTTGTCCATTAATGATTACAAAAGTTGCTTATTCGAATCCAAATTATCTCGGATGAAATGTTTTTGTTTAGATCTAAAACACATCAACTATATACCCAAAAACTACATAAAATAGCACTTAGCTTTTCTGATGATAAAAGAAATATATTGAAAGATAAAATAAAAACGCGCTTTGGGACATTACATAGACCGAAATAATGAAACAATGGATGTAGAATAGAATGACTCCTACTAAATTGCATGTAAGATGTCAACGAAAATTTAAACTTGTACTAATTGTATTTATTTATTACTGTATTTCTTTAATTATTTATTAATTTATTTATTATTTACTTATTTGTTTATTAATTAATTTATGTATTTATTATTTATTTGTTTATTAGTTTATTAATTAACTTATTTCTTTATTTATTTATTAATTTATTTCTCTATTTATTTATTAATTTATTTATTGCCTATATATTTGTTTATAAATTTATCTATTAATTTTTGTATTTTATTCACACAAAAGTATGTAAAAATTTAATGCTTTAAAGCTTTTGTCTTTTTTTATCTGTAAATAAATATCAAATATTAGATTAATGATATTTTTTCTTTTTATATCTGTATATTTTTATTTATTCATACAGTTACATTTGTATTGGTACTAAGATTTTTAAGAAAAAATGTTAAATAAAATATTGAAAAAATAATAAAATATTGAAAAAATAATAATATATATATAAATGGTTTTTATTTCAACTTAAATTTACTTAATAGAAATTTTAACTACAAATGTCCACATTTTTATATTTTGTGTCTTTACGGGCTTTACTTCGCTAGATCAAAAAATTTTTCTTTTTGCTTATTTACAAATTCTTGTTTTTTCTTTTCATATCGCTTAAACATGCACAGTCTTGTTATCTTTGAAAGGTTCTACATAAGAGGAATTGAGTTTCACAATATTATGAAATTCCATTATATTTCATTAGATATTCTCTTATCGACACCAACTGCTTTAACACCATCTCATCCACGTTTGCTAACAGCAAATAGCAGAACAGATATCATCTATTATATCAGCCTATCAGATCAGCTTATCAGGAGCTGGTCTGGTTTTCAGATCAGCTTATTAGGACCTGGACCTGAAATAACCAAAGTCAATCTTTTATGAGCAGTATTTTTTCTATAACGAAAATCGTTTAATTCAATATCTTTGTTTATAACCAAAATCTATATATATCCTTCCAACACTCTACAAATTTCTTAAAACTTTTCAAAATTTATATTATTGCCAACATAAACCTTATAAACATGCTTCATATTTTTTCATCTTACTTAAACATCATAATAACAATTGCATTGTCTCTTGTTAAATGCTTACAGCCGTATTCACAAAAATTTTAAACAGCATTTCAAATGTTGTTTGAGCAAAATTCGCTAAAATTGTATTTATAATAGAATATTGGCTTAAAAGCGTTTTTTAACTTGCGTAAATCACCAAATCTTAAAAATTAAATGCACCCATATTTAAAATAATTTTAAATTGACGTCGTTGTAGTTTTGCTTCACTTTTATTTATATTTTTAACTTTGCCCGTATGTATGTATGTATGTATGTATTAGGAATTACGCTATAAGTTTGGTACAAGTATAATTAGTCATCATTCTTCTGTCGCCCCATACAAAAATATACACGTACATATGTATGTATGTATATTATTCTGTTTTCCACATGCAACATCAGCAAATATCATAATTGAAATGTTTTAAGCTTCATTACCAGAAAAAAATAAATGTATAATAACACATTCTTTAATTTATGAAATTATGTAATTTCTTTAAGTATTCATATTTGTAGTAGTGTATATTCATATTTTAGAATAAATGTATGTTTTTAAACTTGAGATAGTAGTAGTGAACTGGGCATTTCAACATTTTCTTGACTTTATTATATTTAGATAAATATCTGTACAATCTTCAACTATTTTTTTGATAAATGCATTTGCCGAATCTTCACCAAAATAATTCCTATATAAATTATTTTCTCTCTTAAAACTACAATTAATCAAATACCCGAATGCACACGCATGGTGTTTCTGTATATTTGTAGTGCTTTTACTTACAGGATTATTGACTTTTTCTAAAATGGACTCAAAGTCTGCGTAGATTACAAATGGTACATCTAACTGTTTGTAGTGCTTCGTAAACTTGATAATAGATCCATCTTCTGGCATTCTGATGACTTTTTTGCCGCAAACGTTTTTGTGATGATTATACAGATAATCATCATGTGTATAATATAGGCAGGTGGTGCATTTCAGAATCTTACTTTGTGACGTCATGTTGAAACGAAGAAGTCTGAAGAAAATATAGAAAATAAAATAGTATGTAAATTAATATAACAATAATAAGTAACTGTTTAAATAGATATGAAAACATATTTCGCTTAAATGAACAAACGAAACTTACTTTGATATATCCTTGATAAGTACATAGTGGAAGTTTTCATTAGACTGGAGCAATAAGAGATTAATATGAATATGTTTTTCTCCTTTTGTTATGTAGTATGGTCCTATAAGCGATGTTCCATTGTGACCAAATACATTGATGCTCACATAATTTTTGCTTTCAAATTTTTTTATCTGCTTCAATGGGAGTGGAAACTCTAGGTCTTTAAAATTTAATACAATTTCCCCCATATTAATATTCTCATCAGAAATATTTGCAATATTGTAATTTCTATAGTTTTTTCATTGTTTAGGACTCAGACCACTGTTTACATTCAAAGCCGCAATGAGACACAATTCAAAGCAATAAATATCATTATTCTCGACATTTATGCATGCACATATCACTGCAATATTTTTTGGGAGAGGGATGAAGCTCGATCCTCTTATTATGGACGCCTTGTTTACATTAACTTCAAGGGAATTTATTGAAATCAAGGTCCATCCCCTATCCCTCTCTTGAAATTCTTCCATTTTGACTCTTAGCTCCTCGGTTTGTTTCTTTTACATATCCTCTATGTCATCAGACAAAGTCACCAACATCATTTTCGAAATATGTACAAGTTGGGAAACATTCATCTCATCATTCACCATATTCATATAATCACATGTGAGCTCCATATTAAATTTAAATGCCGTATGTATCCTACTACGTTCATTTAGTTGTTAAACTATAGAGCTCTTGGCAGATTTCAGAAACTC
This sequence comes from Tachina grossa, assembly GCA_949987645.1. Lineage (NCBI taxonomy): Eukaryota > Metazoa > Arthropoda > Insecta > Diptera > Tachinidae > Tachina > Tachina grossa. The sequence goes on along the minus strand of OX465274.1, from coordinate 107,279,604 downwards.
CTCCGGAAACAAGACATCCACATTTTAGTTGAGGAGGATATATGTCTCGATCCTCCCATTGAGTGGAGTAGTGATCTAGACGCACAAAGACGTGACCTGCGTGAGTTCTTCAGATTGGCTAGATACATAGACCAATTTGAATGCTGGAGGGACTATAAAAAAGCACTGAGATCTTTTAAAAAAGAGGTGAGAAAGGCCAAGAAAAATTCATGGAAGAAATTTTGTGGCAATATAGAAAAAACTACGGACACGGCCAGAATGAGAAAGCTGCTTGCAAGCAATCCATCAGTGCCTAGCACAATATGTAAAATTAACGGCGATTGGACTAACTGCAGCCGAGAAACGCTGGAAGTTCTCCTGGACACACATTTCCCAGGTTGCACGGAGATCTCCCCTCGCTCAGAAATGACAAATGAATTAAATACTGAGAATTGTGACGTCATTTCCCTTAGTAAGGTGGAATGGGCAATCGATTCCTTTAAACCATATAAATCACCAGGACCAGATGGTATTTTTCCGGCTTTACTACAGTATGGTAAACAGAGGATAATTCCCTGGCTAGTAGGAATATTTAGAGGATGTCTCAGACTGAATTATGTGCCAAAATCATGGAGGATTGCCAAGGTTGTATTCATACCAAAGGCAGGTAGGAGCAACCATATGTATCCAAAAGACTTTAGGCCTATCAGTTTGACGTCCTTTCTACTGAAAACGTTAGAGAGAATTCTGGATATACACATCAAAGAATTTGTATATCCAAATATCCTGTCTTCCAACCAACATGCATACACAAAGGGCAAATCGGTTGAAACAGCACTTCATAATGTTGTTGAACAAATCGAAAAATCGTTACACTATAAGGACTTTGCTATAGGGGTCTTTTTGGACATCGAAGGCGCTTTCAATAATGTCTCTACGGACGCAATTATGGAAAGTGTTAATCGTTCCGGGGCTAACTTGCAAGTCAAAAACTGGATAGGCAACCTATTGAAATGTAGAATAGTATCTGCGGAATTAGGCAATGCCAAGGTAAACAAAGAAGCTAAGAGAGGAACTCCCCAAGGTGGTGTTCTATCGCCACTTCTTTGGACGCTGGTTGTAAATGAAATTCTCATGGAATTCGAGGGTAAAGCAGCTAAGATTACAGCATATGCGGACGACATAGCTATCATTATAACTGGTAAGTTCCTCGATACAATTAGCTCCCTAATGGAATCCTCGTTGAGGGATATTCATAGATGGGCAACAAGGGTAGGTTTGAACTTAAACCCAGGAAAAACTGACCTTGTGCTTTTTACTAATAGGAATGTAAAGGAATGGAGAACACCAAAGTTAGACGGTATATCGCTCTCGCCCAAAACACATACAAAGTACCTGGGGGTTATTTTGGATAGTAAGCTGACGTGGAGGTACAATATAGAAGATAGAGTTAAAAAGGCCACCATTGCTCTATATGCATGTAAAAAAATGCTGGGCAAGACATGGGGCCTTTCACCTACTCTTACGTATTGGACATACACAGCGATAGCTAGACCAATTTTACTCTACGGAATACTTGTATGGTGGAGGGCGACTGAGACAAAATCATACCTGAAAAAGCTGGAAAGTATCCAGAGGCTAGCAGAGCTCTGCATCACTGGAGCTTTAAAGAGTACACCTACTGCAGCCTTAGACGTTATATTGGACCTTAAACCAATAAAGCTAATTGCAGTGAACGTGGCATGCAAATCAGCTATCCGACTAAGGACAACAGGTCAGATGTCGTACAGATCATTTGGTCACAGCAAATTACTAGAAAACATGGAGTGTAGCTCGGACTACATCATTCCAGTAACGAACTTTTTTACCAAACCACAGATCACTATAAGTGAAGAAGGCTATTTGGAAAGTCTTAATCATAGTGGTTCTGGTTTTAACTTTTTCACTGATGGTTCAAAGATGGATAGAGGGGTAGGAGCTGCGGTTTACTGTCGGGAGCTCGATATAGAGGAATCTTATAAACTTCCTGATCATTGTAGCATCTTCCAGGCGGAAATCTATGCTGTCAAAATGGCAGCAGAGTTAGCCTTCACCTCTCTAACTATGGATGCGCGTGTAAATCTGTATATAGACAGTCAAGCAGCTATTAAAGCAATTTCAGCTGACTGCAATTACTCCTCGGTTGTGCTCCTGTGTAGAAAGGCCCTGGATATGTTATGTACTGGTAGACAAGTACATATATTCTGGATCCGGGGACACATGGGGATAGAGGGAAATGAAATGGCCGATACACTGGCCAAAAGGGGAATTCTATTACCGGCTGAGGTAACGGTAAATATCCGAAAACCAATTCAATACCTTAAAGAGATCATACATTCTAATATGAGGGAAGAAGCGGAGAAATGTTGGCGCGCGACGAAAACTTGCAAAACTTCTAAAATCATGTGGAGCTCCTATGATCACAAATTGACTAAGTTCCTTTTATCACTAACTAGAAGCAACTGTAAGCTTCTAGTGGGAGTATTAACTGGGCACTGCTGGATAGCTTCGTACGCTGTCAAAATAGGACGAATAGCCGACGGTACCTGCAGGAAATGTAAGGAACCCGGAGAAATGGAAACAATGGAACATCTACTGTGTCACTGCCCGGCTTTAAGCCGTACTAGATATAACTATCTTGGTGCTTACACTTTTCGTAGTCTTGAGATTGTATCGAGAGTAGAAATGTGTAGGTTGCTAAAATTTGTTAAATCTGTGTGGGAGTCATTCGATACAGGCACCACGAACTAGGCTGCCATACTAACAGGTTCTCATTTCATTTGCTGGTATCGCTAAGGATCAATGCCGGTCTATGCGAGGTCTTGGACCAACCAGATAAACCTAACCTAACCTAACCTCCCATTGAAGTTGCTTGCTCTTTTTGTGAGAAAATCTCCAATCCGTTCTTGTTGACAACTGTTTTTATGTTTTGTGGTTCTGATATGAGCCATATAACTATCTGATGGGATCATCTCATCACAATCCTCACAATATTTGTTTTGAGGATTTAACTTACTAGTTCCAACGACAGCCATCGATTGGTTAGCACAGGAGTGCGTTTCAATATGCTGATTTAGTTTAGTTTGAGTCATAAAGACTTTATTGCAGATGGTACAACTTGTAGTATTCATTTTGTTTAATTGTTTATTAATTTAATTAATTTATTTATAAAAAATTTATTTAATTATTTTATTTATAAGCAATTTATTTTAGTTATAAACAATTTATTGAATTATTTTTTATGCACTATAAGCTTTTTTTTAACAAAGAGTAATTCGTTCTAGCACTTTTATAGTTTTTGGATTTCAAACACTTTAGAATTTTTGGTTGGGAAAATAGGTTGTGACTTGTTGAGATATCAGAGCAGACTGATGACAATCTACATCTTCTTCTTCTTCTTTATTTCCCATTCATTTTACATTTTCTTAAAAGTTCTTAAGAACTAACAATCGATATTATTTTCCTTACATACTATTTGTATTTTTCAAAGGCTTTTTCTCTCTTAATTAGATATAAGTAGCTTAGCTACATCGTCTTAGATATGTTTATCACTTAAAATAAAATCCCCAAAAAAGGGAGTAAAAGGGGAGACATTCGAAATTCTTACATACTAAACAAAAATACTTAAAAATAAAAACAAAAATAAAACATAAAACAGAATTCATATTAAAACACAACACAAACAAAATTTACTAGCTAAACATAGAAAATTATTTACAAAGGTAGAAAAATATATACAAAAGACACCAGACATTATTGGGCGGTAATATACACCGTATAATTGATGTCCAGTGTATTGAGCCTCCGATGGTAAAATAGGAGGTCTGCACCTTGATAGAGAAGACCAGCCTCATCAAGACCTAACAAATCTACAGGAGAAAAGTATCTAGTGTCCCCAAGGTTTACCAGATTGTCCGTCCTATCGAAACATTGCCTACTCAAACTGTTCTCTGAGGCACGTGCACTAACAAGAAACTTAATGGCATTCCCTACCATAAAAGTATCTATGCTCCCGAAGACAATTGACTCATAAATAGACCGACACGATGGCCTACGCAAAACCCCGTCATGTCCCAACTGGGGTCTCAAGCCCAAGCAAGCTACCAGGACATTCCTTTCCCACCTCCTAAGCCTATCCATCTGGGATGATGAAATCCTAAACCAGATTGGAAAGGCGTATGAGATGATGGGTCGAATTACCTGTCGATACAAGAGTAGGCGAACCCTTCGGTCAAGGCCACCATTCCGTCTCAATATTCCCTGATACGCCGAATAGATTCTCTTACTTTCGAGAATGCCATCAATGTGCCGATGATATTCAAAGTCCTCATGAAATATCACCTCTAGGTATTTTATTCGGTCCGAATTCCTGATGACTCCTTCACCCATGCTAACAGTTGGCACATACTTTCTGTATGACAATCTACATTATTTCTTCTACTTATATACTTTATATGAGAATTGCGTAGTAGTCATCACATCTAATTTATCTGATGGTATTACGACATGTGATGAAATTCATATACACGCACACACACACAAACACATATATACATACACAAACACACGCACACACACACACACATACATACATACATACATACTGCTCTGTTGGTATTACGATATATGATGAAATTCATATACACAGCAACACCCAGAACAAAATCGCTAGCATCAGTTTGTAATACAAAGGTACGAGAAAAATCGAGATACGTGAAAGTAGGTGCTTCTACAAGTTCTTGATGCATTTCTCTAAAAGCTATTTTCTACACTTGTTACATTAAAGTAAAATATACTGAAATAAAAATGTCATTATCCCTATTAAAAAACTCTGCTCATCAACCTGATTGGATTTTAAACATTTAACATCTGAAATACACTTGCACACATAAAATCTATGCCAACACAATACTTTCTATCTCCATAAGAATATCAACGCCAATAGCCTAGAAAACATATATAAATTCATTTGTAAAGGAGTGTTGATGGAATTCACACAAGCAACGATATTCTTCAAAGCAAAAATAGATACGATCACATACATTAATACAACAACATATGCATACATTACCAGATACATTTCCTATTCATTTCCATTCACAATAGGGTTACCACTCTATGCAGCTATTAGATTATTTCCCCAGACATCGCAAACATAAATGCATACATACAATAATCCTACATAAGCATAGCAATGATAACTCAAAACAACAACCTAAAGTCTATCAAATAACAATCACTTCATGCAGACAAATACACAGATCTCTTGTAACTACCCTGCAGTCAGAGTGGAAGCAAGTGTCTTTGTGTCAACACTGAAATTCTAGTAATAACTTTGGTATAACAAGTTCTCTTCTATCCGTCAGTTGAAAAGGAGAGGGGTGGAATTGTCAATAAATTGTCAATATACACACATGTGTATGTTCGTATATTATAGAAATTTATCAGTAACTAACTATCTGGCTGGTATGTCTCATGACCACATAAGAATTACGTAGTAATTACCTAGTCAATTGTTTTTTCTATTAGTAAGGTTTCAATGAAAAGCACATGCTAAATGTCTACAGCATAAAGCATTGTATGGGAAATAATTGTAGAGTAGTACTGGTGACAAAGTCAAAAGCGACATTTTCACCATCGAAATTTCTTACTGGGTGTAATGATTGTATGCCACTATGACAAAAGTATCTAAGACCGACAAACATACAAGTAAATACAAAAACGCATACATATACACACACATACATACACACACAAACATCCCACACATACATCCACCCACTGTAAGCACAACGTTTCTAAACAATAACAACAAAACCTGTACACATAAGTGTACATATATTCACATACATAGAAAGAATCAAACACACATAGCCAAGAAACTCTCAGTATGAAAATCCCCAAAATCCCCCCATTTGTAACAGGGTGGCCATCGTTTTTATTTTTTCCCGGTTTTGAATTCCCAAAACGGGACTCCGGTCCCCATTACTCCTCTACTAACACTCTATTCTTAAATAGCTGTTCTTGTTATTTACATTTATTTTCTTTTACATACTCTTACGACTACAATTTGAAGATGAAAAAAGTCAGCGAATGTAGCAATGGTAAAGTAAGAAAATAAAAAAAACATGTTGATTATTGAGTTCTTGTTTCAACTTTGTTATTTGTTATTGAGCTTCTCATTTGTTTAAATGAAAGTTTATAATATAATAACTCTAGTTGTTCTAAGAAGCTTTGGGTAAAGGTTCCCTGATGATCTGCATTAGCAACAGTGAAATGCGCATAGGATCCAGCTAAACCCCTCAATAATCAGTTTCAATGTATTTTTAATAAAAAAAAAACAATGAGTGTTCGAACTCACGGGCGATGTGTTAACACCTTTTTGTTACACGGTACCTGTTCTATTTCTATGAACACATTTCAGTTTTTCTTTTTTCTTTTAATACCGACGCACTAAGTAGATGCACTCAAAATGAAAAAAATTTAACAGAAGTGCTAATGATTTCATTATTTTCTTGCTTAATACTTTTTATTTATTTTATATTAAACCCACAAAGAGAATGCAAAGCAACAGACAAATGTACATACATACATTGTTATTTTTGTATTATTTTATTTTGTTATTTTGTTATTTAAGTACATACGTTGCTGTCTTGCTATCTCATTTTTATATACTTATGTACGTATAACCACGTCACTATTCTCTTTGCTATGCATAAGACAAAACCGAAGATCAACATAAAACACTTTTTTAATATTACTACAAATTATTACACCAAATTAAAACACTTAAATCTCGGCTCGCCGATATCGGATCGCCCTAATTTTTGACCTAAACTCTTCGTCGAAACCCGCACTAGCTTTTTAATCCAAAAAATAATAAAATCGGCTATGAATTTCCGGAGAAAATCGTGTGGGAAAATTATATGAATTATATTATAGAGGCGCGAGTTAAGGTTCTTACACCTTTCTTGAGTAAAAAAAAAGAAAATAAAAATATCTTTTTTGAACGACAAGCGTTCGTCTTTATTCGGTATATTTTCTTAAAAACTACTGAACTACTAAATGTTTCTTAAGGACTATTTATACTACTTGTACTTATCATATTCTTATCTTTAAGAGTGTTTATTTATGCATTAGTAACCCTTCGGTTAGCAATGATTCTTTGTTACAAAAATGTGTTTATTTATAATTAGGTATTTTTCTTAAAGTAGATATTGTTATCAGTTAGCACATGTGTTTGGGTATTATTATTTCTAATTGCTTACTTACTGTTTACAAAATTAGATATTTTTCTTAAAGTATATATTGTTATCAGTTAGCACATGTGTTTGGGTATTATTATTTCTAATTGTTTACTCACTGTCTACAAAATTAGATATTTTCCTTAAAGTATATATTGTTATCAGTTATGATTCAATGCTGGACTTTGTACGTCTGTCTATGTCTTGTAATTACGTTTGTAAATATAATATAATTTTGTTGTTGTATATAAGATACGACATCTTAACTCTCCTCCTTCTTAAACAAGAGCGTCCCGCTCTTTCCTAGCTTTTTCTAAAACTTATTTATAATAGACGTTGTAAGCTTCTGTTTGTTTGGTTTGTCTATAAGCAATAATGTATTTAAATGTTTTCAGTCCTAATATAATTATACCTATTGTGGTTGCTATTATAAGCAAAGAGTAAGAAACTGTTCTGAAGGGATGTTCTCTGTAATGAGTCCGTGTTAGTGAATGCATTTTCCTTGTCTGATTGTATTATTTTCTCTATTTCAAAGTTTTCGTTGTGTTTGGTATGTATAGTATTGTTCAGCTCTTTAACTGCTTTAAATAATTCCTCAGTTGAGCTTGTCTCATTTTGTATCTTTAGTATTCTTGATAATTCTGTTATCGTCCCATGTATATATGGGTGTGTTTATCTTTTCAATGTTGTGTTTCGCACACATTGTCTTTACTGCTGGTGTGTTCAAACATGGCTCATTGTCTGTCATGAGTCGTGAACAGCTTGGATAATTGTTTACTATTATTTCCTTTATCTTTTCATCCATACGAGTCTTATCGGAGACTTGTCTTACTACGACATATTTAGAAAATTTATGTATAGCACAAATATATGTTTTATTTTCATTATAAAGGGTGTTTTTTATTGAGGTGTAGAACTTTAAGTTGGCATCACTTTTTTAACTGGCGGCCATTTTGTCAGCTGTCAAGTGATTAATATTTAGTTTGGTTTGCCATTTCATCATGAACAGATTGACAAAAGAACAACGCTTGCAAATCGTGCAAATTTATTTCGAAAATAATGGTTCAGTTCGCGAAGTTTACCGCAAGCTCCGTCCATTTTATGGTCGACATAATATTCCATCAGAGCAATCAATTCGGTTAACCATGGATCGTTTTCGCACTACGTTTACTCTATGTGATAATACGCATCCGCAGAGACGTCGAACAGTGCGCACCGAAGAAACAATTGCCGCTGTAGAGCAAACTGTTGAAGAGGACCCGAATGAATCGATTCGCCACCGTGCACAGCAATTGGAGCCGACTAACCGACTATTTTGTTCCCGAATTGGATGGCATGAATGTGGATGAGTTGTGGTTCCAACAAGACGGCGCTACATGCCACACAGCGCACATTTATTGAAGGAAACATTCGATGAGCGCATAATTTCGCGGAATGGACCTGTCAATTGGCCACCAAGATCGTGTGATTTGACACCATTGGATTATTTTCTTTGGGGATATGTGAAGTCGCTCGTCTACGCCAACAAACCAGAAACGTTAGGGGACTTGGAAGCCAACATTCGTGGCGTTATTGCCAACATACGGCCCCATATGCTCGAAAAAGTGGTTGAAAATTGGACCTGTAGAATTGGCTTTATTCGAGCCAACCGCGGCAGCCACATGCCCGAAATCATAATTAAACATTAATGGCATAAAATTATCCTTCCAATAAAGCCAAATTGATGGACATTAAAACGAGTTTCTTGTGTTTTATTTCAATTCAAAGTTCTATACCTCTGAAAAAAACACCCTATAGTATATATCCATGTGTATGAGTTGGTTAGGTTCCGTTGGTATTGTGGCATCTCTCAAAGGTTCTTTTGTTGGACGTCTCTCATATTTACCGAACAAGCATGGTGAACATTTCTTGTTAAATGCTTTGCAATGTCTTGCTATATCAGGCCAGTAACAAGTTTCCAAAATTTCCTTGATATTATTTTTACAACCTCTGTGTGCGCGGTTGTGAGTGAATTCGACGATATTATTTTGCTGTTGTTTATCAATTATGTCTTTTAATTTAATCGGTGTGTAAACAAATTGTATATTTATGAAACTAATTTTTAGTATGGGGCCGACTAAATATAAAGTTTCGGCTGTTGTATGTATGGCTGTAGCTCGGTTGGGTACGATTATCTTTTTTAATTGTTTAATTAATTCCTGTTCATTGGTGTAATTTACTGTGTGTCTGACTCTTTTTTGGGAAGACTGTACGAGTTCTAACTTCGTTAATATATTTATTTGGTACTAATTCAATTTGTACACCGTATGCGTTAAGTGGAGTATTAACGGTTTTAAAAATATTTTCTGCTGATGATTCTGCTGAATGTATTGTATCTTCTGATGTAGTGCTTAGTACATTAATAACCTGTCTTGACAATGTATCAGCTACAACATTTTCTTTACCTGGTTTATATTGAAGTTTAGCACCATACTCTTCTATTATGTTTTTCCACCGTTTTAGCTTTGTGTTCGGATTTCTGTCCGAAACGGAAAATGTTAGTGACTGATGGTCAGTATATATTGTTAAGTCTGGACTTCCGTAAACGTAGTTTCTGAATTTTTGTAATGCCCAAATTATGGCCAATAATTCCTTTTCGGTAGTACTGTAATTTTCCTCAGTACTTGTCAAGGTTCTGCTGATAAAAGCAATTGGTTTACCTAGTTGCGTTAATACTGCACCCAAAGCTACGTTTGATGCATCTGTAGTGAGTTCAAATGGTTTATCAGCTCTGGGTTGTTGAAGTTCCACTTGTTCCTTCAAACAATTTTTTAGTTTATTGAACGCATCTATGGCTGGTTGGTCTAATTTTATTATATAGGGTGTTTTTTTGAGGGGTATAGAACTTCGAATTGAAATAAAACACAAGAAAATCGTTTTAATGTCCATCAATTTGGCTTTATTGGAAGGATTATTTTATGCCATTAATGTTTAAATATGATTTCGGGCATGTGGCCGCCGCGGCTGGCTCGAATAAAGCTAATTCTACAGGTCCAATTTTCAACCACTTTTTCGAGCATATGGGGCCGTATGTTGGCAATAACGCCACGAATGTTGGCTTCCAAGTCCCCTAACATTTCTGGTTTGTTGGCGTAGACGAGCGACTTCACATATCCCCAAAGAAAATAATCCAATGGTGTCAAATCACACGATCTTGGTGGCCAATTGACAGGTCCATTCCGCGAAATTATGCGCTCATCGAATGTTTCCTTCAATAAATCGATTGTGACGTGCGCTGTGTGGCATGTAGCGCCGTCTTGTTGGAACCACAACTCATCCACATCCATACCATCCAATTCGGGAACAAAATAGTCGGTTAGTCGGCTCCAATTGCTGTGCACGGTGGCGAATCGATTCATTCGGGTCCTCTTCAACACTTTGCTCTACAGCGGCAATTGTTTCTTCGGTGCGCACTGTTCGACGTCTCTGCGGATGCGTATTATCACATAGAGTAAACGTAGTGCGAAAACGATCCATGGTTAACCGAATTAATTGCTCTGATGGACGATTATGTCGACCATAAAATGGACGGAGCTTGCGGTAAACTTCGCGAACTGAACCATTATTTTCGAAATAAATTTGCACGATTTGCAAGCGTTGTTCTTTTGTCAACCTGTTCATGATGAAATGGCAAACCAAACTAAATATTAATCACTTGACAGCTGACAAAATGGCCGCCAGTTAAAAAAGTGATGCCAACTTAAAGTTCTATACCTCAATAAAAAACACCCTTTAGTATTTTTGCTTTGATTTTTTGTAACATTACCATTTTCTCCTCTTAAATGAACAGTAAGTGGCTTAGCTATTGTTGCATAGTTCCTTACAAACTTACGGTAGTAACCCGTCATTCCTAGAAAACCTCTAAGTTCCTTTAAGTTTTGTGGAATGGGCAGCTTATGTATTGCTACGATTTTTTCCGGATTTGTTGAGATCTTTCCATGCTTAATTACATGTCCTAAGTATTCTACTTCTCTTTGAAAAAACTTACTTTTCTCCCTGGATATTCTTAAAGTTGCTTTATTTAGGGCTTCGAAGATAGTTTCAATATATTTCATATGCTCATCAGGCGATGATGAATATATTAAAACGTCATCAATATAGACATAGGCAAATTTTCCAATGTAATCGCGAAGTATTTCATCTACGCATCTTTGAAAAATGGCAGGTGCAGTTTTTAAACCGAAAGGCATTCTTTTGTATTCATAATGTCCACCTAATATAGAGAAAACTGTCTTTTCCTGATCAGAGTCTTTAATTTTTATTTGATGGAATCCTGATTCCAAATCAAGTGTCGTAAATAGCGAAGCTTGTCCTTAATTTTGCAGTACTGTAGTAATATCTGGTATAGGATATCTGTCTGCAATTGTGTTTTTATTTAGCTTTTGAAAGTCTACGACCATTCTACGCTTGGGTTAACCAGATTCGTCTTAACCTTTTTTAGGGACTGTCCAAATCGGTGAGTAAAAGGGCTATTACTTTTTGAAATGATACCCTCATCAAGTAATCTTTTAACTTCCTTATTGACAACTTCATTGTCAGCTATTGGGTATGGGTACTGTTTTGTATAAATGGGATCTTCTGTCACAGTTCTAATTGTCGCCTCTAGCAGATTTGTAAAAGGTAATGGCCCAATGCCATTGTTTTCTTCCATTAACTCATCTATTCTTCTTCTATAATTTTCATATTTTTCATAAACTAAATAATTAAGTTTAACTGTTCCTTCTGTCCCTAATTTAAGTATCATTTTATCTAAATCTATTTTTCCTATTAATGTCCTTAATCATTTGTAACCCAATAATATATCAAAATCTTTTAATTCATTTGTTTCATAAAAATCTAATACTTTGTTAAATATTTTAGCAGCTTGTTTCTTTTTCAAAATGGATGTACCGTGAATTGAATAAACCTTAAGATTTTCTTTCAAATTTTCTGATTCGCCTAACTTAATATTTGAATTTACATAATTATGGGTTGCGCCTGTGTCAACTAGTACAAGATAGTCTCTACTACCATCTGACAAGGTGAGACAAGGCAACCCGTATCTTAGTTTAAATGCTTAAAAGGATTTTTTCCTTTATTACTTACAATATTTGATGAGTTTCCGATTTCTCCATACATGTCATCTTTGTCATCTTCCATGCATAGGTTGTTCGTTCTCATAGTTTTTCGTTGCTGATAGTTGCCACTGGGTTCTCGTTGCCTTTTAGCTATATTGGAGTTGTAAGTACCTTGTTGGTTGAAGCTCGATTGTTGATGGTTATATCGTTGTTGTTGTGTTGATCTGTTGTTGATCCAAGGTTTTGATACAAACTGTCGAGTATTTCCTGATGATATATCCATTGGTTCTGGACGAGTATAATTCTGTTGATGATGATGTTCATGTTGTTTGAATATTGTCATATTCGGACGCCTTTGAAATTCTTGTCTAGGTTGATCCTTTGGACGAGAATATCCTTCCTGCCTAGGTTCTTCATAACATAGATTTAGTCGCCTGTGTTCGTTAGCATGCTCAATTGTCCTTGCGATTGTATATGCATGTTCTAAACCTTTAATTTTATTACCATATAGAGTGGATCTTATATAAGAGTTTTTTATTCCATCCTTAAATACTCTAACTGCTTCCTGTACAGCTTCGTTCATCATTATTTCAACTGTAGTGTCTGGATAACCAGACATTGACAACTTTGATGTTATTAATGTTAATGATTTGTTTATATCATCATGATATTGCGAAAGGGTTTTGTTCCCTTGTGTTATTCTTCTTAGTTCGTCTTGTAAAACATAGAGTGGTCGTTGGTCTGCATACGTATAATCCAGACGATTTTTTATGGCCTCCCAGTTAAATATAGTATTGTGGTTAATTAAGACGTCTGAGGCTGGACCTCTAATTTTTGTCTTTACAATAGGTAGTGCCTCACAATATCTGTTTGATGCCTCGTGCTGCTTAATACTATCCATCAATCTACACACATCTCCCCTCCATGATCTGTATTCAAACTGGTTACCCGTGAATTCAGGCAGTGCTTTGAATATATCCAAGTTTATTTCACCCGGTGCGTTATACGTCATACCAATGGGATGCAGAGGTTGTATTGCGACTGGAGCCAGAGGATTTGTTGGCAGTTGACTCACTTTATTTTCGAGTTGCTGGTTCTTTGAGACCAAGTTTTCTATGGTCAATTGCATTAGTGCAATTTGTTGTGTTAGTGCTTCCATACTGTTTAGTTGATTAGTCGTTGGTTCCTTTTCCAATTTTATTCTGTTGTTATCGAAATTAGCTTGCCTTCTCTTCGACATAAGTATTTTAGTCTTCTCTATTTTTTCTAGAGCACGAATTTTCTTTATGGTGGTCAGAGTTCACAAGTTAGACCTTCCTTTGCCTAAGTTGTGCTTCACTAGAGTCTTTGGGTTACTTTCCAAGAGTCAGTGTTTGTTATTTTGTGGTCCTTATTAGGGATAGCTTTCCCAGATTTGCTCTTCGGAGAATAACAATATGTTAGTCTCCTGGCTGGATCTCCAGTTAAGGTTCTTACACCTTTCTTGAGTAAAAAAAAGAAAATAAAAATATCTTTTTTGAACGAGAAGCGTTCGTCTTTATTCGGTATATTTTCTTAAAAACTACTGAACTACTAAATGTTTCTTAAGGACTATTTATACTACTTATACTTATCATATTCTTATCTTTAAGAGTTTTTATTTATGTATTAGTAACCCTTCGGTTAGTAATGATTCTTTGTTACAAAAATGTGTTTATTTATAATTAGGTATTTTTCTTAAAGTAGATATTGTTATCAATTAGCACATGTGTTTGGGTGTTATTATTCCTAATTGCTTACTTACTGTTTACAAAATTAGATATTTTTCTTAAAGTATATATTGTTATCAGTTAGCACATGTGTTTGGGTATTATTATTCCTAATTGTTTACTCACTGTCTACAAAATTAGATATTTTCCTTAAAGTATATATTGTTATCAGTTATGATTCAATGCTGGACTTTGTACGTCTGTCTATGTCTTGTAATTACGTTTGTAAATATAATATAATTTTGTTGTTGTATATAAGATACGACATCTTAGCTCGCGCGTATAGATGTTAACACATCAAAAAATATTTTGCTTAATAAGCGAAATATTAATTTGGGATTATTAGTACGTTTAAAAATTTTAAACTTAAATTGTAACAATTCTCATAAACAACACTTACTGAAAAAAGGTATTGTTCTGCGCTGTTTATTGACATTTCCCAGGTATTTAATAAAGTGTGGCATAAAGGCCTAATTTTAAAATTGAAGACTTATTTACCAATAAACATTTTAAATATTTTGGAAAGTTACATTACTTCCCGTAAGTTTACTGTTGTGGAAAGAGACTTTACGAGTATTCCTGAGACTATCTCATCCTGTATGCCACAGGGGAGTATATTGGGGCCAGTTTTATAATTGATTAATACTTGTGATATGCCTGTGAGCAGTAGTATCCATACTTCCACATTTGCTTACGATACAGCCTGCCTTAGTATGCACGAAAAACCCTGATGAGGCATACCGCAAACTCCAGGAACACATTAGCTAAATGGAGCTATGGTTAAGCTTATGGATTATTAAGGTAAATGAATAAAAGTGTGTTCAAGTAACATCTAGGCGCACGGCAGTGCACCAGGCCAAGTTCTGGCCAATGCACGCAGTGTGTATATTTATACGAAGCCATTCGAGCTGTTTTTACCCCCCTCATAACTTTGTTCCCCGCGACCGTAAAATTATGAAATTTAAATCATAATTAGAATAAATTCATATAACCTTAAATGCGAAGTTTGAAAGTTTTACAATGAAAGCTTCCGGAGATATAGAGCTGAAAACCCGAAAATTTTAACCAGGAGGGCCGGACTACGCCCATAAAAATTCAAATTTGTGCTATTGTGCTGAAATTCGATACAGAGATAGGTTTAGGTGAAAAATAAATTTAAAAAATCTGAAAACCCCGAAATTTTAACCAGGAGGGCGGGGCTACGCCCATAAAAGTCAGAATTAAAAATGCTAATCTAAGGCACTTCATGGAAGCTATTTTATTAAAATTTGGCATATATACTGCGGTAATGCAACGCTATAAATTTTCAATTAAAAAAGTGGGCGCTGACGCGCCCATACAATTTAAACCTCGTTTTAATGCCCTGCGGCTCATCATGTTTAGATATACTATTTATCTAGCTATTATTATCCGTTTGTAACGAAACTAGACAAGAATAATAAGCACTGACCCAAATAAATTTTGACTTTGGAAAATTGGGCGGCGTTACGCTCATAAAATTTATAAGTTAAAGGTTTCGCTAAGGAGCTGAAATTTGATATACAAGTAGGTCTAGGTGAGAAACCAACAGGAAAAATCTAAAAACCGAAAATTTTAGTTAAATGGGTGGGGCTGCGCCCATAAAACTTAAATATTAAAAGTTGCGCTAAGGAGCTGAAATTTGATATACAAGTAGGTCTAAGTGAGAAACAAACTAGAAAGATTTGAAAACCCAAAAAATTTTACCAGAATGGACGGGGCCACGCTAATATTGTTTTGAACTAAATACTTAATATACAGCATTTAATTCAAGCCAATTTAGTAAAATCTTGCATCACCCTAAAAATTGGGCATGATCACTCTCATAAAATGTTAGCCTTGTGTTTAATCTACATCGGTCTAGCATAGTTTAGAAGAAAATTAGCATGAATTATAAGCGCTGCTCACAAAAAAATTTTGAGTTAGGAATAGTGAGGAGAGGTAATGCTGATAAAATCTAAGGATATAATTCGAGCTAGAGAGCTGACATTTTATACACTAGTAAGTGTAGCAGTGTAAGCCAATGGGAAAATCTTTAAACCAAAAAATTTTACCCGGTATGCGGGACCACGACGTTAAAACTCCTAGTCGCACTAGCGAGCTTAAATTTGATACACAAATAAATCTAGATAAGAGATCACTAATAAAAATCTAAAAACCAAGAAGTTGCTATCAGAGGGAAGAAACAAGCACTTCAAATTCAAAATTAACATACATTTTATTAAAACTTTTCATACACATTCCACTTATCCAAAAACAATTCCCTATTTTGAAAAGTAGACTTCACCCATAAATCTTAGCTTTTTCGTTCAGGTACTTCGGCTTAGCAGATTTTAATTTAATACTCAGGTATTTCTTATTAACTTTTTATGAACCATAAGCACTAGCAGATATAAAAGTCAGCGGGGCCAGGCTCATGAAAATTTTACGTAATATTATACTATAGAGAGCTGACATTTTGTACACAAATTGTAATACGTTCTCGTGGTACCTTCATAGCGAACAGTCGATTAGCGGAATTTTACTTACAAACAAAAAATTATACAAAAAAATATTCGTAGTGCATATTATTCGTAATACTGACTTTAATAAATAAGCTTTATGCTTTGCAAATATTTTTTTACATAGTAGAAATAACAGAAACAAAAAAAAATAACCGCAAACAAAAGAAAACATAAACAAAGTTACATTGAGGAATACTATGTGTACCTCGAAACAAATAAACAATCATAAATACAACAACTTTTAATGGCCGAAATTTTTGATAGGAACTTGGCCGTTTTTCACATTTATGTTTTTGTGAGGATTTCACTTACGAAGAGCTACTTGTTCCCCCATTCGGATTAACAATCAAGTTGTTCCTCAACATTTACATGTGAAATATTTTGGTATATACCTTGATCGACGACTTACATGGAAACACCACATTGATTCTAAGCTATCACAAATGAAACTTAAATTAACTCAGGTACATTGGCTAATTGGTAGAAATTCAACAGTCAGCCTAGACTGCAAACTTTTAATATACAAATCGCTTTTAAAGCCAATATGGTGCTACGGAATTAGCTATGGGGCACTGCTTCAGCTTCAAATGTTGAGAAAATCCAACGAAGGCAAAACAAAATCTTACGCTTGATAATGTCGGCTCCATGGTACATCAGAAATTCAAATATACATCGTGATTTAAATATGACACTAGTGACTGAAGAAATTGCAAAATACGCAGGCAAATACCTAACAAAACTCGAATCACATCCTAATCCGCTTGCTCGTAATATATTGAACTTTACTGGACACATCCGCTTAAAAAGAGAGATACAAGGGCTCTAATAAACAACACTCCAGATGCAGCTGCTTAAAAATATTTTTTTGTGCTTATCACTACTTATGTATTATTAATAACTATCACTTAGTTTATGTCCGACATTGGTTGGGCCTATTAATTATACTTTAGATTAAGATTTGAATACTTATTGTTAGTTCATATTTGAAGATACAATATATAAAAAAACGTCTTAAAAAAAATTGAGTTTCTTACTCATAAGAGCAATGGGTCCTTCCTGGCCCTGGTCATCTAATTGCACCAGGATCCCATAATCGCCCGCGTCACAGTGCAGGAAAAACTTTTTTTAAAAATCTGGATTTATCAACATAGGAGCAGCTGTAGGCAAATTTTTTATTCTATCGAATGTCCGTTGAGCCTCCATTCTCCATTTGAAATTTTTCTTAGTTGACAAAATATTTGTAATGGGACATACTTCGGCAGAAAAGTTTTCAATAAATCAGCGATACCATCCCGATTTTACTTGCGCCAGATCTGAACCAATACTGCTTATATTTGCGCCAGTATCCAAGAGACCATACTCTGTGAACCCCATAAATGCAACTTTTGCATAATAACGCATGTCTTTTTCATCTGACACTATAGTGGATATTACTACTTTACGACACAGTTTTTTGCGTTTAAAAATTGCGTAATCGTAAGGTAGTGGCCATTTTTCTGGGGATGTAATACCAGATGCCTGAGAAAAATTTCGTTGCGTTTATCCATGCACAACTGCCAACGTTAGTGGTACGGTAATCGGCGACATATGCTACTTAATACCATATTATTAAGATTTATAAACACTGGATTTTCTTCAGAAGTTTTACTAATGTCATTACTGGGCTTTTTGCAGAACCTTAACAACCCTAAACGTTAGTATATTAAATGAGTCTTCGTATGCGACAACATGTTGTACTGGAACAAACTTAGATGAATTTATATTTTCTGAGTGATCGTAATTAAATTCTAATTGCTCTCCTTCTGAAAGGGAGTCGAAAAGTTTTTTTAATCCGATTGTTTTTTTTAAGAGCATCGGACACAATTTGGCTTGTATACCTGTTGCTCCCCAAGCCGTAACATAAAATGTTAAAAAATTCTGTCTTCGTGGGCATAATATCTGACTATAACTCAGCAACTCGCCGCGGAAAGCTGGGATTTATAACTCTAGCGCCACTGTTCTTACGACCATACTCCTCGCTCACAAAATTCTCACGCATTGGCACTATTTTTCTTAATTGTTCCAGTGAACGTGCGGGGACGTACAAAGGGTCTTGGCGAATCACCATTCGTAAGTTTTGGGCTAAGATTTGCACAATTTCTACTTCCGACATCGGTGTAGCTAACTTGTCCATAATACTAGTAACCGCTTCGGAAATTCATCGATGGATTCTCCCGGTTTCTGTTTCCTGTTACGGAGGAAAGGGTCAAAAGGTGATCGAAACTCTTAGTAATGGCATTTGATAGCACAACAGAACTCCATCCATTCAGTAAGTGCGACTCTCTTGGGATACCTCCAGTACCTTTCCGGTTAGCAAAATATGTAAGTTGCGACAAATAATTTAGAAATCACTATTAAAATAGCCGTTCGTTAAGGTGCAAATATGATATAAAAATTCCTCAACAGGTAGTCCACTAGAAGTTCCATCGAACTTGACGTTCCAGTTTCGAATAATCAATGAGACTTTATCTGCAGTTAGATTATTCCGATACGAGTTTACACTTGCTTTGGCTCGTACGAGAGTATTAAAAATATTTTCCGGAGTTTGCCCTGATATAGGAATATCAGGACGTGGGGATTTAGTTTTAGTGTGTGCCTCATGATTGTTAGCTGATGTTGTCAAATCCATATTCGATAATAGACGTGAAATATTTTGCTCACTCATACGAGAAATTTCCTGATAATCAATACCCGAATTGCGTACGCCTTGGGCGTTATTATTCTGCTGTTTTGTATTATTACCAAAATTATTGTGATTACTATCCTCTGATGATAAAATAGGCTCATCATTATCTTTACCAGTAGGATTCACGTCGCCCGTGTCTTGCAATAAATTCCGACTTACGCTTCGGGTCTGATAATATCTGGTCGTATCACTGGGAGGTTTATAAGAGTTAAGTTTTCGGACAGTACCTTTGGATTGAATCAGTAGCTTCTGTCTGCTATGTCTAAGCCACTTTCCAGCCAAAGAAAAACGCGAAATGACAACAAATTTTAGTCGATATGATGCGTGATTCGATGGAAGTGAATCCGCCTGCCTCAAAACCATCACCAACCTTTTCATCTCGTGGCGTACATGATTCCATACGAGCACCCTCAAAACTATTCACATCTGTATCTGTACACTTTCACATCATCGCTGATTTAGAATACCAAATGTTTCAATTTATTCATTCATGTTTATTAGTTAATGTGAATGATTCCCTTAGGGGTCATTATACTGTACTATAAGTGATAATACTACGAAATCTTATACAATGTAGATAATATATACATATATGTATATATATATATATATATATATTTATATATATATATATATATACTAGCGAACCCCTGCACACTTCGTATTGCAAAACAAATTAAAAAACAAAAATAACGACATCATCCATTATGGGCGCATTAAATAGTCTGACATGTTTCTCAGGAGGTGTTTTATCAGCTCGAATCAAAATTGCATATTCATCAGATGGCATTTGATCGAGAGCAGTTTGAAAAAGTCGCACTTATTAATTTTCAGCATGCAACATATTCTGCAAACGCTCGATAATATCCCTCCGCAAATTTGATGAAATATCACAACGACAATCGGCTTCCACATTTGAATTACCCACAAAGTATGTTTGCAAAAATTGATAGCTTTGATCAGGAAAGGGTAACAAAGAACCACGTCAATAGTAAACTTGGCCTTGAATCTTTGAAGATTGAAATTTTCACAATAGTACGTTTCGCGATCATCTAAATAAACACAAAACAAACAAAAATACCTTGAACTTTGGCATAAAAATGTGACGAATAATATTTGTCGCTCCAAATGAAGTCATTTGAAATCCGGAGTTATACGCTTGTACGTTTGCCACAAAATGCTTTGAAATTGGTGTGCCACCAGTTATCAAATTATGCAAGGACTCCGGTGGTAGATTCAAGTCTGGTAATTTAACTTGTCCGTTCGAACAACACAATCCAGATACCTCATGTTTAAACTTCAATGCCTTGCAATGACTGCAAAATAGTAGTCATTTGTCCAGTTGAAACCTTGCCATGAGAAACGTAATCAAAGTTTGCATCATAATTGAATGCAGCACGCTGGAAAGTACGTCGCACATACGGACGTGGAGCTGGATTTCGCAGAGTCCTAACAAGTGCCATGGCATTTCGAGCAGCCAAAATATTATTTACACCCTGTTCGTAACTTTGAGATGCTCTGGATGCCGCAACATTTCTAGCATTACGTGATTGACGCCCCAAATTACTGCGCGTACGTACCATTTTGTATTAAAAATGTGGCTACACCAATTAAATATGAAGTAATTGAAATTTTATTTATTCGCGAAATTCAAAAATTGAGATACATATGTCAGTTGAATAATGCAATTATTAAGAAGGCATAGGTCGTGTATAGTCAGTCAAAAAAAACTTTTTAAAATTCTGTTAATAACATCTTGGACATATGATCTAGTTACTCCGTGTATACTTGTGCAACCATATTCTACTAAATTTACTTTGTATAATATGTAATAAATAAATAAATAGATCAGCTGATCATTAAATGCCACTCCATGACTGCATTCAAAAGCTAGCGACCTTGGAGAAAAAGTCCGTTACAGCATTACATGTATAAATAAGCTGTTTGATTGAATGTTTGGAATATCCGTTAAGTTAACATATCAGAAAGCTCATTGCTGTGCATAATGTATTTAAATATTTAAGTTTTTAGTGACATGTTTATATGTAATTTATTTCAAAGATCCCCGCAGTTGTGATTTACAATAGCTAAGTATATAAATCAAATTAAAATTGACTTAAATTGAATTGTAATGAAATTAAAAACGAATTGTATTTCAGTTTTTCAAAAAATTAACTCAGATATTTCGAAATGAATGCAGTGTTCACTAAAATATAACTCATAAGCCAATACACATACAGAAAGTGCTTATACATAAAACCCTTAGTATTGACGTCACCTTTCATATAAACTTTGCAGAAACAAAATCAGTTCACGCATTCCAGAGAACATCAATTACTAACACAATGCAACTTATTTTTATATATATAAGATAGATTACATTATATGATTATTACTTCATTTAAATTTGTACGTAAATATTAATGCGTGAGTATTTTCACGATGCCGAATGTATATATGTATATAATTGGAATGCTACAATCATAAATTATTTAACGTTATCTTTATTACCTATATAATAATTTACACCTATATAACTATATGCAAATGTTAGTTGAAATAATCTGCTAAAATTTTCGTTTACCTCGACCACAGTTCATTTGATTTATAGTACATAAGTGGTAAAGGCAAATATTGATTTATGTAAAGTTCATGGAACCTCGTGGAACAACTGGTCTTGTACATAATATACGTGTAGATGTTGAACCGAATTAATTAGATTACAACATGGTGGTATTATTTACTATGTAGTTTGCAACCATAATTAAGTCACGTCATGTTGCACACATTAAATGGTCATCAGAGATGATTCATTGGCACTGTAACCGTTTGACCACTCAGCAGCGTTACCGTTGAAAAATTTTAAACAGGGGCACAAAAACGGGATTTTAAAAAAGGTGCACAAAAGGGGATTTAAAAAAAAAGTGGCACAAAAAGGGGATTTCTAAGAAAACAAAGGGCAATTTTAAAATCAAGGAAAATTAAAGAAACAAACATATTTATTAACCTATTTTTATTAAAAACAAACAATAAAAACAAATTTCTCATGTATAAAGAGTACACAAACATTCATTTTATGAGAACTCTTATAGTAAGTTTATTCGCACGTTTTATTTGCAAGTACAAATTCTAACTTGTGGCAGAATTAGGTTTTACTTTCTGTTCTGTTACGAATCATCTGACTCTTTTTCGCTTTTAGAAATCTTACACAAATCGTTAGTTTTTCTGTTTCGTTCTGTTCTATTACGGTTCAACCTGTGAAAATCTAAAAAAAAATTTAAGTAATTCTAAGTGACAGCATAAATAAAATAAAAATTGCTTTTAAAATTTAAAAAATCTAATCTTTATCAGAAAAATATAAAATTATATTGAAACATAAAAATGGACAATGCAAAACTCAGCTCTTTAGTGAAAAACTGTCGCCGTTCTGCTCAGAAACATAGCATGTAACTATTAAAATTTAGAAACAGATCGGCACAACACAGAACATCAACAGAAATTAAAGACTAATAAAGCCTTTACTAACTCAGGCGAACAATTACTGATTACTAGGGACAGTGATGCCAGTGAACATTTTTGAAATTCCCTACACGCTGGAAAAAAAATCCCTCTTTACCCCTCCAACCAAAAACATTTTCCCTAAATTTTTCCCTACGCTGAAAATTTTTTATATTTAACAACAAAAAACAAATACATATATATTTTGTGAATATTGTGCATATTTTACCCATTTTTATAGCATATAATGTACAAAACAGGCTATATATAGTCTTAGTTGGGTACCAGGTAGAAAAGTAATTAAAGCATTAATTCACAAGAACAAACTAAAAACATATATGTACATTCTAGTGATGCACGAATATTCGTATTCTAATTTTCGAATTTTCGGCAATTTTAATGCGAATACGAAGCATTCGTATTCGTCAAATTCAGGTAAGTACGAATACAAATATTTTTCCAAAAAAAAAAAATTATTAAATAAATGCATAAGTTCTGAACAAAATTTAAATAAATTGATAAAAATATTAGTTTGTACGATCCATTAAATTTTTTATAGAAATTTGTGCTTTGTATTATTTTCAAATATTATTTACTGACGATCATTAAAATTTTGCGTAGTTTTTATTAACTTTAAATTACGCCAGCAGGAGTATGAAGTTCTTTTTCTTAACAATTTTTTAATATTTCATATTGCAGGCATAAATAGAACCCTAATTTAAAGTCTATAAATTTCACATGAAATATTCGTATTGGCAATAATATTCGCGAATATCAAAAATTGACATTCGTTACATCACTAGGACATTATATATAAAACCCTAGATCCATATGAAATTTATACTAAAAATTATGGTATAAAAATATTACTTATACAACTTCTTAGAATGTATTTTGTTAAAATGTGTAGTTGTACATTAAAACCAATAAATTTATGGGTTGCGTTGTGGTTGAGATCTTTAGTAAACGTAATTAGTTATGAATAGGGAAAGGATTTTCATGTAAATGCATGTTTTCTGTCGTTGGTCTTAGATCAACGTAAATAACATATATTTGCGAATCAACTAGTTACAAAATGGCATCGATTTGTTAATGCATATTTTTGCATAGTTTACAATAAATACATGTTTATGCATATTTTACTATAAATGTATATTTTTAATACATTTTTTAGTTTTTTCATTTTATAAATCTAATGTAGTTTTTTTATTATTAGTTGTAAAGTATTTAAAAGCTGCAGTTCTTACGACTGTGAAAGGACAAAAAGAGGAAAACGAGAAAAATTTACCATCGTATTTTTTGTGATATTATTCGATATACCTTGGGTGAATTCAAGAATACCAATACAATTGGAAATTAAAAAAAAAATAGCATGGGATAATAGGCCTTTTAGACCCAAAAATTGTTGTGTAATTTTTTTCAGCGCTTTCTACTGGTTCCGCATAAATTTCATATGGATATAAAGTGCTTTTGAAAACACCTTTGCGTGTTTCAGCTTTTAATGAAAAATATCAAATGATATGACACGGGCACATCCTATAGTAGCTAGATGGGGAAGGTGGGAGAAGACTGTCGGATACTAAAGAGTTTTCTTTAGAGGAATACTCACATGCTGAAGAGGTATGGAATACTTTTGGTTGCAAAACTATGAAAGATTACATGGAACTTTACTTACAGATGTCCTCTTACTGACAGGTATTTTTGAGAACTTAAGAAAAGTTTGTAAAGGTATTTATGATCTGGATCCATGTCAATACTATACCGCACCTAGACTTTCCTGGGATGCAATGTTAAAATACACAAAAATTGAACTAGAATTATTGACGGACATAGACATGGAATATTTTGTGGCTGTGTAGAATACATTTATATTTTGCAACGTAGTCATTTTCTTTGTCTACGATTATTTTAAAGCAGCAAAGTTTCAACTAACTACAGTCATAAGCAGAGAAACAAAAAGTAAAAATTTGCAAGTTAGCAAAAAAAGCTAACTTCTCCTCATCCTTCCCACTTCATACTCTGTCCTTTATGTAGTTTGTATTTCAAATAAGAAAACACTTGTAGATTTTTTATTTTTCTATACATTTATTGTTTAAAATTTTTTAAAATTTTATAATAATATATACATTAATATTTTAAAGAGTGAAAAAGTTCATTTAAAGCAAGATATTTCTTTTGTTGGTAAAATAGCATTTTTTTAATGCGCAAACACCAAGTTTATGATAATTACAATAAAAATATTCAGGATACTTACAGCCTGGCCCACGATATCGACAACGTTCGACTTGTCGCACACTTACATTTGAAACAACAACAAAATATTAAAATTTGTTTTTGTTTTGAATGTAAGTGTGCGACAAGTCGAACGTTGTCGATATCGTGGGCCTGGCCCTTAATCTCCATTTGTTTAAAGTTGATACAGCCTATATCCTCAACGTTAAAAATTTTTCGGCATAAGATTTTTTCAAACCATCGTCTTTTCTCTTCACCTTTTACATAAATTTTAGAACATCTTGCGTTGGCTTTTAAAAAATTGCAAACGCTTTCAAAAGAAACTGATCCAGCAGTCCAGCTGAGGTGATGATAGTTTTTCGTTAGCCACTTTGCTTCTCTTTGCTTTTTTATTGATAAGCATTTAAAATCAAATGGTGGTTTTATAATGAAATTGTTATATTCATAATTGCTGAAAACAATCGCTACTTCTTTTGCGATGAAATCATTTGAATTACTTTTGAAACCTTGTACGTCTATAAAAATTGTGTTATTTTCCATATTACTCAATTTATAAGACTTTTCGAACTTGTCCTTTGATAGGTATATATTCAATTATGCGATCATGAATAAGAATGCAGTAAGCTGATGTCTTTGCTGCAATATTAGTTGCTGTTTCAAATGCTATTTTTATATCAATCGGTCCATTATTGAGTGATTCATTCTGATGACTGACATCTACTACAATAATAGGAGCTTTTGTCTTAAACTCTGATGCAGATAGAAGCGGTTGAGATTCTTTCATATAGTAGCTTTGTTGGAATCTTAGATACATATCATATAGAATTGCATATCGTTCATTTTTGAACTTTATGTTAAGATCATCATATGGATATGAGACTGAATTTAAATGTACTTTTAAATTAGTCAAATCACAATGAACAAATTTATTTTCTTGTTGAAAAGCAATCAATACAAAACGGGGGCGTTCTCTATTTGCAGCCAGTTTAACATTCCAGATATGGCTAGTACCTGTGTTTAATTGTGGATTAACATGACAATCCCAACTGCGAAATGCCATAGGTATTGAAGCACCATTGTTAATAATTTTTATCATATTCAATTTGCTAAAGTCGGATAATTGTACATGTGGGATTCTCCATGAGATGAGTGAAATTGTAAGTTTAGCTTTTTCAATAGAAACACTCGAACGTACAAGGTCTTCATCATTCTTATTGCGCAAGAGTATCAATTCATGTTTTCCATTTAGTATAACTTTGTTGTAGTCTTGGGCGAATCCTAGAAGCATTTTTAGAGGTACATAAAAATTGAAAAATCCATTTTCAAGAGTGACATCGTCAATTTTGTTCCATCCAGCATTTTGCATCACATTGCTTTCTGTTGGTGACAGAGAAACCAAATTTTTTATAGTGCTTGTGGCTCCTAAATATCTTGTATGGTCAATTTCAATTCCATTGAGCTCATAGCGAATTTCATCAAATAGATATGCCACAAAGTTGTTTTTTAATAAAAAGTTCTCCGAAGAAGAAGAAGAAGATTTGGCCTTATTATCATCGGCAACAAACCGCTATACATAAATGTAGCTCTCACTAGGTAGCACATACAAATCTTGATTTTGTATTGAAATTCTAATTTCATCACTATTGTTGTAAGATTGTAAGTATGGTACATATGTATGATAGTCCTTTTTGATTATATTCTCATCAGACAAGGGTTTATCTAAGACATCTATTATTGAACTCATTTTGTCTTCAATTTAAAATTCAAGGACTTTAGAAAATTTTTATTTGATGTTGTTAGAGCTTTTTGTTGAGCTGGTCGCTTTAATGTTGTTGTTGTTGTTGTTCTTGCTGCTATATTTTTCAATGTATTTGTGTTGTATATTAGCATTATTTAGTTGGCCTTAAATGTATTCGTATTGTAATTTCCTCTCCTCGGAAATTAATTAAATCACCGTGTTGATCCAGTACGCGCAGCGCTAGTGAACTTATCTCTCTGGTGTTTACAGGTAAATAGATAAGATTTCTTGGAACCTCATCTATTTTATAGCCTGGAGGCACATTAATCGGAAATTCATGAAGTGTATGCGATTTCGAGTTATTCATATATGTGTTTATAGCGATACTACTTTCAATTCGCAAGAGATTCACTTTAAATATATTAACTGGAAGATCTGAATAATAATATTTGTTTGGTGTTAGGATTTTGCTATTGAATCCTAAAAGTTTTCCAATTGTATTGTCTTTATTAAAATATACAGGATCCTTGGAACTATTGACTTTAACTTGCATTGTATTGTTATTGGCTTCAATAAAAATCTTATTTGCTGGGCAGAGTCGTTTGTATTCCTCTTCTATAAAATCAACTATATCATTTAATTCGTAAGATCCAATTGGTATTTCAATAATATGTTCCCCTATATGAAACATATTGTTGTAGGTGTCTACATTTGGAATACTGTTGTATGAATGAAAATCAGTTAGAGCACACTCATATGCATCATGTAATTCAATAGGATGAAAGTAACTAGCAGATAGTTCTGATGAGTTAGAGCTCAGAATAAGTGTTATTGACATTATAACAGTCTGATTACAATTAAATAATGTTTAGTACACAGTATGGTTTATAAGTATGATTTACATATTTTATTTCAAATTTTTTCTCATTTTAAAATTAACATTAGTTTCTTAATATTAATGCTATTGTTGGTGCTAATTTAGTTTTTCTTCCAACTATAATATTTCATCTTTACTTATCCAAGAATTGTGTTGATTAGAAAATCCCAGCCATTTAACATATACCTCCTCCCCTTTAATAGAACCTTTTCAACTAGATATGTATTTGGAAATCTAGTTTTTGAAAGTTCCTCAGTATAGAAGCCACCTTTAATAGGATTGCCAAGATAGTCTTCTAATATGTATGTTGCAGGATTTGTATTTTGAACTCTTGTAATTGTGAAAATTTCTGTTGTCCAATTTGGAGTATAACCTTTTTCAAATGTGTGCTTATATTTGCTTATGCGAAAATGATCTCCCACATTAAATTTCGACATTTTATACATTTTCAAATGACTGTATACTGTATTTAGCAGCTTTTCCTCATTTGTTGAGTTGACTTTAATAGGATATGTAATTGTACGATGAAATTTTCTATTGTATGCATTGAGTAAATCTTTGTATATATCAATCCACTTATATGAACCATTATAACTGAATTCTTTCCACATCATTCCTTTCAATGTTCTATTAAATCGTTCTACTGTTGATGCTTTCATAATGCTTTATGTTGAGTAGTGATTAATGTTGTATTTATGCATTAATTTTCCAAAGTGTTTGTTGAAAAATTCTTTGCCATAATCTGTTTGTAAGTTTTTTGGTACTCGTCCCAATTCAAAAATATCTTCCATTGCCTTGGTTGTTTCGAGTGCAGTTTTTGTTTTTAGCGGTACTTCCCAAGCAAATTTTGAGAATGTGTCAATTACAGTCAACAAAAATCGATTATTTCTATTTTCTTTAGAATAGTTCCCCATTTCAACTAAATCAGCTTGCCAAAGATCAACTATTCCTTTCATTACAACTCTGCGACGCACAAATTGTTTTCGTGCTTGCTTATGGAGTTCATTTACTAAATTTCTTTTTGAAGACATTAAGTTGTTTTTAAAGATTTTTTGCAGAGTGTTGTGATCTGCTTGACGCTCTTTCAGTTATTGATACAAACATGTAATTTTCTAATCTATAAATTTTTTCATTAAGCTGTTCAATTTGTTCTTCAAAGGATGTTTTAATTTGTAGAATATCTTTTTCAATTTTATAATTTTCTTCTATATCTAATTTTATTTCGCGTTGTAGTTCCTCAATTTGCATATGAATATCTTCTCGTATTATAGTATTATCCCCCTTAAAGTATGTTAATAATTTCTCTTCTAATTTTTCGATTTGAGTTTGCAAAAACAATTTATTGATAACATCGTTTTCCTCCAGAGCTTTTGCAACATTTTTGATCCTTTTTTTTTGGACATCAATGTTGTTGTTCGTATCCACAAAGAACCCCAGCAGTTTAGGTGCATTTTTCAAAGAAATTGTGCTGCTAGTATCGTTTAAATAGTGCCCAAATTTATCAACAGACATACTATATATAGTTTATTAAAGTTAGTGTATTATATTTGCTTCACGTAGTTCTTCAATAATTGATACAATTTCGTTATTATGATTAGTATGACCTGCACCTTGTGATGCGAGCAGTAGTCGAAGTCTATCTACTAACTCATTTGGATCGTCCAAGTATATATAGTTGGGATTATTGATGTTAACTTGCATCATTCCCTCACCTAAATAGCTACCTTTGGGCTTAGACCCTGTTGATTCAGGTAAATTCTTCTGGTTTTTCTCATCAATAAATTTCTTGATAATATATTTATATTTATATCCTCTAGTACCCTTAATTTGACCATCAGGTTTAAAGTCTCCTCTATATGCATTAGTAGTAATTAAAATCTTTTTATAGATTTCAAGTTCAAATTTATCGTAATTTTTTGGTATTTTATGAAACATTAGAGAAAATAGTCCTGGTGTTAGAGCCCATATTTGACCACCAACTTGTATTTTATCTTCATTCAGTTTAAGGCTACTATCACCAAATTTCCATTCATTAATGTAATCTTTATGTGGGCCATAGTTTGTATCTAATTCATTTCTTCCTTCCAAAACTGATAAATCAGTATAAGTATATTCTGTATTAGAAGTCTGTGAGTAAAAATCATCTTCATCATCATCATCATTATCATTTTCAGTATTAACATCATTAAATAAGATGGTATTATCAAAAATTGTCCCTTCTACTAGTTTTTTTGGTGTACTTGTCTCTATCTTGACAGATGGGTTTTCAGGCTTTAAACTTGTTTTATTTTCAACTTCTGTCTTGATGTTACTTTCTTCTTTCATGCGAATTCTTTTAATATTTTTAGAACTATTTATGAATTCTTTAAGAGGTTCTGTTATAGGTTTAAATGTATCTCTTAATTGTTCACGTGTATCTATTTCACCAGTTTTTATAATACGAAGCTTTTTCTTCAACACATTTATTGTCAACACCAACTGTTTTAAAATTTTCTCATCCATGTTTGCTAAGGGCAAATAACAGGTATCAGCAATCAGACCAGCTTATCAGGACCTGGTCTGGCTTTCAGATCAGATTTTCAGGACCTGGTCTGGTTTTCAGATCAACTTTTCAGGAATTGGTCTGGTTTTCAGATCAGCTTTTCAGGACCTGGTCCGGTTTTCAGATCAGCTTTTCAGGACCTGGTCTGGTTTTCAGATCAGCTTTTCAGGACCTGGTCTGGTTTTCAGATCAGCTTATCAGTACTTGGTCTGGTTTTTAGATCAGCTTATCAGGAGCTGGTCTGGTTTTCAGGTAGCTGGTATAGTTTGGAGATCAGCTTATCAGGTATCAGATAGAGTTATAGCAAATAGATGCATCAAGTTTAAAGTTTTATGAGAAGTAGTTTATATAGTTATGAAATAGTTAAATTGCTTTCTGTAGCGACCATCATTTAATTCATTATCTTTGCTTATCACTAAAAAGCCATATTTATCCCTCCAACACTCTCGACAAATTTCTTGGAACTTTTCATAACTCATATCGCTGCCAACATGATCCCTATAAATATGCTTCATATTTGTCTCATCTTGCTTAAACATTATAATAACATTTGCATTGTCTCTTATTAAATGTTTGGGAATTCTAGTATAAGTTTGACACAAGTAGAATGAATCAATATCCCTATGTCGCCCCATACAAAAATATGTACGTATATTATTCTGCTTCTCACATGCAACATCATCAAATATCATAATTGAATTAGTTTTAGCTTCGTCAGGTGGAATAACTGATTCATTATCGGTGAATGTATAATATCCCATTCCTTTAATTGGTGAAATTAGTTTCTTCAAGTACTCATATTTGGCTTGATAAAGAGATTTTGAGCATAAATAGATGTTTTCAAACTTGAGTCCATTAGGACTTTCTAGTAAGCCGATCATAACATTAGTCTTTCCACAATTTGATGGCCCTACTATTAGAGCACGAATAGAATTTGGTAAGAGGGGGCTATGCTTTATTTTTGAAGTGATGTTCGATGATTCATCAATATTACGAACTAAAATATTTTTATGTTGTTTCACTGACTGCATTTTTGTAACTAAATACATTTCATAAATGTTACCTCTTATTATAGAAAAAATCAGATAATATGGTTATACGATATCAGAAAACGTGTAGTCATAAAAACACCTTCGTTGGAGGAGGTATAGTAGATAAAATAATAAACTCTCTACCTGTTGAACTTCATCTTCCTGGATATCAGTACTGTGGACCTGGAACAAAACTACAAAAACGTTTAAATCGAGGTGATAAAGGAATTAATCTATTGAACTCTGCTTGTAAAGATCACGATATAGCTTATTCAAAAAATAAGGATTTAAGCACTAGACATAAAGCTGATAAAATACTTGAACATTCAGCTTGGGATCGAGTTTTATCAAAAGATAGTAGTATTGCTGATAAATGATTTGCCTATATGGTTACTAACGCAATGAAAGCCAAAAAAAAATTTGGTATAGTTGTGGAGAAAAAGAAAAATGTTAAAAAGAATAAGCTATATGATAAAAACTGTTTAGAACATCAATTAGAGCTGCAACATAAATACTAAAGAAAGAAAAACCATTAGATATTAACTCAGCAATTAAAATTGCCCGAAAAACTATCAACAAATCATTAAAAGGAAGAAAATCTCAAATTATAGTACCACGTGTAATACGTATCCCAAAAATTGGTGGTTTTTTGCCTCTAATACCGATTTTAACTGCTCTAGGTGCAATTGGTAGTCTAACAACTGGAGGTGCTGCTATAGCAAAAGCTGTAAATGCAACAAAGAATGCAAAAAATCAACTTGATGAAGCAACTACACATAATAGAGCGATGGAATCTATAGCAGTTGGAAAGGGACTTTACTTAAAACCATATAAAAAGGGTTATGGTTTAGTTTACAAAGGAGAATCGAAAAACTCTTAGAGATGCTACCCAACAGACCACTATCTGATGTGGACATAAACCATTTCTCTATAAATATTCCATATTTTAGAGGAGTTTTCATGTTGAATACTCTACCAAAACGAACAAAGAAAATATAATGTGGAATAATCAACTTAGACGTATAAACAGGAACTGGTACACATTAGGTAGCATATTATAAAAACAACAATGAAAAAGAATATTTCGACAGCTTTGGAAAGTTACAACCTACTTCGGAAATAGTCAAATATCTTGGTACAAATATAAAATACAACTATAATCAACATCAGAATTTCAATACATTTACCTGTGGTCATTTATGTCTTCAATTTCTGTATGAAATAACTGAAAATATTAAATAAAAAAGCACAAACATTTATATTTTACAAAACTCTTTCATGTATTTTTATTTATAATTTAAAATACAAAATTATTATATATTATTGCCAAATTGGAAATTGGGAATTTTGAATTAGAAATTCACTCAGCTCGCTTTCAACAATTAAGCTTTGTTCACCTTCTCTACTTAAGCAATATGATCCGTTCGAGTGTTCTTTAATTTCATCATCGGTTAAAGTATTATATCGCTTTGGCAGGAACATTATGTGGTTTTCCATTTCAACTTTTAGTGTTGGCCCATATTTTGTTGTTACTCTTGTCACTTTTCGAATGGTGTATTTAATTGATGTCTCAAGCTCCTTTATGTGGATTAAGGTTTTATTTTTTAGTGCATTAAATTTTGATGTTAGATTTGTTGTAGACTCCATTTTTTATTTACTTCTGCTCACTTTAAATGTTTAACTGAAAATGATCTTAGAAGTAGCGATGATGACTTCAAGAAGGCTAATCGAAAATATATATGGTGAAATAGTGAATAAGTGCGGGATAGTGATAGACAGAAGGAGATGGTTATAGAGAGAAAAGGGATAGAGCGAGATAGAGCTCTAAAAAAGAAGTATGGTATAATGATGGTATAGATATTTTAAATATCAAAAGATAGTACTTTAAAAATTTAAAGAGCAAATTAGTCTTAAAGAAACCTTCAAACAATCATCATTCATTAATTTATCGGCAAATATAATGAGCCAAATTAGACGTACTCTAAACCAATTTTTAAGAGATTTCGAAAGCTTCAGGCTTTTTGATCATTGGGAGATGATCAAATTTTTCGAAAATATGCTAGATGAGAACGAAGAATATGGTATCATGGAAAATGAAGACAACACAGAAGGACACTTCAAAAGCTGCCCTTGGTATGATCCTGAGTGTGAGGAAGGACCTGATACTTGCAGATGTACAATATATTTTTTGCGCAAAAGTATATTAGAAAATTTAATAATTAGATACTATGAAATGTTTCCATCATTATAATAAAAATAAATAAAATAAAATTAAAATGTATTATTAATATAAATAAAATAAAATTAAATTAAATTATTCCTTGTTTTGTATTATTTTTTAAAGGAAACTTAGGAATCATTTATTCGAATAGAAAATTACAGAAACTTGTATGTAGTGAAAATTATAAGGAATTATCCGATTATCTAAATTGTTTCTCTTTATGAAAATATGAAATTTAATGGCATTTCATAATATTGTGAAATTCAATTTGTTTTGTGCAGAACCTCTCAGGGAAAACAAGACTGTGCATGTTTAAGCGATATGAAAACAAGAATTCGCAAATAAGCAAAAACGAAAGTTTTTTTTGATTCAACGGAGTAAAGCCAATAAAGAAATAAAAACCATTCACATATTTCATTCTCTTTTCAATATTTTATTTTTTTTTTCTTAAAAATTTATTTACATATGTATGTACAATAGTTTTTCTTAAAAATTCATATACATTTGTACAACAGTTTTTCTTAATAAATAGGATTTTATTTACAACCATTTTTCTTAATAAATAGGATTTTATGTACAATAATTTTTCTAAATAAAAAGGATTTTATTTAAAATCATTTTAAAAACAATAAATAGGATTTTATTTACCATAATGTTTCTTAATAACTAAGATTTTATATGCAATTTAAAAATTAACTACTTAACTAAAAATTAACTAATTTTAGCTATTTTCTTGCATTCTAGCAATTTCGTCTAGCAACATATCAAGTTCGTATTCAGGGTTAGTTTCCTTAATACGAAAATGATACCATGCATATGTGTTTATATTATTTGACCTAATTTTTCTCTTATCGTCTCCATAACTTAAGACTACCTTATTTAATTTACTAGTATATATATGGTGAAGCTTAGATTTAAATGTTAACACATTATCGTATACATTAGTCTTATTGAATAAACAGTTTCTATAAGTAGCTAAACTATATTTATCTAATATGGATCTTTTTACCCCCTTCGATTTTTTAACGTCATTTTGATTTTGTATACTGAATGAGTACATTTTTGATCGCAGCCCAACAAATTCTGTCATTATCTTATCGCAGTTTTCATTTTTCATCATGCCTAAAACTTTTTTATTTATTAATGGGAAATTATAAGTATTGTCCGTGGGATAGTCCGATGTATCAAAATGTTCTTCTATGTCATTTTTTATGTCAGCGTAAAAGTCATCCGTCTTTATTGAATATATAAAAGAGTCCGTGTCCATATAGTTCAATGATAGTTTTGTCTTAAACTTAGGTTGCATGTACCCGTAATGAAAATTATACATTTTCCATTTGGACAATTCAAGTACACAAAATCCTAAGTAAATTGGTTTCTTGTAGCAGGTTTTGACTCTACTCATTTCGATTGCTACCAGATCTTCGGAAAATATAGATAAACTATGAAAATTCGGTTTTGATATCCAATCTTGAGCCCCAAATGGTTCCGATTCGTTCTCTCCCAATTATTGACAATTTTAACATCTCTCCTCTTATCCACATTTTCCATGGTTTTACCATAGACTGCATTATTAAGTAGTTTGAAAAAGTTTTTTTCAAAAGCATTTTTAGCAGTGGCTCTATGTCTGGTATTTAGGTCAATATAGCCTTTTAACCATGGAGATTGTTTAAATGCTAGAATACGATGTGTTTTCTTTAAAACTAAGCCATTTTATAAGCATTGTTTAAGAACTCTAAAGTGTATCACGTATGATTGCTTTGTAGAGAAATCGGTTATCAACTTGTTATACTTCGCTTGCAGTGGTTTTTTATTTTCAGCGCAAAAAGGTAGGTCATTATGCAAGTCATGTAAGTGAGAAGGATAATCTAAAGTGACCTCATATACATCACCGTCTGTTCCATTGTCAGCTATGCTGTTTGGATCCAGATTCAGCTCGTCTTGCGATAACCATCTGAACCCACCATGAGGAAGATATTCCGACATTGCCCAACCGTAAAGGTTATTTGCGTCTAAATAGACAAGAAACTCTGACGGCTTCTCTTTATCGAAATCTTCCAAATATTTGTTATTCGCTTTCGAATATCTTTGGCTACACTGTACGATTCCCCCACGTATACCTTTTTTCATAAAATTGTACATGTCTATGTCCGTCAATAATTCTAGTTCAATTTTTGTGTATTTTAACATTGCATCCCAGGAAAGTCCAGGTGCGGTATAGTATTGACATGGATCCAACTCATAAATACCTTTACAAACTTTTCTGAAGTTCTCGAAAATATCTGTCAGTGAGAGGACATCTGTTTTTAAGTAAAGTTCCATGTAATCTTTCATTGTTTTGCAACCAAAAGTATTCCATACCTCTACAGCATGTGAGTATTCCTCTAAAGAACACTCTTTATTGTTCAACTTATTAAAGAAATCACTGCGTGAAGGCAGCTGGCACTCGTCTAATTTTTGAAATGAATTTAGGTACTCATAGGGGAAAATGCATTTCTTCTTAATAAGCTGAAATTCTTTTTCTGATTGAAACAAGGACCTTATAGTGTTAAAATCATTATCCGACAAATTGCAGGCTAATGATTCTAAACTCTCAGCCATAAAGCGTAATGTATCAAGATATCTTATTTCAAGATTATGACCATCGCTCATTTCTGTAAATTGCGAGAGTGATATATAAAGCTCCTTATTGAGAGGGAGTACTTTCAGTTGCATAGAAATTTCACCTAGTTCTTTAATAAAAAGATGTGAGTCATAATTTGAGTAATTGTGAAAGTAAACTGGTATAAACTTGGGACTTTGGTAATTCAAATTACACTTATTGTGGGCTGCACCTCTTATTTACAGCTAATGTGACAATGATCTGTAACGCGATCTTTACCTAGAAATTTTTGACAAATATGACAATTCACCGCACTATAAAAATTATAAATATCAGAAGAGGATATAGTATCCATTTGCCTATTATTTACTAAATGATTATTATAAATATCCTCACAATCTTTAATTAAAAATGAAACAAATTTTTGTGAAGCATCTTTCCCTGTATAAACCCTTAATTTATCTAACTTATTGTTATAGAGACACTTAATATAGTAACTTAAAGCACAAGGAGTGTGCTTTTTGACAAGACTGGTTTTACTACTCACGTTATTACTAATGTCTTCCAGGATGCATTCGAAGTCTGCGTACACCACAAAGGGGACATCCATTTTCCTCTGATGCCCCTTAAAACTTAGAACTGCATCTGGACCTGACGGCATAGTTGTCACGATTTTGCCGCATTCCGCCTTATGATTACTCATGACGTTCTCCCTATGACTGTACTGTAGACAGCTATTACAAAAAAGTAATTTATGTCTATCGGTGGTTATTTGATTCGTCAAAAGTCTGTGAATGAGAAAAAAATATATAAAAGTTTATAAGTAAAATGTCTCTATTATAAAATATATAAAACAAATATATGCATCATTAAATTAAAGTGTTGAATAATTTTCTAACTTACCTTGATATGTCTTTTATTAAAATGTAGTGATGAACTTCACCATAGTCCAAAAGCAACAAGTTGGCATGCTTTACTTTTTCATCCTTGGTCACATAATAGGGACCGATGATTTGATCTGCTCCCTCATCGTACCCAAACACATTAACACTTATTGCTGGATTATTTACCTCGAACTCCTTAATTTTGTTTAGTGCTAATGGGAAAGTTAAATTTTTGAAATTTAACGCTACACCATTTTGCGTAACAATCGTCTCTGCAGAAATGTCCTGAATGTTATAAGAACTGCAGCGTACTTGATGGTATTTAACAATATCCATGGCAGCGATTATACACCACTTGAAGCAGTATTTGTCACTATTTTCAATATTAATGCAAGCTTTTTTTCTTAATAGTTTTTCCGGAGTAGATATCCAACTTGATCCTTTGACTAGCGAAGATTTGTTGATATTGATTTCTGCTCGAACTATGCGTGACAAACCAGAATCTCGCTCTTCAAATTCGGACATTTTGGTTGAAATCTCCTCAACCTGTTTACGGAATAATTCTTCAATGTTATCTGCCTTCGTCAGCAAACTCATTTTGGCTACATGTGTTATAACACACAACTCCAATTCTTCTTCTACAATTTTGATGTACTCCGCCACAATACTCACATGAAATTTAATTATTATATGCTTAGATAAAGACATTTGAATTCTCTCAACAAAAATATTCATGTTTTCCTTTATAAATTCTTCCAAGAGAAATTGGTCTTTTTTATTAAGAATTACGTATGTGTCGATATAATTTTTGAAGGCTTTCGATATTTTGTAATATCTCACATTCTCTTCGACTTCTCCTCTCCTAGCATGTGCAGCACTCATTGGAGTTGACAGTGTTTCTTCTCTTTTTTCTTCTACTTCTCCATCACTTTCCGGTAAACTTCTGTCCATAGCATCGTTGTATAAAGCCCCTCCAAGGATATCCACACCTTGTTGATGAGCTTGTTGTTGTAGCTGCTGCTCTTGTTGATGATAATTAAGAGGTTGCCATTGCATCAAATTGGAATACTGCTCCATTTGATTAACTGGTGTGACGGGATTATAATTGTAACTTGGATACTCATATTGCATTGGTACTCCTGATGCCAAAAACTGATTACTCCATGACATTGGTGTAGGGTAACAGTTAGGCATACCGTATTGATGATATTGGGGATACTGTAGAGAAGGGCGCCGCTGGTGATGAAATGAATTTATCTGATGTTGACGATTTTGAACAAATGTCTGCGGTTGCTCTTGATTTTTACCCTGACCTACGACCATTTGATCCTGCACGCTATGACTTTTCACATTATCCAAAAAAGACTTTTGGTATTTGTATACCTTATGACATCTATTACACTGATAACCTGTATAACTCATTTTTAATTATTTTATTATTATAAAACTTTAACACAATTGCTGATGATACTACTTGTAAATACAATAAAGTACTGATATGTTGGTTAGAAAAGTTGGCGTATTTATACTGAAATTAGTGGCAATATCCTTGCAGCATTCACAGTTTTTACTTTTTGTTTCTCTGCTGATGACTGTACTTAGTTGAAACTTTGCTGCTTTAAAATAATCGCAGCCAAAGAAAATGACGTTGCAATATATAAATGTATTCTACACAGCCACAAAATATTCCACGCACAAATTCTTTCGATCGCACATACATACATACATACATACATCATACACACATACATACATACATGCATCATACACACATACATACATACATACATACATCATACATACAAATATATTTCTTAATTAAATAAACAGAATATAAGCTTACCAGCGAAAAACAAGCTGGACCCCCCACGCACAAGCATTAGGGGATTTCACATACATGAGAATGTTTTATAAATAAATAAAATAATTTATTTAATTAGTTTATTCATTTATTTAATTATTTTATTTTATAAGAA
The DNA here is from genome assembly GCA_949987645.1 of Tachina grossa. NCBI lineage: Eukaryota > Metazoa > Arthropoda > Insecta > Diptera > Tachinidae > Tachina > Tachina grossa. The sequence continues at coordinate 107,240,650 of OX465274.1, read as the reverse complement.
TTTATTAGCGTGAGGAAATCACACAAGCACATTCCCATGATTCATATGAGTATATAGGAACTAGTAGTCATCAAATCTACTTTCTCTGATATTACTGATATAGTATTACGATAACAAATTTCTACAGTCTGGCAACACTGGGAGCATTAGAAAATAATAATTATGTTTGTCGTCGGCATTTGAAAAAAAATAAATAATTATGTATTGCCGTAGGCATTAGGAAAAATAATAATCATGTTTTACCGTCGGCATTTGAAAAAAATAACAATCATGTTTTGCCGTCGGCATTTGAAAAAAAATAATAATCACTATTTCAATATTGGTATTAGAAAAAATCATTTTCATGATTTTCCCGTCGGCGTATATACTCATAAGAAACCTCAAGAAAAATCACCCGTTATCACAATTAATGTAACCCAAAAAAATCACCCGTTACCACAAGGGTTAATGTAAACAAAAAACTCCTTACGTAAACAAAAAATAAGACGGACTTATTGAACCACCCTCGTAGGTATCAAATTTCCAAGAATATAACAATTTTCAAATTTTAATTACACAAATTTAACAATTTCAGCAACAATTTCACAATTTTAATTGGTCCAGAAGTGGGATTTCCCTACTACTTCCATATGATAATCTTAACATAAAGTTCAAAAATGAACGATATGCAATTCTATATGAAGTGTATCTTATATTCCAACAAAGCTACTATGTGAAAGAATCTCAACCGCTTCTAACGGCATCAGAGTTTAAGACAAAAGCTCCTATTATTGTAGCAGATGTCAGTCATCAGAATGAATCACTCAATAATGGACCGATTGATATAGGAATAGCATTTGAAACAGCAACTAATATTGCAGCAAAGACATCAGCTTACTGCATTCCTATTCATGATAGCATAATAGAATATATACCCATCAAAGGACAAGTTCGAAAAGTCATATAAATTGAGTAATATGGAATATAACACAATTTCAAAAGTAATTCAAATGATTTCATCGCAAAAGAAGCAGCGATTGTTTTCAACAATTATGAATATAACAATTTCATTATAAAACTACCGTTTGATTTTAAATGCTTATCAATAAAAACGCAAAAAGAAGCAAAGTGGCTAACGAAAAACTATAATCACCTCAGCTGGACTGCTGGATCAGTTTTTTTCAAAGCGTTTGAAATTTTTTAAAAGCCAACGCAAGATGTTCTAAGATTTATGTAAAAGGCGAAGAGAAAAGACGATGGTTGGAAAAAATTTTGTGCCGAAAAATTTTTAACGTTGAGGATATAGGCTGTATCAACTATAAACATATGGAGAGTAAGTATCCAGAATAGTTTTATTCTAATTATCATAAATTTGGTGTTTGCGCATTAAAAAAATGCTATTTTACTAACAAAAGAAATATCTTGCTATAAATGAACTTTTTCACTTTTTAAAATATTAATGTATGTATTATTATAAAATTTTAAAAAATTTTAAACAATAAATGTATAGAAAAATAAATAATCTACAAGTGTTTTCTTATTTCAAATACAAACTACATAAAGAAAATAGAAGGAAGTGGGAAGGAGGAGGAGAAGTTAGCTTTTTTGCAAACTTGCAAATTTTTACTTTTTGTTTCTCTGCTTATGAGTGTAGTTAGTTGAAACTTTTCTGCTTTAAAATAATCACAGCCAAAGAAAATGACTACGTTGCAAAATATACCCTGTCGGGATTTCAGCTAACTTAACAGTAACTAATGGTTAATCAGAGACGAGTGATAACTGACTCAAAAGCTAACTCATTTTACATGTTAAAAGCTATTCAGTTTTTCAACGTAATGTCCTCAGAACGAGTCAGTATTCACTCACGCTGCATAAGTTTCAAATAACCACAAGTTAGCCCATTTCGAGTGAGTTTTTGGCTGATAAAATGCAAGTGCACTATTAGTTAGCTTCGAAATGACTAACTAGTTTGTGGCGCATCAAAAAAGAAGAAAAAATGTATTTATTTAGCTAACCATTATTTTTAACTTACTAATGATTAACATTTTTAGTCAACTTAAATTTGAAAAAATTTTAAATTGTTTTATTTTTTAAAGAGACGAAAATGGGTATCGAACCGAGATTACTTTGTTTGTCAATTCACTAATCTCAGCATCAGTTTTGAGTAAGCTTAAATTTAGTTCAATACTTATCGGTAAGAAGGCAGTTGTGCAAACAACAACTGACTCACTCTGCATCATTTATGAGTTAGTTCAGAAGCTAGTTGTAAATAAGTTAGCAAAAATTCACCTATATTTTGAGCTAGCTAATAAAAATCCGACAGGGTAAATGTATTCTACACACCCACAAAATATTCCACGCACAAGTTCCTTCGATCGCAAATACATACATACACATACATACATACATGCATCATACACACATACATATATGCATACATACATGCATCACACATACATACATACATACATACAAATATATTTCTTAAACAAATAAACAGAATATAAGCTTACCAGCGACAAACAAGCTGGACCTCCCACACACAAGCATTAGGGGGTTCACATATATGAGAACGTTTTATAAATAAATAAAACAATTTATTTTATTTATAAACAATTTATATAATTATTTTATTTATAAACAATTTATTAGCGTGAGGAAATCACACAAGCGCATTCCCATGATTCATATGAGAATCGCCTAGTAGACATCAAATCTATTTTCTCTGATATTACAGATATTGTATTACGATAACAAATTTCTACAGTCTGGCAACACTGGGAATTTTTTCTGTAGCATTAGAAAATAATAATCATGTATTGCCGTCGGCATTTGAAAAAAATATGTTTTGCCGTCGGCATTTGAAAAAAATAATAATCATGCATTGCCATCGGCATTAGGGAAAATAATTATGTATTGCCGTAGGTATTAGGAAAAATTATCATGCATTGCCGTAGGCATTAGGAAAAAGACGGACTTACTGAACCACCCTCGAAAAATATTTAAAGGACTTATTGAACCACCCTCGTAGGTATCAAATTTCATAAATTTCCAAGAATTTTAAAATTTTCTAATTTTAATTACCCAAATTTAACTATTTCAGCGACAATTTAACAATTTCAGCCCACAATTTAACAATTTTAATTGTCTCAGAGTGCCCAGTTCACAATTTTTTTTGACTAATGTCTTTATTTAATTTAAAAAATTGGCTTTTTTATGGTTAAGCAATTGTCTATATGCATTTCGTTCCCGCTTGTGGAACTCGTCAGTAGACTTCAACCCAAATAATTTTTGAATTTAGTTAACAAACTCCGTATGTTTATAGTAAGACTCTTAATACCATATTGAGAATCACAATATACAAACGAAATGCATATAGACAATAGTTTAACCATAAAAACCAGCCAATTTTTTAAATTAAATAACGAGATTATGTCAAATAAATCTTAAAGGGTTGCATTTGTATACTCCTTTGTATAGCCAAAGCAAATATACCATGGTATGTACCATATAATTGTAGTGTGAGCGACAGAACTAGTATGAGTTATTGTGTGTGCGTGATTTCCAAATTAAAATACAATTGAAAACAAATAACAATTGCTTATTGTATTGCTGCTGAGCAACTGTTTGATCTGTTTTTGCTCAAAAAATACATATTGTAATACAAATATATGAAAAAACCACTATTGAAACAAATACATGATGTACAGATGTATGTGCGGACGTTCGTTATGTTATTTTGTGGCGCAGCCAAAGTATAGAGGGAGAAAGAGACAATTTTGCTCTGAGAGTTATTACAAATGCATGTGTTTCATGTACATGTATCATTTACTTACATATGTATGTGCAATTTTGCTTTCATTCATTCATTCATCAGCCAATTAAATTTTTTCTCAACACACATGGTAAAAGCAGTTTTATGTATCTTATTTGTCTTAGAAAAACAAAAAAAATAAATGTGTTGTTTTCATTTGCTCATTGCTCAACCATACAATAATTGCTTAAAAAATCAACATTTACAACTAGTAACAGAAAACGATAAATAACATATTTGTTCATACCAGAACAAAAAAACAGTCAAAACTAGTGCAAACAGATGTATCTGTGCAATGCTATAATAAATATACTTCAGTATTTCATGTATGAAAATACATATTTTCTTTTTCTTTTTTCTTTTTAAATACTTTTATTGTTGCCCAATGTGGCAGCTAATGGTAAAAAGGTGCTGGAAAATAAAATAGATGCACAGTTGAATAAAGATACTTGTTTTGTAAAGATTTTTGTTTGCAGTTTTCGAACTTATTTTGTTTGTATATTGTGATTCTCAATATAGTATTAAGAGTCTTACTAGTTATAAACATACGGAGTCATACGGAGTTTTTTAACTAAATTCAAAAATTTTTTGGGTTGAAGTCTACTGACGAGTTCTACAAGCGGGAACGAAATGCATATAGACAATTGCTTAACCATAAAAACAAGCTAATTTTTTAAATTAAATAGAGACATTATGTCAAATAAAAATACTTCAGTATTTTATGTATATATTAATCTTAATAACTTTGTATGGAGGTGCCTCTTCCCTTGGTCCTGTTCTACCAATATTTTGAAATACTTCGCATCTTGCTCTCAAAGGAGACCATACTAAATTTGAGGACTCTTGCTTTTATAGCTTTCAAGAAAAAAGATTATTATTACATCCACTACACCTCAAATTTTGCGAAAAGTTATGGAAAATATGAGATGTATACTGTCTCGCTAAAAAGATAACGTATGTGCGAAGCAAAAAGCGCACATCATTTACAGGATAGCATTTTTCAAAGCTTATTGCAAAAAATTACCCAATAATATACTGTATTTACAAAAATTATAATAATCGCATAAATAAAAAAAAAGAAGAGAGGTGTCTTAGGACACCCGGTTGCAGCTATGCTGCTTAGCTATATAAAACAAAAATAATGTGTTAAATATATTGGTTATGCATATATAAATTTTAACAGTAAGTTTTTTATAAAAAGCTGCCGTATTTGAACTATTGAAAAATCGTAAATTTTAAGGAAAAAATTGTCTAAACGACAATGACAAATGAATGATATTCATTCGTTGAAAAGCATTCAACTTTTAAAAAATTCTGCCAAATGCTTTTTGGCAGAATTTGCTTAAAATAAAAATATATTAATTTGTTAATTTTTTTTTTCAATTTTTAGAATAATTCTTTTCATCAACGTAACTTTTTTACAATTATGTGTTTCCTAGGTAATGTAAATACAATGAATACCTACGTATCATATACATGTGTGTATGGAACCCTATTTTTAATTATCCATAAGCGACAAAAATTTAAGTTTTCAGAAGACGGTTTTTTTAGTATTCAAATATGGTTTACAACATACATAACGAGCCTTGTTTCCGATTCTATCGTAAGAGACATGTTATCGAAAAGACTTTTTTATTGAAATTAAAATTTTATGGGTCTACCCATAGTTTAGAATTATAAAAATGCCGAAATTGTTGCTGACTTTTAAGATACGGGCTGTAAAATTTTATCGTAAGCGACAATTTACGTATGTAAAACAAATTTGAATATCATAAAAAAACCTTCTCCTGAAAAATTTAATTTAAGTCGCTTCCGATTAAATAAAAAATAAGGCTCGATAAATTGTCGCTTACGATAAAATTTCAGGATGTAGGACAATAAAACTTTAATTTCAATTCAATTCAAAACTTCAATTTCAATCAAAAACACGTTTCGATATACATACATATATGTATGTATGTATATATATTTAATGTTTGAAAATGCATAAAAATTCATACCTATGTATTATAACAAATATTTAACATGTATGTGCCATAAAAATACCTGTAAATACTAATAAGTTTGTATAAAAGCAATAAATACAAAACTATTTCAATAAATTTTTTAAAATTTAAATCTGGCATATACTTTTCTTCTGCAGAACATTTTAGCAGAGTTTTTTTTTACAGATTTAGCATTCTCCCATCAAAAAAAAATTCTGCCAAATGCTTTTTGGCAGAATTTGCTTAAAATAAAAAATTTTAATTTGTTAATTTTTTTTTAGTGTAGAGAGTAATTCTATTCATAAATATAAATTTGTTTACAATCATTTGTTTCCTACGTAATGTAGATACAACGAATACCTATGTATTATTTGTTATGTATTGTATACATATGTATGTATATGGAGCCCTATTTTCAATTATCCGTAAGGGGCAAAAATTAAAGTTTTCAGAGGACGGGTTTTTATAGTAACCAAATATACTTTACCATACATGAATTATCGCCTAAGATAAAATTGTACAGCCTGTATTTTAAAAAATATCAAACATTTCGACATTTTGATAATTCTCAACTATGGGTTGGCCATAGTTTTAATTTCAATTAAAAAGCTTATTTTTTACAACATCTTGTTGACAATTAAACCGAAAATAGGTCTCGATATACTTTACCATACATACATATATTATATGTAGGTATATACCCTGGAGGAAATGTCGATGGTAAAATGTAATGAGTCGCTTTCGACTTTGTCACCAGTACTACTCTCTAATTATTCTCCATACAATACTTTGTGCTATAGACATTTAGCATGTACTTGTCATTGGAAATCTACTAGTAACTAAAACAATTAACCAGGTACTGACTGCGTAGTTCTTATAGAAACATGGATACACACAAACCAGACTTTACTGATACATTTCTGTACTTTACGTACGTACAAATTTGTGTATATTGACAAGTTGTTCAAAAATTCACCCGAAATACATCTGTTTGCTCTCGTTCCTTTACACTGATGAATAGAAGAAAAACTGTAGACAATGTAACTAATAAGCTTGTGAACAGAATTTTAGTGTTGACATGAAGACACTTGGCCTCAGTCTTAAAATACATAAATATTCATATCTATGGATAATATCAAACATATACATATGTATGTATGTACATATATACATATGTATGTGCTATAAAAACACCTTTTAATACTAATAACTTTGTATAAACATGAAATTCAAAGCTTTTTCAATAAAAATTTTTAAATTGAAATCTGGCATTTGGGGGTGGCGTTGGCTGAAGTAGTTAGCACGTTGACTACAAAACCGAAGATCCTGGATTCAATCCCTGTATCCGACAGTCATTAAATAACTAACAGCACGCATTTTTCTGATGTGCATTAGTGTCCCTTTGTATCAGTTGTTGTAGGAAAGCTCAAGTGATGAAGGCATAGTTACTGGTCACTGAACTATACCGACTTCAACAGATGCTAATCCTAATGTAAAATCAGAGCGCCCTCCTTCGTCGGTATTGTGTAGCAGAATCATCGGCGAAGTAAAATAACCAATAAAACGGATACTAAGCACAGCTTCAAAATTTAATACGCCTAATTTGAGACCAGAAGGCGCTACAACACTGCATTATTACATAAAAATGCGTGCAAAAAGCAGAGTTGTAAAAAGAATGAAGCTTTCTTCTATCTCTTCTTTCACCACCTGTCTTCTATACCTTTCCCTTTCCGAAATAACGTAACACCTAGTAATAGTAGTAGGCATTAATTGCCTGAGTGTTACTTCTCTTAAAAAAAAATACATTTGTTCCGTAGAACATTTTATCAAATTTTTTACGGATCTAGCATTCTCTCATCATCATTTCCTGGCAACACTGCACAGCACACACTCAGCCAGTGATGTATTTTGAGTTTTTTGCTTTAGGGCCAAACAGTGTTGCCAGAAAATGAGGATGACAGAATGCTAAATCGGTAAAAAAAATCTGCTAAAATGTTCTACAGAAGAAAAGTATAATGCTAGATTAAAATTTAAAACAAATTATTGAAATAGCTTTAAATTTCATGTTTATACAAACTTATTAGGATTTGCAGATATTTTTATAGCACACACAAACATAAAATAGTAAATAATTGTGTTTTTTGGAATTGTTACAATTATGTTTAAAAACTTTTTAACGCACCAATAATCCCAAATTAATATTGTACTTATTCAGTAAAATATTTCTGCAGTAAAAATACACTAAAATTGATTAATAAGGTGTTTGCTGCGCATATCACTGTTGCTAGTCCAGATCATCAGGGAACCTTTACACTGCAATGCATGTACATTTATGAGTAGAATCCTCTATACAGAAGAATTGTTTTAATAAATTGTAATTTTATATTTTCAACAAAATCTGTCAGATCTGTTAGTGAAAATGTTAAAATGGCAACAATGGGGCCAAATTAAAGATTTGAAAGGGCCAAAATAACTTCGATGGGGACAAACAAATTTTTAATGTATTTGACTACAATATTTTTATTTAACTTAAAACAAAAGTATGTATTAGTAATATAATACAAAAAAATAGAGCAAAAACAAACAAAAAATGTTGCTTAAATAAAATAAAATTTTAGTAACAAATATTCCATATGTAATTATAATTTTGGTGTACATAATCTCTTAATTCTTAGTCCAACAGTTCCTCTATTTATTCTTATTTCCAACACTTTTGTATACTTACTTTTAAAATATCTTTGTCACAACAATTATTAGCACTAGATTTCATTAAATCTTACAATTGTATTAAAAATAAAACAATGTTTTTAACATGAAGACGATTTCTTGTATTATGCCCTGTTTCACAATATCGAAAGAAAACTTTCGACTGAAAATTTATATTGAAAACAAAAACAAATTTTCATATTTTATTGTTGTTTTCAATATAAATTTATTTATATCTTCTTCCCCACTTAAAACATGATATGGCGCAGATTGCGGACACCTCTTTAAATAAAAAATCTTCAAAAAAAAATCTTCCGTTTTTAAAACGGAGAAAACTCCATTAAAAAGTGTACTCAAATTAAAAAATTACATAATTAAATTTTGAGCTGAAAGGGCCAAAATAGCCTAGAGAGTACCACAGGGCCATCAAACATCCAAAGTGCCACAAATGGCCCATTTGTACCACATTTTGCATCACTGCACTCAGCACTAGCTAAACTAAATACACATACACATGTAGCAGTCAGCACTAGCATTACGAAATACACAACCAACTTTGTCTTATTAGTTTTTTTGTCGTTATTCGCTGTATATACGCAAGCGCAAAGCAACAATATTTTTTCTTTGTATGTATGTATGTACATATTGGTTTTTACAACAATAAATAAGTATTGAATATAAATTAGTTTTTCTTTAAATGCATTGGTGTTTCCTCTTCCATAAGGAACTTTTGGACACCATTGAGATAATCTATAGAACATCTAAAAAATAAAGAAAACAAAAGTACAAAGTAATCAAAACAAAAAAAATGAAGCAATCGTTCTCATGGTTTCTGTTTCTCTCACTTCAAAGAATTAAGCAAAACAAAATCAAAAAAATTTGTTTCATTTATTGTCGTGCTCTGGTTTAAGTACAAAGAAATCAAAACAAATATAAATGTATAACTGTAAAAGTGTCGATTATTTATGTTACGAAAATTATTTTCTAACCCCTGTATCGTCCCATAAGTAGCATAGCTACAAAAAAGTTATACAACATTTAAACCATATAGCTCATTCTATGCCACCCTGTATGAGTGTCTCCTCCCTTTTGCTCCTATTCTACCAATATTTTGAACTACTTCGTACCTGGCTCTAAAAAAAGTCCATACTAAATTTGAAGACTCTCATTGCTATAGCCTTGAAGATATAAGATTATAATTATTTACTTTATATGGGTGTGCCCCTTCCAATGATCATATTCTACCAATATCTTGAATTACTTTCCACCTCACTCTCAAAAGAGACCATAACAAATTTTAGAAACGTTGCTATTACAGCTTTCAAAATATATTATTATGAATTACTTTGTAGGGGGTTGCCCCTTTCCATGGTCGTATTAGACCAGTATTTTGAAATACTTCGCACCTCGCTTTCAGAGGAGTCCATACTAAATTTGAGGACTCTTGCTATTATAGCTTTCAAGATATAAGATTATTACACAGCCCTACAAAAAAAACCAGATTAACAAGTTGCACAACTTTGCAGCATACCTAGGATAATTCGAAGTTGCTGATTTCGAATCTGCCACCAGTATATTAAAATTGGCTCTAGATTTTGCACAATTCGCCATTTAATTTTTTTCCATTTTTGAAGCGATTTTTTCAATAAAAAAACTAAAATTTAGTAACTATAGCTCCAGAGAGAAACCTCTTTACACAGTTTAAAATTTATTCCATGTGCCATTTTTTGAACTGAAGCGTGTATCAATATCTCAATAACTTTTGCAAATATAGTCGCTCAAAGTAGAAATTTAAAAAAAAATTAAGGTTTTTTTAGAAAAAATTATTTAAATATAAGAAGTCCATTTTTAAATATCAAAGCCAATTTATATAGAAAAAGTCCAAGAATTTTATATATGTCATATTGTCAGAACAAATTATTTGCAGTTTTAGAGCCTTTTGTAATTAAATTTAGATAAAAAAACAACACAATATTTTGCTGTACTGCAAATATACTGTACTATTACCGATTTTTTTTTATAAAAACAGCATCTATTGATTTTGTTGCAAAATTATTGTGATTTTTAAAGTACATATTAAAAACACATTATTTTCATTCACATTGAAAATGAGTTCGTCGAGAAATAATTGTACAAACAGCCCGAATGCATTTTGCTACATTTGCGGGGAATATGCTCAAGAAACGAGAAAGCAAAATATCACCGACATGGCAAAGCAATTGTACTTGGAGTACTTTGGAATATCGATTACCAATCAAGAGAAGCCTTGGGTTCCTCATAATGTTTGCAAAAATTGCGTAGAATCATTACGACTGTGAAAAAATGAAGAAAAACGCATTTTAAGTTCTGTGTGCCTATGTTGTGGAGGGAACTGAAAAATCATTATAACGATTGCTATTTCTGTATGGTAAATATAAATGGATTCAATCGATTCAAGAAGACGAAGTGGGAGTATCCCAATTTGGAATCTGCTAAGCGGCCTTTGTCACATAGCGATGACATTCCAATATTAGTGCCATATGAAGTTGAAATGGAAGCAGTTGGTAGCATTAAAAGTGAGTATGAAGTAGATATTGGAAAATCTCACCGATTCTCACAAGAGGAACTCAGCGATTTGAAACGTGACCTCAGTCTCTCAAAGGAAGATGCTGAACTGTTATCATCCAGACTAAGAGAAAAAAATTGCATACAGCGAGAAACTAAAATAACTTTTTATCGGACAAGAGACGAGGGCTTTCTGCCATATTTCAGCGAAGATGAATATCTTGTGTACTGCAATAATATTCCAGCGCTTTTTCATGGGAATGAAATTTATTCCAGAGGACTGGCGCCTTTTCATTAACAGCTCTACTAGAAGCTTTAAAAGTGTGTTATTGCACAATTGTAACAGATATGGCTGTATCCCAATTGCTCACTCTACAAAACTAAAGGAACAATACGAAAATGTCAAAAAAGTATTAGAAAAGATCTGCTATCATCAACATCAGTTATCTGTTTGTGTTGATCTAAAAATGGTAAACTTCCTGCTTGGGCAGCAAAGTGGATATACCAAAAATCCTTGTTTTATCTGCTTGTGGGATAGTAGAGCGAAGCAAGATCACTGGAAACAATTGACCTGGCCTTTAAGAAAAAGCCTGGTTGTAGGTGCTGCGAACATCATTAATGCGCCCTTGGTGGACAGGAAAAAAATAATTTTACCACCGCTACATATTAGCTGGGGCTTATGAAACAGTTTATTAAGGCTTTGGACAAACACGGTAATTGCTTCGCATACATTTGTAAGTCGTTCCCTGGATTAAGTATTGAGAAATTAAAAGCTGGAATATTTGATGGCCCTAAGATTCCTAAGCTAATCAACGATCCTAATTTTAAAAACAATATGAACACTGTGGAACTGTAAGCAAGGTGCAGCTTTGTCGAAATTGTTAATAACTTTTTAGGTAACTACAAAGCTTACAATTATGAAGAACTTGTTAAGAATATGCTGCTCCACTTTGAAAAGCTGGGTGCTAATATGAGCATAAAAGTACACTACCTACATAGCCGCTTAGATAGATTTACATATAATCTTGGAGATTTTAGCGAATAACAAGGAGAGAGGTTCCATCAAGACATAAGAATTATGGAGGAAAGGTATCAAGGCAGATGGGCAGATTTATGATGGCCATTCAGCGTGATTGTTCTGACAGTTTCCATAAAATAAAATCTAATAAAAAAATATTTAAATAACTTTTTGTTCATTTGATTGCCATTAGGTAGGGAATATAATTCATATGTTGTTTTAACTTTCATATGAATAGGCTGCAAACTAATCTTTTTAAAATATATGAATTGTACCCAAAAAAAATATTTTTTTAAATCGAAATTTAATTACAAAAGGTTCTAAAATTTCATATAATTTGGTTATACAAAATGACATATATACAAATTTTGGACTTTTTACTTTCAAAATTGGCTTTGATATTTAAAATCGGACTTCTTCTTATATTTAAAATTTTTTATAAAAAAACCTTAAAATTTTTTAAATTTTGACTTTGAGCGCTTATATTTACCAAAGTTTTTGAGATATTTATACACACTTAAATTTAAAAAATAGAACAGGCAAGTAGGCTTAAACTGTGTAAAGGGCTTTCTTTCTGAAGCTATAGCTACAAAATTTTAAATTTGTTATTAAAATAATCGGTTGAGAAATACAAAAAAATAAAATCGCGAATTGTGGAAAATCTAGAATTGTGCTTGCAGATTCGAAAGAATGCACCCCTGAATTATCTTAACTCCACTGCAATAACATTTACCTTTTTTTGTTGAGTAATGTTATTAATTACTCTGTATGGGGTGCCCCTACCCATGGTCCTATTCTACCAATACTGTAGGACAGATTGTGAGCAACACAAAAGTAAAAAACAAACTAATTATTTTCATTACATTTAATTTTTTTCTATTTTAATTATCAAAACCAAGAACCATACTGCATTAAAAAATTGCAAATTGCCTTAATCCAATTTTCTTCACGACCGTCAAACAACAAAAAATGGTATGTATATTAGGTAAGCATCAAAATAGGCATGGTCAATTAAACCTGTACATGTATATTTTCCGAACTTGAGGTGCAATTAGACATGACTTGGCTATAATGCCATAGCCATAATAAGACCAAAATTCAATTGGTTTATATGGCAATGGCTATGGCGTTATGGCGAGTCACATATTATCAAATACAGTGTTGCCCATTAGTTTGGTTCGAACTTCTGTTTTCGATGGCTATGGTTATGTCACGTGTGAATGTACCTTTAAGACGTTATTCGTACGAAGTTTGTGGGGAGTATGTAAAAAAAAATAAATAGAAATGTAAAATCCCATAGAAAAACACAATTTTAGTTTTTTTTTCCAAATTTTTAAATTTTCCAAACAAACTTTCCAATTTTTCTTTCCGTTAAAACCTTTTTCAGACTATTATACATATTTGAAAAAAAAATTAGCGTAATCGATGAAGCCGTTTTCAAGTTATGCGCTTAACAACGGACAGCATTTCATTTTTATTTATATAGAGATAATATGAATTTTTAAATAACATACTCAATTTAATATGAACTTGCCTTTTATTATATTTATAAAAGTGAAATTTTCAATCAATAGGCGCATTAGGCCAAGAAATAAATTCATAAAAATCAATGAATGCGTTCATTGGGTCAAGGTATAGGTTCTTTAAATTCAATAACAATAAATTTTATGCTCACATCTTCTCTCTGAACTTTGAGTCATCTCTGTATCAGCTTTGAGTTAGCTAAAAGTAAGCTCAAAGCTTAACTTACTTGTAGAAGAAGTTAGTTGTACAAAAACAACTAATAATATCTGCATCAGTCTTGAGTTAGCTTAAAGTTAGTTCAATACTTATCGGGAAGAAGACAGTTGTGCAAAAAACAACTGACTCCATCTGTATCATTTATGAATTAGTTCAGAAGCTAGTTGTAAATGAGTTATCAAAAAGTCACCCATATTTTGAGCTAACTAATAAAAATCCGACTGGGATAGAATACATACATACATACTTACATATAATATGTACACATGCAACCATAATTAAATGATACATGAAATAAAAAATAAATTCAGTGAAGTGCAACTTTGACCAGCGTACGTAGGAATCCGTACGGACACTAGAATGTAATTTAATACGAACTTCAGCCTATATAATAAATAGTTTTGGCTTTTTTTGCGTTTTTGATTTTTTCGGTTTTGAGGGTTTTTAGTTTTGTCGTTTTTTCGGTTTTTGGCGCTTTTTTAGTTTTGGCACTTTTTCCCCGTTTGTCGATTTTTTCGGTTTTTGGCGTTTTTTCATTTTAGCGATTTTTTTTTAATTTTGGCGATTTTTTAATTTTCGCGATGTTTTTCATTTTGGCGATATTTTAGTTTTGGCATTTTTTAGTTTTGGCGCTTTTTAAATTTGGCGATTTTTTTCATTTTGGAAATTTTTTTCATTCAGGCGATTTTTTTTAGTTTTGGCGCCTTTTTCGGATTTTTTTTAATGCATAATTTTATTTATTGTATCTTCAAATATGAACTAACAATAAGTATTCAAATCTTAAATCTATAAAAAAATTATTAGGCCCGACCAATGTCGAACACAAGCTTAGTGATAGTTATTAATAATACATAAGTAGTGATAAGCAACAAAAAGAAAGAAAGTGTTTTCAAGCAGCTTCATCATCTGGAGTGTTGAATATTAGAGCCTGTGTATCTCTCTTTTTTAAGCGGATGTGTCCAGTAAAGTTTAAAATATTACGAGCAAGCGGATAAGGATGTGACTCGAGTTTTGTAAGATATTTTCCTGCGTATTTTGCAATTTCTTCAGTCACTAGTGGCATATTTAAATTACGACGTATATTTGAATTTTTGACGAACCATGGAGCCGATGTTATCAAGCGTAAAATTTGTTTTTGCCTTCGTTGAATTTTCTCAACATTTGAAGCTGAAGCAGTGCCCCATAGTTGAATTCCGTAGCACCATATTGGCTTCAAAACTGACTTGTATATTAAAAGATTGCAATCTAGACTAAGGGTTGAATTTCTACCAATCAACCAATGTACCATAGTTAATTTTAGTTTCATTTGTGTTAGCTTAGTGTCAATGTGGTATTTCCATGTAAGCCGTCGATCAAGGTGTATACCAAGATATTTTGCATTTGAATGTTGAGAACAATTTGATTATTTATTCTAATGGGGGAACAAGTATTTTTTCGTAAGGTAAATGTTACCTGAGCACACTTCTGTTCATTTACCTTTATTCTCCATAAGCTTAACCAAAGCTCCATCTGGCTAATGTGTTCCTGGAGTTTGCGGGATGTCTCATCAGGGTTTTCGTGCATACTAAGGCAGGCTGTATCGCCCACAAATATAGAAGTATGGATACTACTGCTCACAGGCATATCACAAGTATAAATCAAATACAAAACTGGCCCCATTATACTCCCCTGTGGCACACCGGATGAGATAGTTTCAGGCATATTCGAAAAGTCTCCTTCCACAACAGCGAGCTTGTGGGAAGTAATGTAACTTTCTAAAAGATTTAAAATGTTTATTGGTAGGTAAGTCTTGAATTTTAAAATAAGCCTTCATGCCGCACTTTATCGAATGCCTGAGAAACGTCAACAAACAGCGCAGAACAATACTTTTTTTTCCAAAAGTTCTTCTCATAAACTGAACCAATCTATGAGTTTGTTCAATAATGGGTGCTATGCTGACTTCTAAAACCAAATTGATGGTCAGGTATACACCCAGTACTAATTAGAATTAGGACAATTTTGTCTTAAGCAGTTTTTCGAAAAGCTTTGACATTGTTGATAGTAGACTTATTGGCCTATATAACTCAGCCTTGGTAGGATCTTTACCCGGCTTTGGAATCATTTTAACCTTCGCAAGCTTCCAGCTTTGTGGATAATACTTCAGTCGTAAAATTGCATTAAAAATGAATAACAGGATACTAATTGCAATACGAAGCAACTTCATCAGCATCTGGTTACTAATTCCATCAATACCCAGGAATTTCTTCGGGTTGAGTTCGGCAATTCATTTTTGTAAATCACGCGTCTTAAACTTTGTGGATTGAGAGGGTAGAGTGACTACACTCAGTAAATCAGCAACACCCGTACATATAATTGGCATACAAACGGATTTTAAGCGCTCAGCAAATATGTTACCTTTTTCAATATCGCTTCTTGCCCAACCTCCGGTAGATGTGCGCAGAGGTGGCTTAAACTCAACGGATCTTCTTAGCTTTTTAGCAGCGTGCCACAGTAATTAGAAGGTGGTGTGACATCAAGACCTTCTAGATACTTTTTAAGAGATGCAGTGTTTTCAGATGCAAGCAACTCTTGGAGTCGTTTAGTGCACTCTTTAAATCTGATTTTATTTTGTGGTGATCTGTGCTGCTGCCATTCCCTTCTAGCTCTTCTTTTTCACGTACGAGACGTTCAATGTCAGTAGAATAAATTCTATTAAACCCAGTCTGCAGATGGGAGGTAGTGGCATGGTCAGCAGCCTGTTTAATATTTTCGTTAAGATAGGCAATGTTAGATTCAATATCGTCGGGTGTTATAAGCGTTATGTTTTCCGTACAATGACTACTGAGATATTTTTTGAACCCCAGCCAACTAACACGATTGATCATTTTAACATATGGGTCAGGTAGGTTACTTCTTAATGGGCTACAAATTGTAAAGATCGTGGGAGAGTGATCGGACGAGAGATCAGAAGAAGCTTGAACTTGAATTAAATCCCTAGAGATATTTTTTACTACGCCAAAATCTATAACATCCTGAATTTTTTGTATGTCAGTAGGCCAATAAATGGGCTCCCCACTAGAGTGGTTCGATTTTCGACTTTTTTCGAATTAAATGCTCCACCAGACCATAACCTCTGGAGGACATATAATAGAGCCCAAAAAACCATAGAAACAGTAATATTAGCGAAATTTCACCTTTCGCCAGAGCCTCAAAGTTTTTCAAAAATGTCCAATAGGCAAAATTTCGATGATTTTAATGTCACGTTTTCTGATTGGGCAAGCGATATACAATATTAAAACAAGTATAAAACTACATAAAATTCATATTTTAAACAAAATAAATCTTTATTTTAGTCGAAACCTGCCGACAAAATTTTTTACTGAAAATTATTTTTGTTACCACTTTTTTGTAAAGAATTTTTATGGCTTGTTTAGGACTATTTGTCTACCATCTGTCATCTTTCTACAGTATAATATTACGTAAAATTTTTATGGGTTGGCCCCACCGACTTTTATATCTGTAAGTGCTTATGGTTCATGATAAATTTCGTAGGAAAAAGCCAATGAGAAATACATGAGTAATAGACTAAAATTGTCTAAGCCGAAGTACATGAAAGAAAAAGCTTAGATTTATGGGTGTAGTCAAGGCGACTTTTCAAAACGAAATTTTTACTTTGGACAAGAGCAATGTGTATAAAAATTTTCAATAAAATCCAACTTAATTTTGAGTTTACAGTGCTTGTTCCCACCCCCTGATTGAAACTTCTGGTTTCTTACACTTTTTTTAGTGATCTCTGATCTAGATTTATTTGTGTATCAAATTTCATATATATAATTCATGCTAATTTTCTTCTAAAATATGCTAGACCGAAGTTGATCAAACACAAGGGTAAAATTTTATGGTGATAGTTTAAATTATTGTATACGTGCAACGTATATGCAAGGTTTCACTAAAATAGCTTAACTTAAAAGCTGTATATTAACAGTCTTATTTATAAAACTTATTAAGGCTTTATAAAGGTGTTTTAAAACAAATTTTCATAAAAAATTTTCTTAAAAAACTTTTAAAAAGCCTTAATAAGTTTTATAAATAAGGCTGTAAGTTTTTAGTTTGTAAAATTGTTTGGGTTTTCAGATTTGGTTTAGATTTAGTTGGTTTCTCACCTAGACCTACTTGTGTAGGTGCAGCAGCCCCACCCTTCCGATTAAAATTTCCGGGTTTTCAGGTTTTTCATAGTGTTTTCTCACCTCGACCTACTTATATATCAAATTTCAGCTCCTTAGCACAACTTTTAATTTTTAGTGTTTATGAGCGTAACCCTGCCCACTTTTCCAATTTCAAAATTTTTTTCGGCCAGTGCTTAGTATTCGTGTCCAGTTTCGTTGCAAAATGATAATAATCCGTACATAAATAGCATATCCAAATATGCTGAGCTGAGTACACGAAAATGAGGTTTAAATTGTATGGGCGTGTTAACGCCCACTTTTCTAATAAAAAATTTATAGCCTTGCATTACCGCAGTATATATGCCGAATCGCAATAAAATAGCTTCCATGAAGAGCCCTAGATTAGCATTTTTAATTCTGACCTTTATGGGCGTAGCCCCGCCCTCCTGGCTACAATTTCCGGGTTTTCAGATTTTTTTTAATTGATTATTCACCTAGACCTAGTTCTGTATCGAATTTTAGCTCACTAGAACAAGTTTTAGTTTTTATGGGCGTAGTACCTCCCCCCTAGTAAAATTTTCTGGGTTTTAAGATTTTCCTAGTTTATTACTCACCTAGATCTACTCTTGTACTAAATTTTAACTCTCTAGCTATAGCGGAAGTGCTTCATCAATTTGATGAGTGTGTCACAAGCCTTAAAAAAAAGCTTACAAGCACTCTCATTAATTTCAAAATGTGTGTGTATATTGCGTCGTTATTTTAAAACAAAAGTTTCAAAAGAGATGTGTTTTGCTTTACGATAAAAATACTGCAGTACAGAACAAAACTGCAATAGAACAATGTTGAAGTAAAACCAAGCCTTTCAAAACAAAAATGAAATAGAACATCAAAATTCACACAGAACATTCAAAACATGCTTGAATGTTCTGATAGCAAAGACAATTTTCCATATAAAAGAAACATTGCGCTTCGTCAGGAATATGAAAGCTGAAAAGAGGTTTTATTTACTATGAAATAATATCATACATACTTATGTACATTTATATATACAAATTTAGTTAATTTTTATTTTCAATATATGTATACATATATACATACATAAACATACATAGTTTGCATGTTTGTGCTCGTGTTCTAGTGCACTCGTTGTTTCTGCTATGATTTAGTGTTGTTTTGTTTCATTCTCGCTTTTCGTTTTGATGTTCTACTTATTTTGAGAACACAAGCACTAGCAAAACTGCAGAGAAAAACTATTCGAATGATGCTTGATTGATTTTAGTGAGAGTCATGTTTTGTTAGTTTTGTTTTGTTATTTATGTTTGCACTAAAACAGACTGCTTGGCAGTAGTGTGAAATAGAATACAAAACTTTTAGAACCATTTCCGCAGCCTTTACTCCATATCTCCGGAACCTTTCATTGCAAAACTTTCAAACTTCTCACATAAGGTATTATTCTAATTATGGTTTATATTTTATAATTTTACGATTGCGGGGAATAAAGTAAGGGGGGGGGGGTCAAATCAGCTCGAATGGCTTCCTGTAAATATACACACTGCGTGCATTGGCCAGAACTTGGCCTGACGCACTACCGTGCGCCTAGATAAAAATACACTAATTTTACAAATTTCAAGTGTCAATATAAATATTTAAATACAATGCTTATTACATGGGATTTTAACATTTTTCGTTGCTCGTTTTGGAAGACCCTTTAATTTTTAATTCTCGTGTGTTTTTTGTTGTAGCGGCCAGGGTTCTACATATTCTGTCCAAACTTCAGGTTCGTAGCTCTTACGGTTCCTGAGAAAACAGATTGTGACGGACAGCGTAGCGAAAACAATAGGTTTCCTTTTCAACTATAGTGTACGGAACCCTAAAAACAAAAAACAAATCCATTTAACTAAGCTAATCCAATTTATTGAACTCTCTTCGTTAAAAGGTGTTTTTACCAGTGTGACAGTTGAGAAATTTCGATAAGTAGCACAAAAAGGGGATTTAAGAAATAAAAGTGGCACAAAAAAGGGGATTTTTTTAAAAAAAGGGGCGACTATTTTAGAAACAAAAATTCAAAGTAAAAACACGATTTTGAGTTAGTTTTGTTAAGTTTTTCATAGATTATATTTTATTTACAAGCAATAATTGAAGAACATAACAAAAACATTAACAATTTATACATAAAAAAAACTAGTTAACAATTCATGAATATTAGAGAGCTGCGTCAGCAGTCTTGAAATGTAAAAACGTCATGATTATTAAATGTATTCACGTCGCATGTATTATATTTACTAATAGCCTTTTCACACTTACTCACATCTTTCATCTTTCATCAATTTGGCAAGATGATAACATCTTCCCATAAGAATTATACAGGGCTGAATGTTTAACATCTTTCAACATCTTCAAAAGATGTTCCTATCTCACTTTGTTTCATTCAACATCTTTCGATTATTTTAGTGTCATCACTAGAAAAAATGTATACAACTATACATACATGCATACATACTATAAAAATGTATACATATGTATGTATGTATGTATGTATATCTACATATGCATGTACATATGTATTTACATACATTCAAAGCTACATTTTGGAATATCTTTCCCAAAAAAAGATCATGCATATAATAAAATCTGTTATATATTTTTCCAAAACAAAATAAATTAGATCAAAATAGTTGCAAATGTCTACGCAAAATCTTTGCGGATAAAATTTTTAATATTTCTATATCATCATTGTCCGTTGGCATAATTTCTGCATAATTTCTACCATTATTTGTTTCTGCTCCTCAGGAGCCAGCAATTAAATCAATTTCTACTGAATTTTTAAATTGCATTTTATTATTTAATTATTGGTTGCTCACACTCGTAAAAATAGTATTACAATACATGACAGATGAAAGATGAAAGATGTTGTAATGTGAACAGGTTTTTTCAATTTTCAACATATTCCATGCATTCCTCAAAGATGTGAGTAAGTATGAAAAGGGTATAAACCAGTAATAAATGCTGTCGTACTATAAGCGAAGCACGATGGATGTATTGGTGTATGTGTATATCAGTTGTAACAAGCGATGTCGCAAGACAGCTTGTTTATAGAGATGTGCACGTGAGTGTTTTCTGACTCACGACACGCACGCTCACGCTGAAAAATATTTTACTCACGCACTTTCACGCACGAATGAGTTTGAACATTTTCACGATCACGCGCTCTCACGAACAAAATATTTTTAATCACGCACGAGTGGTTTACAACTTATCACGATCACGCACGCTCACGAAAAAGTAAATGTGTAATATAATTTTCATGTTTTTTGGGTTCAAAAATAAGTTCTTACATATACATATATACATATCTATGTATATATGTATGCTCGTGCTTTTGTAAAATTTACAATGTAAATTAAAATAAAGCAAAGTTAATTTAATATCGTTTTAAATATTCGTGTTCGCGGATATCATTTTAAATATTCGAATTCGAATTCTCGTATATCAAAAATTGACATTCCGTACATGTATGTATGTATACATACATAATATAAATGTGAAGGTAAGACGTATGATCAATTAAATAAATGATAATCAAATAAATGAGAAAAGCATATTAAATGAGAAAACATACAAATTACTAAAAAAAATTTCTGTTACGCAACATTTTCAAATACTCCCCCGCCCCCACCATAACAAATCATAACAAAACTCGAACCCCACCCATTCCCCCCTACAGCATTACGTAATATGTGGACGGCCCCTAAAGCAAAAAACATTTTTTGCGGTACAATTCGTCAATAGTAATAATAACAACGGCATACATACATACATACATACATACATACTTAAAAAGCTGTACGTATAAAAAAAATGCTCCGAATTCGTAAAGAATTCTTAACGATTTGTCGACAAAAATCTTCCGATTTTGGCACCGAAATATTACCGAAATCGTAACAATTGTTGTATATAACGGTTGACACGACTTCGTAACGATATGTCGGTACGAATTCATTACGATAAGTCGGTACGAATTCGTAACGACATCTAGGTACGTTTTTTTGCTTTTATAGCAGATCACCGCTTTACCGTTATGTTACTGCTATTGTCGAAATAATTTGCACATGCTCACGTTTTTTAATTTTTGTTACAATCCTTTTTTAGGGTTTCGTACACCAAACGTGAAAAGGAACCCTATTGTTTTCGCTACGCTGTCCGTCTGTCCGTCACACGGTATTTACTCAGGAACCGTAAGAGCTACGGACCTGAAATTTGGACAGAGTATGTAGAACCTTGGCCGCTACAACAAAAAATACATGAGAATTAAAAATTAAAGAGTGTTCCAAAACGAGCAACGAAAAATTTTAAAATCCCATGTAATATACATATAATTGTATGAACATATGTATATTGAAACTTGAAATTTGTAAAACTAGTGTATTTTTATACAGACTACAACAATTAACACTAAAATTAAAAAAAATTAAATTAAAGGGTGGTCCAACAGTTAATGCAATTTTGACTATGTAATTTTGACAATTTGCTATATCTTGGAAACCGTAAGAGGCAAACACTTGAAATTTTCAAATAACACCAAAGTTAGTTGTAAATATTCTGACAACACATAGTTGAACGGAACAACGAGCCGTTTTCGAAGGTCACTAAACCTTCATCATCAGCGTTCTTTTGTGTTTGGTCCACTGTGTGTGGTTTCAGTTCATGTAGATCTCTGCTTTATATACTTAGCATTATTGCAAAGGGAATATGTGAATTGTTTTGACTCATCGTATTTCAATTTGCTGAAAGCTTTTTTCTGTTGTAAACTCAATTTTACCATCTCTATATTTACAACAGTCTTACCATTGTCGTTTTGTTCTTTTACTAATTATACACATGTTAGTTAATTTGCTTATTTTTTGTTCTATTTAAGACAAACTTTTATATTTTTTGAATCTTTTATTCTTAAGCTTTTTATACACATACTCACTACTAATTGTTCCTTTTCTAATATAAGTACCTGAATTGAATACAAACCACCACGACTGTTTGGTAATAGATTAAAGAAAAATTGTTGAAGTCTTATTTAATCTATCTATCTAAGTCTTATTTAATCTATTTTATCGTATTTGAAATACGCCAAGCACTATAAGGCAAATATTTTTCACGTGAATTTTTTCACTTTTCCCTTGGTTTTGTTCACTTTATTTTTGCAGGCGAACTGAATTATTACATCGAATAAATTCGATATTTTCCTTCTAATTATATATTGAAAGATAAAATTATTTATTTGTAGTAAGTAAAGCTTACGATTGTTAACAGTAATTCCCTACAACACATTTTTCCATAGAGTATGAATCTCTTTGGTTCACAGACCGTAAATTTCACCACTTTAAAGTTAAATAGATTTCATTTATAACCTAAAATTTGTGTGATTTTTTTATTAAACTTAAATTTGTCCGATTTTCAATTAATTTTTAGCTTTACAAAAATTCTTCTTTGTTACATTCACGAGGACTGATAGCGGGGAAAAAATTCCACGGGATATTTAAGACAGTATTTTTTCTTCGAGGGTAATGAAAATTTCACATGGAGAAAAATTGCATACATTTGCTTCTCACGACAGGGATGATAATTTTTAAATCATCATTTTCTGCCCAGCATACATACCTATTTATATACATATATATTTTTAAAACCGAAACCGAACCGAAACCGACCGGTTTTAATAGCTTAAAAACGGAAACCGCAGCTTTTTAATTTCCACGGTTTTTGGCAAACCCTAGAATCATTGGTTTCCGCGGGATCAAGACATCATCTCCTTTGTACTTTCCTTTTATGATTGTTGCCTCAATGACGTTATTCATCAGCTTTTTCACAGCCAGCCTTCTTCCATTGCACAGTCGAGGTTGATTAATGTTACGCAGCATGATGACAACTGATCCAACTTTTAACTGCAAATTGTGAGGTGGTTAGTCTTGTGTAGTTCATAAACGAACTAATTCAAATGAACGATTCAGCACTTTGAACTAAGTGAACTATATAGTTCAATTGTTTTACGCTAGTAAAAGTAAACTAGTTCATTTTTTGAACTAAGAACTAAGACACAAAATGAACTAACACGGATGCTATCAACAATATATTTTCAACGTTTTGCTTTACTTCTTTTTGTTTGTGTGCTTTGCTTCTATACTCATTCATATGTATGCGTGGATGTATGTATGTATATTTAGTTCTTGTTCATGACTGGCTACTACCGCAAATGCAATAAACAAGCAAATACTTATACTAACCTATTCACAAAACTATTTTGGATTTGAGATTTTTTAAAAAGGTTTTCACACTAAATTTGTTTTATAACCCCTTTATAAAGCAAATTTATTAATTAATTAATTAATTAATTTTAGTTTTCGTAAAGTTTTTTAATCACAGATCTGTGTTTTTAATACTGTCAAAAACCACAACATATCTACACACATACATATTTATATATGCATGTAGATGTAAAATCATTGAACTAAAAAGACCTAACTAGGTCATTGCACTAAAAAGAGCGATTGAACTGAATGAACGAACTAGTTCATTTATAAATAATGAACTAAAATGACCGGTCACTGAAATGAACTAAATGGCACAAGCCTAGAAGTGGTAATCCAGTCAATTCCAGTGAATTTAAAAACTACGTCATAACGGTGTCGACTGATTTGAAGGAAACCCACTGGAAGAAACTTCTGAATGGTCGCATTGAGATCCTCGAAATCTTTATTTTTTGCCGCCAATATTGCTCTTTCACCCAGCCAGTTTTGGTAATTTAACTTTTGCGCTATATCTGGGAAAACACGGTCAATAAGTTCCTCCTTTGAGTCTGTGATGTAACAGAAATCTGTTGGCAATGTGATGAATCCGGTCGAGATGTCCACTACAACTTTGTTATTTCCAATGTCTTACAACTGCTTTGCAAACACATTTCTAGTTTCATCTTGTTGCAAGAATACTCGCATATTAGTTGCTACACGCAAAGCAAAAATATGGTTGAGGCAACCATAATCAAACAGCAACATATTATTATTTAATTATATGGTTGCAGTCAAATCATATTATTGTTAATAGAAAAGCAAACTTTAATTATATTATTATCTGAGTTAATTATAATATTATCTACAAGAACAATTGACTTTGTTGTACCTAATCTTATTATTGTTAATATGACAACACTATTGTAAGATGTGACCATACCATGATCTAATATTGTATTAATATTGTTAAATACGACCACAGTATTATTTAATGTAATAATACTATTTTCTTTTTTAATCATATATTTATTGTAGAAACAGCTGTGAGTTAAATTCGAAATAAAAATAAATTAGTATTATTGACATAAAATGTATATATAGAAATGTATACTTACACGACATACAGACATGTCTGTATAACGAGATACACAAATGTTTATATATTTTTATTCGCCAACCCTTTTTTTATACTTTATTTATCTAATAATTTATTTAACACCACCCGTGCACTACCGATAGCTTACAAACGAAATACCGAACTGTCAGATGTTTCTGAAAAAGATTTTTTTTTAAACTTAAAATAGTATGGTTTTGGATAACATTATATTGTTATTTACATCATATTATTTTTAAATAATAATACAAATTATGTTGTAGTCATAAATTTTTAACAAAATGGTATTGTTAAACTCTAACCATATCACAATTTTTTATGGATGTGATAATGTCATTATTAAATTCAAACATTACTTTGTTTATCGTAACGAAATAAATGTTTAAAATAACAATAACTAGTTTTCAATGACCACACATTTGTTTCAGAGAACAGAATATTGTTTTCTCAACCATTCTGCAACCATATCTTTGCTTTGCGTGTAGTTGGAGTGTCTTTACATACTGCCACAAATTTGATGATTTTAGGCATGCATTTAGTTCATCAGCAACAGTTGATTGGGGAATAACTGGAAGAGTCTGACGAAAATCACAAATATAAGAAAAGAGCACATTACTTGGAATGTCACTTACACAAAGGATCACCAAAGTAAAGAACGTTCTCTTGCACTCATAGATATTGTAACACAATATCGCAATACTTTTTTCCGTGTTCTGAAGTGTTACAGAATGGATTGACATATTAGTTGGTTGCCAAATCTAATGTCAAATATAATGGTTGCGTTGAAAAATTTACTTTGTGACAAAACTTAATATTTATCAATCTATATAAAACAAAGTTAGCTAAAATTAAGTTTGAATAGCAATTAAGTTCAAATTGACTCTAAAGTTTATTAAGAAAACGTTTATATGAGAAAAAGAAAAGGACTGTTTTTAGGGTTTTCCCGGCAATTATTCGAAATTTTCTCCTCTTTTAAACCTTTCCTAGACCTTCACGAATATTTCAAGACCAAGATAAGATAAATTCGTTCAACCGTTCTCGAGTTTTAGTCAGACTACCGATCAGCAATTGATTTTTATATATATATATATATATATATAGAGGGAGGTGTCGAAATTTTTATTACAAGTGTTTTAATTATGTATTGTTGTTTGTATGCATTATATCAGGATTTTTTTTTTGTTATTCGCCGTAATATTTGAAGATACAATAAATAAATACAAGTAAAAAAATAAAATAAATTCGTCGCGGCTCGCGTTATTTAAAATGAAATTTAAAAAAATTTCAACAGCTTTGAAAAAATTACACTGAGTAGAAAAAAAAACTTTTCCAGATTTACAAAGACTCCAAAAAAAATGTTGTGATATAAAAAAATGGATTTATCGCTATCTGAGCTAAGCAGAATATATAACATACTTATATAAACAATAAATGTACCATATATAATGTGTAAGGAAATTAAAAAAATATTTTTGGAGTGCTTTAGAAATTGCATTTGGTGAGGAAACTGTTTTGACCAAAATGGCATAAAAAAATAATTTTTATTGTCAATACTAAATTGCCCATCGCGTGGTGGGATGAAGAAATTTTGTCCAAAAAAAGTTATTACCCTTATAGACATGTACAATTTTATGAAAAAGGTATACGTGGGGGAATCGTACAGTGTAGCCAAAGATATTCGAAAGCGAATAACAAATATTTGGAAGATTTCGATAAGGAGAAGCCCTCAGAATTTCTTGTCTATTTAGACGCAAATAACCTTTACGGTTAGGCGATGTCGGAATATCTTCAGTCATGGTGGGCTCAGATGATTATCGCAAGACGAGCTGAATCTGGATCCAAACAGCATAGATGACAATGGAACAGACGGTTATGTCACTTTGGATTATCTTTCTCACTTACATGACTTGCATAATGACCTTCCGTTTTCAAACAAACGTGTGTTTTGAAATATAATTTAGTTTCAGTAAATATGTTTTACTGTTCCAGTAAATTATTTGTTCGAATTTTATTTTATTAAAAAAAAACTGTATACAGTAGTTTTGATTTAGCTGCCTCTTGTTTAAGTGCACTTTGGACTTAAGTGCCTAAACTGATAAATTTCTGTCACTATTCTTTAAAATCCCATACAAATTCGTTTTTTAAGTGCACTTTCTATACCTGCAAATTTAAGATAAGTGCCCTAAAATTTTGGTAATTTTAAAAGATTTTCATAAAAAAAATCAACGTTAGCTGCACATTGACTAAACTGCACAAAATATATTTTTTCTGTAATTATTGTTCAAAATCCGTTTTTAAGTGCACTTTGTATACCTGCGCATTTAACATATTTTTTTGGCAGTTTTAAATTATTCTCATGTAAAAATTTTAAGTTAGCTGCACACATTAAATAAATGTTGCTACATAAGTATGCAACCATGTATGTATGTGTATAAAACTGAAGTCAAAAATTGTATACATGTACATTTAGGCAGGTGAGTGCATTTAACATAACAGCATTTTTGACTTATCTGCACAAAAATTCGTGCAAAGTTGATTGTGCAGTTATGTCAAAATTACTCTAGAATGAAAATTATCTATATAAAGTAAAATTTGTAAAAAAAATTTTATTTTTTATTTTATTTTTTATATTATATTATATTTTTATTTTTATTATTTTATTTATTATTTTTTTATTTTTTTTAAAGATTTTTGTTTACGGTTTTCAAACTTATTAGGTTTGTATATTGTGATTCTCAATATAGTATTAAGAGTCTTACTATAAACATACTGAGTTTGTTAGCTAAATTCAAAAATTTTTTGGGTTGAAGTCTACTGACGAGTTCCAAAAGCGGGAACGAAATGCTTAACCATAAAAACAAGCAATTTTTGAAAGTAAAAAAAAAATTGTTGAACCTTTTATTTGATTCAGTTATTTTTTTTCAAATAAACCTTTTACTATTTTTTTTTAAATTAGTAAGAATTTTTATTGATTCAGTTAATTTATTTTCTGATAATACGAAAAATTTTAGTGAATGTGTTTGTAAATTATAAAAAAAAATTCCTGAATAATACAAAAAAAATCTGCAAAAATGTTTATCTGTTCCTATTGTACTGAAAATATTTTGAGTTTCAGTTAACTTTTTTCTCTAATGCCATAATAATTTAACTAAAAATAAATTTTTTTTCCAGTTAAATTTTTACAAAATTGTTATCAGAATCTACGAATTTCTTTGTAGGTCCGCATTCATACAAAATATTTACAGATTCAATAAATTTGGTAACTGAAAACGAAATTTAGTTTTTTAGCAGCTTTTGAAGGGTCCTTCTGTGTTGTCTTCAAGTAGTAGGGGATTGGCGGTTCTGGATCAATTAAAATTGTTAAATTGTTGGTGAAACTGTTAAATTGTGGGCTGAAATTGTTAAATTGTGGTTGAAATTGTTAAATTGTTGCTGAAATTTTAAAATTCTTGGAAATTTGTGTTTTCGGCGGCGCTTTGATGTTTTTTTGTTTACATTAGGAGTTTTTTTGTTTACACTAGGAGTTTTTTGTTTACATTAACTTTGTGTGAACGGGTGATTTTTTTGGGTTACATTAATTGTGATAACGGGTGATTTTTTTTGAGGTTTCATATGAGTGTATATGCCGACGGCAATACATGATTATTATTTTTTTCAAATGCCGACGGCAAAACATGTTTATTAATTTTTCCTAATGCCGACGGCAAAACATGAATATAATTTTTTCAAATGCCGACGGGAAAATGATTTTTCCTAATGACGACGGCAAAACATGAATATAATTTTTTCAAATGCCGACGGGAAAATGATTTTTCCTAATGACGACGGGAAAACGTGAAAGTTATTTTTTCTAATGCTAATGTTCGTGTTGATAGACTGTGAGAATTTGGACGTGATTTGAGTAGGTGGCGTTGTTGCCGTATTATGTAACCATAGGAATTTGTGGATGTGTCTGTCTGTCTGTGAGAATTTAGGTGAGGGTTTAATTGGCAGTTGGCGGGGTGTAGTTGAGGTAGATCGATTGTGTGTATGTGTGTGCGCGTGTGTGTGTGTGTCTGTGTATGCTTGTATTAATTTCAATGTACATATGTATTTCTGTAGGAGCTTAAGGCTGATTGTGATTTTTGAGGGGCGAAGCACTCTATTAATATGTAACCGGGGGAATCTGTGTGTTTGTATATCTGTAGGAGTTTAAGGCTGACCATGATTTGGGTGGGCAGGGTTGTTGACGTAATATGTGGAGTAGTAGGGAACTGGGGTTCCGGTGGCAATTAAAATTGTTAAATTTTTGGTGAAATTGTTAAATTTGGGTAATTAAAATTTGAAAATTGTTAAATTCTTGGAAATTTGTGTTTTTTGTTTACATTAGGAGTTTTTGTTTACATTAGGAGTTTTTGTTTACATTAAGTGTATGTCTGTCTGTCTGCCTGTCTGTCTGTCTGACCGTGGATGTTTGTGTCTGGAATATTTTATGTGAATGTATTAAGGCGGTTCATAGTTTGGCGGTTTGTATGTGTGTATATGCCGACGGGGAAAATCATGAAAATGATTTTTCCTAATACCAATGGTGAAATTGTGATTATTAATTTTTCCTAATGCCTACGGCAATGCATGATAATTTTTCCTAATGCCGGGCAATACATGAATGTTGTTTTTTCAAATGCCGATGGGAAAATGATTTTTCCTAATGACGACGGGAAAACGTGAAAGTTATTTTTTCTAATGCTAATGTAGGTGTTGCTAGACTGTGGGAATTTAAGGCTGACCGTGATTTGAGTGGGCGGCATTGTTGCCGTAATATGTAAACATAGGAATTTGTGGATGTGTCTGTCTGTCTGTGAGAATTTAGGTGAAGGTTTGATTGGCAGGGGGCGGGGTGTAGTTGAGGTTGATCGATTGCGTGTGTAGTTGTGTGTGAATGTGTGTGTGTATGTGTGTGTGTGTGTGTGTGTGTGTGTATGTTTGTAGGAATTTCAATGTGTGTATTTCTGTAGGAGCTTAAGGCTGATTGTGATTTATGAGGGGTGAGGTGTTCTAGTAATATGCAACCGGGGGAATCTGTGTGTTTGTATGTCTGTAGGAGTTTAAGGCTGACCATGATTTGGGTGGGCAGGGTTGTTGACGTAATATGTAGCCATGGGGATATGTGGATGTGTCTCTCTATAGTAGTTTAAGGTTGATCGTGATTTGAGGTGGGTGAGGATGTTGTTGAGGTAAATTGGTTAAGCGTATGTATGTATGTATATATTTTTGTAAGAATTTAAGATGATTGTGATTTATTAGGGGCGAGGTGTTCTTGTAATATGTAGCCGTGAGAATCTATGTGTATAGACGTCTGTAGAAGTTTAAGACTATTTGTAATTTCAGGTAGGTGATAGTGTTGTGTTTTTGAGGTTAATCTTATATATTGTATATGTATGTATGATCATGGGAATTTGTGTATGTATATCTGAGGGAGAATTTAAGGCTCGTCATGATTTGCAAAAGGTGGGGTGTTGTTGAAATTTTCTTGGGTATTTCTTATATGAATTCTGCTATGTGTGTGTATTTGAGCTGGTATTTATATGTAGGTAGAAATAAATTGTTTTCAACATCGACATTTGGTACTATAAAATACTATCATATATCTGGACTTCCCTAATCCTAGTATGCTTTTATACTTACGATTGCTTTATATTTTCTCATGCTTAAATTTATCTCGCGTTGAAGTCGGTCTGTGTGAAATTTGTTTATATTAGAGGTTTTGTTTATTTAACTACATTCGTCTTCTTTGACTGAAAGAGTTTTCTACACACAGAGAAAAACCAACTTGAAATCAGTAAGAACCATGCTGAATTAATAAGAACCATTAGCGAAGGTTTAGTCATATTGAAATTTCTTATTTCAATATGGACAAAATATTAATTTACAGTATTCATTTATTAAACTCATTAGTTTGTAGATATCTCAATATACATTTTCTATTATATTAAAAATTATTGAATTAATGTGATGAATTCTTATTTTTAAGCTGCAGATTTTTCCTGAGTGTATGGATTGTTTATATTTGCATTGTGCTTTAACTAAACGACGCTTCATATATTTTCATGATGTAGTTCTAATAAATACTTAAGCATTGATAAGAAATTTGATATGTATACATACATATCTACAAATTGATTTTATGTATGTATGTATGTATGTATGTATGTATGTACATATATATGTACATACAAATAAGTGTTCAACTCAATCTTTGAATACATTTTTTATTTTATTTTTTGTCATGTGATGTCTGTTGTTGGTGAAATTAAAAACATTTTAATTTTTATCTGCGTTTACTTAAAAGTTTGTGAGGATTTTCTGTTTTAAGTAAAACTGAATTCTTGAAGATATGTACTTACATACTCTATAGTAATAGTAACTATAATAGAAATATTTCTTATACTTAATTTACAGTTTTTTAAAGTTGATGCAATGTTAGTTAGTCAACGTTTGACATTTTTAGGGTATAAAATTTTTTCTAGCTATAGCCTTCTACATTTATTTTGGAAAGCTTGCTTTGCTTTTTAAAAATGTATAAACATTTTTAAATGAAACTGATCCGGCACTCCTGCTTAGGTACTGATAGTTCTTTTTGTTGTTAGTTAACTTACTTATTTTTTATTGATAAACATTGGAAATCAAAAGGGAGTTTTATATTGTAATTATTATTTTCATAATTGTTGAAAACAATGGCTGCTTTTTGTTTGTTTTTTGCGATGAAATCATTTGAATTACTTTTGCAACTTTACGCGTTTATAAAAATTATGTTATTTTCTATATTTCTTAATTTATAAGACTTTTAGACTTTGTCCTTTAGGGGTTATATATTCTATTATACGATTATGAATAAGAATGCAGTAAGCTGATGTATTTGCTTACTGCTTCAAATTAAAATTTTATTAAATTGAATAAAAGGAGGTTTTTTCTTAAACTCTGATGCAGTTAGAAGCGCTAGAGATTCTTTCATATAACAGCTTTTTTGAAATTTTTGATACATAGTATAATATAGAATTGGATAACATTTATTTTTAATTTTTATGTTAAGAAGTACGGGTATGAGACTGAATTTAAATGTACTTTTAAATTAGTTAAATCATAATGAACAAACATATTTTCTTCTTTAATAGCGATCAACAGAAAACGAACTCGTTTTCATATAATTTAGTTATACCCTATCGACGGCTCCTCTAGGATACAAGATGACTTTGTATGACGAAATTTCTGTTGCTTTATACTGATAATATGTTTACATTAATAAGATACATATACATATGTTTATTTTATGAACGGTGAGCACCTATGGCTTTTATTTAATGTTCTATTTGACTTTTTTTCATTTTATTAAAGTTCAGCGTATTGTAACTATATATATTTCTAAAATGCTTAAGTGTGTTTTGTGTGCCCATCGGGCAGAGTGTACGTATTAGTTGGTCAGTCAGTCTCTATTTTTATTTATTTTTTTTTTCTTCTAATGTGCCACTCCTTTTTCAGATTTTACTATTTGGAATAGAGAATTTTTGTCTAATTTTTTGGTGGGTATATACATTAGGTATGTAGAAATTAGTTTAGATACAAAGAAATGCATGTTTAATATACAACTATTGTATCAAATCGATCTCAAATAACTCAGTTACCTCTACCAGCAATTCACCGTTGGTGTATTCATAAAGTGTTAGAAACAATGAAATGTCTATGTTTGGAGAGAATTTTTCCCCTCAAGTATTTCTACATGAGGTTTGAGGGGTCAATCACTGTCGCATTCATATGTAATGATTATTCACTTAAAAAAGGTCATCATCACCATCATTCATCTCCGTATACAATACATTCATGAGTTGGGTTGATCCAGATACAATTGCTGTCTCATCACCTTCTAACAGCTTTATATATTTTGCTAGTATGCATGCCTTAGCATGCTTCCATCGATAGTGACGTAAGACTCCGAGATGTAGAGTGTTACAATTAAAAATCTTTACTATTAGAATTTACCAGTTCGCTCTTTTGAATTTTTACAAAGTAGATACATATGTATGTATTTCATTGATCATAAAATTTCTTTGCTTACAAAATTGTATGACGTGAGGATTTTTTTTATTTAATTATTTTTTTTTTTGAAATTATACATGCTTCGGCATGCTTTTATTTTTTTTTCTATAAATTTATGTAATACTCATACAGATACAGATATAAAGTAAGATCTGTTTATTGTATATTTTAAAATTTATGCATGCTTCAGCATGATTCTAGTTGAAGCGTATATTCATTCACTAAGTTTGTTTGATACTTATTCATACACATGTACATTCTTAAAGATTGGATATCAAAGTCCAATTTCCGTAGTTTATCTATATTTTCTAAAGATCTGATAGCTAAAGAAATAAATGGAGTGAAGATCTTCTATAATAATCCCATTTTCATATTGTAAATTTTTGCGTGCTAGCGCTTTCGATGGGAAAATATACATACAACTTTATAAAAAGTGATAATATGATGTGCTGCTGAATATTGCACTATGTTATAGTTCATTTTAAACACTGAAGTTTTAGCAATATTTCATTCAGACCAACAAGTTTAGAGAATTCCACTACATTTAGTTAATTATCTTTCTTAAGACCCATCATTCCTAATCAATCCTACAAAAAACAACACAAACTAGATTTTTCGTTTTAATTTTATTTTTATTAAATTCAACATTCATTCTTCAAATTACTTTATACTATATTAAGTAGCTTTTCCTCATTTGTTGAGTTGACTTTAATAGGAGACATTTTAATGGTACGATGAACTTTTGTATTGCATGCATTGAGTAAATCTTTATACATACCAATCCACTTATATGAACCATTAAAGCTAATTCTTTTCACATCATACCTTTCAATGATCTATTAAATCATTCTAATATTGATGCTTTCATATTAAGCAATGTTTAATCTTCTATTTATGTATGAGTTTTCCCAAGTATTTATTAAAAAATTCTTTAGAATCATCTGTTTGTAAGTTTTTTGGTACCCGTACCACTTCAAAAATATTTTCCATTGCCTTGCTTTTTAGAGTGCAGCTTTTATTTTCAGCTGTACTTTGAGAATGTGTCAATTACAGTCTTCAAAAATCAACAATTTCTATTTTCTGTAGAATAGTTCTACATTTCACCTAACTTAGCTCCATAAAACATCGTATATTCCTGTCATTACATCTCTACAAGCACAAACAGTTGTTGAGATTTAATATGGACTTCGTTAACTAAATTCCTTTTTAAAGACATTGAATTGTTTCACAGATTTTTTCAAAAGTGTTGTGATCTACATCTTGCACTTTCAGCTATTTATACTAACATGTAGTTAATTTTCTAATCTATATATTTAACCGTAAACTCTTCAATTTGTTTTTAATTATTTACTTTTTAGAATTGCTTTTTCAATTTTATATCTGTCTTCTTTCTCTAATTTTATTTCACGTTGTAGTTCCTCAATTTGCATTTAAATATATTCTTGAATATTAATGCTTTAAGCTATATTATTAATTTGTCTTATATTTTATCTTCATTCAGTTTAATGTAACTATCAACAATAGTTTGTATCTAATTCATTTATGCCTTCCAAAACTGATAAGTCAGTATAAATGTCTTCAGAATTGGAAGTCTATGAGTAAAAT
Source organism: Tachina grossa (assembly GCA_949987645.1). Classification (NCBI taxonomy): domain Eukaryota; kingdom Metazoa; phylum Arthropoda; class Insecta; order Diptera; family Tachinidae; genus Tachina; species Tachina grossa. Next base: position 107,205,652 of record OX465274.1, on the reverse strand, counting down.
CATCGTCATCATCATTCTCAGTATTAGCATCATTAAATATGATGGTATTATCAAATATTGTTCCTTTTACTAGTTTCTTTGGGGTACTTGTCTATATCTTGAGTGAAGGTTTCTCAGGCTTTAAACTTGTATATTTTCAACTTCTGTCTTGATTTTACTTTCTTCTTTCATAAGAATTCTTTTAATATTTTTAGAACTATTTATGAATTCTTCTGCTATAGGTTTAAATGTATCTTTTAGTTGTTCACTTGTATCTATTTCACCAGTTTTTATACTACGAAGCTTTTTCTTCAACACATTTCTTGTCAACACCAACTGTTTTAAAATTTTCTCATTCATGTTCGCTAAGGGAAAATAACAGGTATCAGCAATCAGATCAGCTTTTCAGGAGCTGGTCTGGTTTTCAGATCAGCTTTTCAGGACCTGGTCTGGTTTTCAGATCAGCTTATCAGGACCTGGTCTGGTTTTCAGATCAGCTTTTCAGGAGCTGGTCTGGTTTTCAGATCAACTTTTCAGGACCTGGTCTGGTTTTCAGATCAGCTTTTCAGGACCTGGTCTGGTTTTCAGATCAGCTTATCAGGACCTGGTCTGGTTTTCAGATCAGCTTTTCAGGACCTGGCCTGGTTTTCAAATCAGCTTATCAGGACCTGGTCTGGTTTTCAGATCAGCTTTTCAGGACCTGGTCTGGTTTTCAGATCAGCTTTTCAGGACCTGGTCTAGTTTTCAGATGAGCTTTTCAGGACCTGGTCTGGTTTTCAGATCAGCTTGTCAGGAGCTGGTCTGGTTATCAGATCAGCTTATCAGGAGCTGGTCTGGTGAAAGGTGGGGTGTTGTTGAAATTTTCTTGGATATTTCTTATATGAATTCTGCTATGTGTGTGTGTATTTGCGCTAATATTTATATGTAGATAGAAATAAATTGTTTTCAGTATCGACATTTGGTACTATAAAATACTATCATATGTCTGGACTTCCTTAATCTTATTATGTTTTTATACTTACGCTTGTTTTATATTTTCTTATACTTAAATTTGTCTCGCGTTAAAGTCTGCCTATATGAAATTTGTTTATATTACAGATTTTGTTTATTTCAATCTTTGAATACATTTTTTTTGTCATTGATGTCTTTTGTTCTTCTTGTTGTTGGTGTTGTTGTTGTAAATATTCGTCTGTGTATAGATGCGATATATTCAGTTTTTTTTTATTTGAAAATAAAAACGTTTTAATTTTTATCTGCGTTTACTTAAAAGTTTGTGAGGATTTTCTGTTTTTAAGTAAAACTGAATTCCTGAAGATACATACTGTATAGTAATAGCAACTAAAATAGAAACATTTCTTATACTTAATTTAAATTTTTTTAAAGTTGATGCAACGTTAGTAAGTTAACGTTAGAAATTTTTGGGGTACATAAATTTTTCTGACTATAGACTTTTTTCTTCACTTTCTACATTTATTTTGGAAAGCTTGCTTTGCTTTTTAAAAATGTATAACCATTTTTAAATGAAACTGATCCGGCACTCCAGCTTATATACTGATAGTTTTTTTTTTCTTTGGTAGTCAACTTACTTCTTTTTTTATTTTATTGATAAACATTTAAAATCAAAAGGGAGCTTTATATTGAAATTATTATTTTCATAATTGTTGAAAACAACCACTAGTTTTTTTTGTGATGAAATCATTTGAAGTTGAAGCTGATATCTTTGCTTACTGTTTTAAATTAAAATTTTATTCAATAGAATAAAAGGAGCTTTTTTCTTAAATTCTGATGCAGTTAAGATCGGATATGAGACTGAATTTAAATGTACTTTTAAATTAGTCACAATGAACAAACTTATTTTCTTGTTTAAAAGCGATCATCAGAAAACGAAGTGGTTTTCAGAGACTTTAGGTATACCCTTTCGACGGTTCCTCTAGGATACAAGATGACTTTGTTTGACGAAATTTCTGTTGCTTTATACTGATAATATGTTTACATTAATAAGGTACATATGTATATGTTTATTTTATGAAGGGCTATTACCTATGGCTTTCATTTGACGTTCTATATGATTTTTTTTTCTCATTTTATTAAAGTTCAGCGTGTTGTGTATATATTTCTGAAATGGTTAAGTGTGCTTTGTGTGTCCATCGGACAGAGTGTACGTTTTAGTTGGTCAGTCAGTCTATATATTTATTTTTTTTTCTTCTAATGTACCACACTTTTTTTCACATTTTACTACTTGAAATAGAGAATTTTTGTCTAATTTTTTTCTGGGTATCTACATACATTGGTTAAATATGTGTATGAATTTTAAAAAAAAAATTTTAAATAAAATATTGGAAAAAGAATTAATTATGTGAATGGTTTTTATTTCTTTATTAGCTTTACTTCGCTAGATCAAAAAAATTTTTGTTTTTGCTTATTTGCAAATTCTTGTTTTCATGTCGCTTAAACATGTACAGTCTTGTTTTCATATCGCTTAGACATGCACAGTCTTGTTTTCATGATGCTTAGACATGCACAGTCTTGTTTTCATGATGCTTAAACATGTACAGTCTTGTTTTCTTTGAGAGGTTATGCACAAGATAAATTGAATTTCACAATATTATGAAATTCCATTAAATTTCATATTCTCATAAAGAGAAACAATTAGACAATCGGATAAGTCCTTATATTTTTCACTACATACAAGTTTCTGGTATTTTATATTCGAATAGATGAATCCTAAATTTCCTTTAAAAAATAACACAAAACAAGGATAAATTTAATTTAATTTTATTTATATTAATAATACATTTTAATTTAATTTTATTTATTTTTATTATAATGATGGAAACATTTCATAATATCCAATTATTAAATTTTCTAATATACATTTACGCAAAAAATATATTGTACATCTGCAAGTATCTGGTCCTTCCTCATACTCAGGATTATACCAAGGACAGCTTCTGAAGTGGCCTTCTGTGTTGTCTTCATCTTCCATGATACCATATTCTTCGTTCTCATCCAGCATATTTTGAAAAAATTTGATCATCTCCCAATGATCAAAAAGCCTGAAGCTTTCAAAATCTCTTATAAATTGGTTTAGGGTACGTCTGATTTGACTCATTTTATTTGCTTATAAGTTAATGAATGATGATTGTTTAAAGGTTCGTTTAAGACTAATTTCCTCTTTTAAATTTTTAAAGTAATTAGTATCTCTTGATCTTTAAAATATCTATACCATCATCTATATTCCATACCTCTTTTTTAGCACTCTATCTCTCTCTACCCCTTTTCTCTCTATAACTGTCTCTTTCTGTCTATCACTACCCCTCCACTTATTCACTATTTCACCATATTTTCGATTAGCCTTCTTGAAGTCGTCATCGCTACTTTCAAGATCATTTTCAGTTAAACATTCAAAGTGCGGAGAAGTAAATAAAAAAAAAAAAATAAATAAAACAAAAATGGAGTCCACAACAAATCTAACATCAAAATTTAATTCACTAAAAAATAAAACCTTAATCCACATAAAGGAGCTTGAGACATCAACTAAATACACCATTCGAAAAGTGTCAAGAGTAACAACAAAATATGGGCCAACACTAAAAGTTGAAATGGAAAACCACATAGTGTTCCTCCCAAAGCGATATAATGCTTTAACCGATGCTGAAATTAAAGAACTCTCGAGCGGATCATATTGCTTAAGTAGAGAAGGTGAACAAAGCTTAATTGTTGAAAGCGAGCTGAGTGAATTTCTAATTCCAAATTCCCAATTTTCTATTTGCCAATGATATGTATTAATTATGTATTTTAAATTATAAATAAAAAGACATTAAAGAGTTTGTAAAATATAAATGTTTGTGTTTTTTATTTAATATTTTCACTTATTTCATACAGAAATTGAAGACATAAATGACCACAGGTAAATGTATTGAAATTCTGATGTTGATTATAGTTGTATTTTATATTTGTACCAAGATATTTGACTACTTCCGAAGGAGGTTGTAAGTTTCCAAAGCTGTCGAAATATTCTTTTTCATTGTTGTTTTTATAATATGCTACCCAATGTGTACCAGGTCCTGTTGATACGTCTAAATTGATTATTCCACATTCTATTTTCTTTGTTCGTTTTGGTAGAGTATTCAACATGAAAACTCCTCTAAAATATGGAATATTTATAGAGAAACGGTTTAGGTCCTCATCAGATAGTGGTCTGTTGGGTAGCATCTCTAAGAGTTTTTTGTTTCTTCTTTGTAAACTAAACCATAACCCTTTTTATATGGTTTTAAGTAAAGTCCCTTTCCAACTGCTATAGATTCCATCGCTCTATTATGTCTAGTTGCTTCATCAAGTTGATTTTTTGCATTCTTTGTTGCACTTACGGCTTTTGCTATAGCAGCACCTCCAGTTGTTAGACTACCAATTGCACCCAGAGCAGTTAAAATCGGTATTACAGGCAAAAAACCACCAATTTTTGGGACACGTATTACACGTGGTACTATAATTTGAGATTTTCTTCCTTTTAATGATTTGTTGATAGTTTTTCGGGCAATTTTAATTGCTGAGTTAATATCTAATGGTTTTTCCTTCTTTAGTATTTTTGTTGCAGCTGTAATTGATGTTCTAAACAGTTTTTTATCATTTAGCTTCTGCTTTTTAACATTTTTCTTTTTCTCCACACCTATACCAAATTTTGTTTTGGCTTTCATTGCGTTAGTAACCATATAGGCAAATGATTTTTCACCAATACTACTATCTTTTGATAAAACTCGATCCCAAGCTGAATTTTCAAGTATTTTATCAGCTTTATGTCTAGTGCTTAAATCCTTATTTTTTGAATAAGCTATATCGTGATCTTTACAAGCAGAGTCCAATAAATTAATTCCTTTGTCACCTCAATTTAAACGTTTTTGTAGTTTTGTTTCAGGTCCACAATACTAATATCCAGGAAGATAAAGTTCACCAGTTAGAGAGTTTATTTTTTTTATCTACTATACCTCCTCCAACGAAGGTGTTTTTATGACTAAACGTTTTCTGATATTGTATAACTATATCATCTAATTTTGTCGATAATAACAGGTAACATTTATAAAATCTATTTAGTTCGTAATATTGTTCCTTCTACTAATTTTTTTATTTGTTTACTTGCCTCTATCTTGACTGATGGTTTCTCAGTATTTAAACTTGTATATTCTCAACTTCTGTCTTGATGTTACTTTCTTCTTTCATGCGAATGCTTGTTTTTTCTTTTCATATCGCTTAATCATGCACAGTCTTGTTATCTTTGAAAGGTTCTGCACAAAACAAATCGAATTTCACAATATTATGAAATTCCATTATATTTCATTAGGTATTTTCTTATTGACACCAACTGCTTTAACACCATCTCATTTACGTTTGCTAACAGCAAATAGTACAACAGGTGTCAGCTATTAGATCAGCTTATCAGCTATTAGATCAGCTTATTAGCACCTGGTCTGTTTTTCAGATCAGCTTTTCAGGAGCTGGTCTGGTTTTCAGATCAGCTTATCAGGACCTGGTCTGGTTATCAGATCAGCTTATCAGGACCTGGTCTGGTTTTCAGATCAGCTTATCAGGACCTGGTCTGGTTATCAGATCAGCTTATCAGAACCTGGTCTGGTTTTCAGATCAGCTTATCAGGACCTGGTCTGGTTTTCAGATCAGCTTTTCAGGACCTGGTCTGGTTTTCAGATCAGCTTTTCAGGACCTGGTCAGCTTATTAGGAGCTGGTCTGATTTTCAGGTCAGCTTATTAGGAGCTGGTCTGATTTTCAGGTCAGCTTATTAGGAGCTGGTCTGATGTTCAGGTCAGCTTATTAGGAGCTGGTCTGGTTTTCAGGTCAGATGAAATAACTAAAGTCTACCTTTTATTAGCAGTTTTTTTTTCTATAACGAAAATCGTTTAATTCAATACATTTGCTTATAATCAAAAATCCATATTTATCCTTAAAACACTCTACAAATTTTTTAAAACTTGTCAAAATTCATATTACTACCAACATGAACCTTGTAAACATGCTTCATATTTTTCTCATCTTACTTAAACATTATAATTACATTTGCATTGTCTCTTATTAAATGCTTATAGCCATATTCATAAAAATTTTAAACAGCATTTCAAATGTTGTTTGAGCAAAATTCGCTAAAATTGTATTCATAATAGAATATTAGCTTAAAAACGTTTTTTAACTTGCGTAAATCAACAAATCTTATAAATTAAATGTACCCATACTTAAAATAATTTTGAGCTGACGTCGTTCTAGTTTTGCTTCTTGTTTATTTATATTTTTAACTTTGTCTGTATGTATGTATGCATGCATGTATTAAGAATTATGCTTATGTTTGGCACAAGTAGAATGAGTCATCATTCTTCTGTCGCCCCATACAAAAATATACACGTACTCGTACATATGTATGTACATATGTATGTATATTATTCTGCTTTTCACATGCAACATCAGCAAATATCATAATTGAAATGTATTAAGCTTCATTACCAGAAGAAAATAAATGTGTAATAACCCATTCTTTTAATTATGAAATTATGTAATTTCTTTAACTATTCATATTTGTAGTAGTATATAGATAATTTTAGTATAAATATATGTTTTTAAGCCTCAGATAGTAGTAGGGAACTGGACATTTCGGTGTATATTAAAATTTTAAGGTTTCATTACCCATAACTCCGACAAAGGACACCCAGAAATTATTACACAACCCAAATCACTGACAGACTCAAATTTCCACGGTCAGGCAGACAGACAGACATAGACTTAATGTAAACAAAAACTCGAAATATAAACAAAAAATAAAAGACGGACTTATTGAACCACCCTCGCAAAATATTTAAAGGACTTATAGAACCACCCTCGTAGGTATCAAATTTCAAGAATTTTAAAATTTTCAAATTTTAATTACCCAAATTTAACAATTTCAGCAACAATTTAACAATTTTAATTGCGGCCGAATGAACAGTTCCCTACTACTATCTGAGGTTTAAAAACATATATTTATACTAAAATTATCTATGTATATACTACTACAAATATGAATAGTTAAAGAAATTACATAATTTCATAATTAAAAGAATGGGTTATTATACATTTATTTTTTTCTGGTAATGAAGCTTAATACATTTCAATTATGATATTTGCTGATATTGCATGTGGAAAGCAGAATAATATACATACATATGTACGTGTACGTGTATATTTTTGTATGGGGCGACAGAAGAATGATGACTTATTCTACTTGTGCCAAACATAAGCATAATTCTTAATACATACATGCATACATACATACATACAGACAAAGTTAAAAATATAAATAAACAAGAAGCAAAACTAGAACGACGTCAGCTCAAAAATATTGTAAGTATGGGTGCATTTAATTTATAAGATTTGTTGATTTACGCAAGTTAAAAAACGTTTTTAAGCTAATAATCTATTATGAATACAATTTTAGCGAATTTTGCCCAAACAACATTTGAAATGCTGTTTAAAACTTACACCAGAATCACCAAAAATTTAATACGAGATCATGATAATGTATATTTAATGTTTAAGTAAGGTGAGAAAAATAAAAAGCATGTTGAAAGGATAAATATGGATTTTTGATTATAAGCAAAGATAGGGAATTAAACGATGATCGTTATAGAAAATAATTTTACTACATAAAACTTTACTTTTTCGTATTTCATCTGACTTTAAACTTCATGTAAATAAATGTTATAAATGGCTAGCTACTTGTACACTGATAACTAAATCTGACTCAGATATCTTGAAATGAAAATCTGAACAGCTCCTGATAGCCTGATCTGTTACCTGATAAGCTGATCTGAAAATCAGATCAGCTCCTGATAAGCTGATCTGAAAACCAGACCAGATCCTGATAAGCTGATCTGAAAATTAGATCTGGTCCTGAAAAGCTGATCTGATAACCAGATCAGCTCCTGATAGGCTGATCTGATAACCAGACCAGCTCCTGATAAGCTGATCTGAAAACCAGACCAGCTCCTGATAAGCTGATCTGATTACCAGACCAGCTCCTGATAAGCTGACCTGATAACCAGACCAGCTCCTTATAAGCTGATCTGAAAACCAGATTAAGTCCTGATAAGCTGATCTGATAACCAGACCAGCTCCTGATAAGCTGATCTGAAAACCAAACCAGCTCCTAATAAGCTGATCTGATAACCAGACCAGCTCCTGATAAGCTGATCTGAAAACCAGACCAGCTGCTGATAAGCTGATCTGATAACCAGACCAGCTCCTGATAAGCTGATCTGAAAACCAGATCAGCTCCTGATAAGCTGATCTAGTAGCTGATACCTGTTATTTGCTATTAGCGAACATGGATGAGAAAGATTTAAAGCATTTGGTGTTGACAAGAAATGTGATGAAGAAAAAGCTTCGTAGTATAAAAACTGGTGAAATAGATACAAGTAAACAATTAAAAGATACATTTAAACCTATAACAGAAGAATTCAAAAATAGTTCTAAAAATATTAAAAGAATTCTTATGAAAGAAGAAAGTAAAATCAAGACAGAAGTTGAAAATATACAAGTTTAAAGCCTGAGAAACCTTCACTCAAGATATAGACAAGTACCCTAAAGAAACTAGCAGAAGAAACAATTTTTGATATTACCATCTTATTTAATGATGCTAATACTGAAAATGATGATGACGATGATTTTTACTCATAGACTTCCAATTCTGAAGACATTTATACTGACTTATCAGTATTTGAAGGCAGAAATGAACTAGATACAAACTATTGTTGATAGTTACCTCAAACTGAATGAAGATAAAATACAAGACAAATTAATAATAAAGCTTAAAGCATTAATATTTAAGAATATATTTAAATGCCAATTGAGGAACTACAACGTGAAATAAATTTAGAGAAAGAAGACAGTTATAAAATTGCAAAAGCAATTCTAAAAATTAAATAATTAAAAACAAATTGACGAGTTTACGATTAAATATACAGATTGGAAAATTAACTTCATGTTATTATATTGGTATAAATAGCTGAAAGTGCAACATGTAGATCACAACATTTTTGAAAAAATCTGTGAAACAACTCAATGTCTTTAAAAAGAAATTTAGTAAACGAACTCCATATTAAATCTCAACAATTGTTGGTGCTTGTAGAGATGCAGATTGAGAACTATTCTACAGAAAATAGAAATTGTTGATTTTTAAGGACTGTAATTGACACATTCTCAAAGTTTAGTACAGCTGAAAATAAAAGCTGCACTTTAAAAACCAAGGGAATGGAAAATATTTTTGAAGTGGTACGGGTACAAAAAAAAAACTTACAAACAGATGATTCTAAAGAATTTTTTAATAAATACTTGGGAAAACTCATACATAAATAGAAGACTAAACATTACTTAATATGAAAGCATCAATATTAAAATGATTTAATAGATCATTGAAAGGAATGATGTGAAAAGAATTAGCTTTAATGGTTCATATAAGTGGATTGGTATATATAAAGATTTACTTAGTGCATAAAATTGAAAAATTCATCTCACCATTAAAATGTTTACGATTAAACATTCTACAAATGAGAAAAAGCTACTTAATATAGTATAAAGTAATTAGAAGAATGAATGTTGAATTTAATAAAAATAAAAATAAAAATAAAATTAAAACGAAAAATCTAGTTTGTGTTGTTTTTTGTAGGATTGATTAGGAATGATGGGTCTTAAGAAAGATAATTAACTAAATGTAGTGGAATTCTCTAAACTTGTTGGTCTGAATGAAATATTGCTAAAACTTCAGTGTTTAAAATGAACTATAACATAGTGCAATATTCAGCAGCACATCATATTATCACTTTTTATAAAGTTGTATGTACATTTTCCCATCGAGAGCGCTAGCACGCAAAATTTTACAATATGAAAATGGGATTATTATAGAAGATGTTCACTCTATTTATTTCTTTAGCTATCAGATCTTTAGAAAATATAGATAAACTACGGAAATTGGACTTTGATATCCAATCTTTAAGAATGTACATGTGTATGAATAAGTATCAAACAAACTTAGTGAATGAATATACGCTTCAACTAGAATCATGCTGAAGCATGCATAAATTTTAAAATGTACAGTAAACAGATCTTACTTTATATCTGTATCTGTATGAGTATTACATAAATTTATAGAAAAAAAATGAAAGCATGCCGAAGCATGTATCATTAAAAAAAAAAAAAAATAAAAATAAAAAAATTATCTATATACTACTACAAATATGAATAGTTAAAAAAATTACATAATTTCATAATTAAAAGAATGGGTTATTATACATTTATTTTTTTCTGGTAATGAAGCTTAATACATTTCAATTATGATATTTGCTGATGTTGCATGTGGAAAGCAGAATAATATACATACATATGTACGTGTACGTGTATATTTTTGTATGGGGCGACAGAAGAATGATGACTCATTCTACTTGTGCCAAACATAAGCATAATTCTTAATACATGCATACATACATACATACAGACAAAGTTAAAAATATAAATAAACAAGAAGCATAACTAGAACGACGTCAGCTCAAAATTATTTTAAGTATGGGTGCATTTAATTTATAAGATTTGTTGATTTACGCAAGTTAAAAAACGTTTTTAAGCTAATATTCTATTATGAATACAATTTTAGCGAATTTTGCTCAAACAACATTTGAAATGCTGTTTAAAATTTTTATGAATATGGCTATAAGCATTTAATAAGAGACAATGCAAATGTAATTATAATGTTTAAGTAAGATGAGAAAAATATGAAGCATGTTTACAAGGTTCATGTTGGTAGTAATATGAATTTTGACAAGTTTTAAAAAATTTGTAAAGTGTTGGAAGGATAAATATGGATTTTTGATTATAAGCAAATATATTGAATTAAACGATTTTCGTTATAGAAAAAAAAAACTGCTAATAAAAGATAGACTTTAGTTATTTCATCTGACCTGAAAACCAGACCAGCTCCTAATAAGCTGACCTGAAAATCAGACCAGCTCCTAATAAGCTGACCTGAAAATCAGACCAGCTCCTAATAAGCTGACCTGAAAACCAGACCAGGTCCTGATAGCCTGATCTGAAAACCAGACCAGGTCCTGATAAGCTGATCTGAAAACCAGACCAGGTCCTGAAAAGCTGATCTGAAAACCAGACCAGGTCCTGAAAAGCTGATCTGAAAACCAGACCAGGTCCTGATAAGCTGATCTGAAAACCAGACCAGGTTCTGATAAGCTGATCTGATAACCAGACCAGGTCCTGATAAGCTGATCTGAAAACCAGACCAGCTCCTGAAAAGCTGATCTGAAAAACAGACCAGGTGCTAATAAGCTGATCTAATAGCTTATAAGCTGATCTAATAGCTGACACCTGTTGTACTATTTGCTGTTAGCAAACGTAAATGAGATGGTGTTAAAGCAGTTGGTGTCGATAAGAAAATACCTAATGAAATATAATGGAATTTCATAATATTGTGAAATTCGATTTGTTTTGTGCAGAACTTTTCAAAGATAACAAGACTGTGCATGTTTAAGCGATATGAAAAGAAAAAACAAGAATTCGCATGAAAGAAAAAAGTAACATCAAGACAGAAGTTGAGAATATACAAGTTTAAATACTGAGAAACCATCAGTCAAGATAGAGGCAAGTAAACAAATAAAAAAAATTAGTAGAAGAAACAGTATTACGAACTAAATAGATTTTATAAATGTTACCTGTTATTATCGACAAAATTAGATGATATAGTTATACAATATCAGAAAACGTTTAGTCATAAAAACACCTTCGTTGGAGGAGGTATAGTAGATAAGAAAAATAAACTCTCTAACTGGTGAACTTTATCTTCCTGGATATTAGTATTGTGGACCTGAAACAAAACTACAAAAACGTTTAAATTGAGGTGACAAAGGAATTAATTTATTGGACTCTGCTTGTAAAGATCACGATATAGCTTATTCAAAAAATAAGGATTTAAGCACTAGACATAAAGCTGATAAAATACTTGAAAATTCAGCTTGGGATCGAGTTTTATCAAAAGATAGTAGTATTGGTGAAAAATCATTTGGTTATATGGTTACTAACGCAATGAAAGCCAAAACAAAATTTGGTATGGGTGTGGAGAAAAAGAAAAATGTTAAAAAGAAGAAGCTAAATGATAAAAAAACTGTTTAGAACATCAATTACAGCTGCAACAAAAATACTAAAGAAGGAAAAACCATTAGATATTAACTCAGCAATTAAAATTGCCCGAAAAACTATCAACAAATCATTAAAAGGAAGAAAATCTCAAATTATAGTACCACGTGTAATACGTGTCCCAAAAATTGGTGGTTTTTTGCCTCTAATACCGATTTTAACTGCTCTGGGTGCAATTGGTAGTCTAAAAACTGGAGGTGCTGCTATAGCAAAAGCCGTAAGTGCAACAAAGAATGCAAAAAATCAACTTGATGAAGCAACTAGACATAATAGAGCGATGGAATCTATAGCAGTTGGAAAGGGACTTTACTTAAAACCATATAAAAAGGGTTATGGTTTAGTTTACAAAGAAGAAACAAAAAACTCTTAGAGATGCTACCCAACAGACCACTATCTGATGAGGACCTAAACCGTTTCTCTATAAATATTCCATATTTTAGAGGAGTTTTCATGTTGAATACTCTACCAAAACGAACAAAGAAAATAGAATGTGGAATAATCAATTTAGACGTATCAACAGGACCTGGTACACATTGGGTAGCATATTATAAAAACAACAATGAAAAAGAATATTTCGACAGCTTTGGAAACTTACAACCTCCTTCGGAAGTAGTCAAATATCTTGGTACAAATATAAAATACAACTATATATATATATATATTTCAATACATTTACCTGTGGTCATTTATGTCTTCAATTTCTGTATGAAATAACTGAAAATATTAAATAAAAAACACAAACATTTATATTTTACAAACTCTTTAATGTCTTTTTATTTATAATTTAAAATACATAATTAATACATATCATTGGCAAATAGAAAATTGGGAATTTGGAATTAGAAATTCACTCAGCTCGCTTTCAACAATTAAGCTTTGTTCACCTTCTCTACTTAAGCAATATGATCCGCTCGAGAGTTCTTTAATTTCAGCATCGGTTAAAGCATTATATCGCTTTGGGAGGAACATTATGTGGTTTTCCATTTCAACTTTTAGTGTTGGCCCATATTTTGTTGTTACTCTTGACACTTTTCGAATGGTGTATTTAGTTGATGTCTCAAGCTCCTTTATGTGGATTAAGGTTTTATTTTTTAGTGAATTAAATTTTGATGTTAGATTTGTTGTAGACTCCATTTTTGTTTTATTTATTTATTTTTTTTATTTACCTCTCCGCACTTTGAATGTTTAACTGAAAATGATCTTGAAAGTAGCGATGACGACTTCAAGAAGGCTTATCGAAAATATGGTGAAATGGTGAATAAGTGGAGGGGTAGTGATAGACAGAAAGAGACATTTATAGAGAGAAAAGGGGTAGAGAGAGATTGAGTGCTAAAAAAGAGGTATGGAATATAGATGATGGTATAGATATTTTAAAGATCAAGAGATACTAATTACTTTAAAAATTTAAAAGAGGAAATTAGTCTTAAAGGAACCTTCAAACAATCATCATTCATTAACTTATAAGCAAATAAAATGAGTCAAATCAGACGTACTCTAAACCAATTTATAAGAGATTTTGAAAGCTTCAGGCTTTTTGATCATTGGGAGATGATCAAAATTTTTCAAAATATGCTGGATGAGAACGAAGAATATGGTATCATGGAAGATGAAGACAACACAGAAGGCCACTTCAGAAGCTGTCCTTGGTATAATCCTGAGTGTGAGGAAGGACCAGATACTTGCAGATGTACAATATATTTTTTGCGTAAAAGTATATTAGAAAATTTAATAATTGGATATTATGAAATGTTTCCATCATTATAATAAAAATAAATAAAATTAAATTAAATTGTATTATTAATATAAATAAAATTAAATTAAATTTATCCTTGTTTTGTGTTATTTTTTAAAGGTAATTTAGGATTCATCTATTCGAATATAAAATAACAGAAACTTATATGTAGTGAAAAATATAAGGACTTATCCGATTGTCTAAATTGTTTCTCTTTATGAAAATATGAAATTTAATGGAATTTCATAATATTGTGAAATTCAATTTGTCTTGTGCATAACCTCTCAAAGAAAACAAGACTGTACATGTTTAAGCATCATAAAAACAAGACTGTGCATGTCTAAGCATCATGAAAACAAGACTGTGCATGTCTAAGCGATATGAAAACAAGACTGTACATGTTTAAGCGACATGAAAACAAGAATTTGCAAATAAGCAAAAACAAAAATTTTTTTGATCTAGCGAAGTAAAGCTAATAAAGAAATAAAAACCATTCACATAATTAATTCTTTTTCCAATATTTTATTTAAAATTTTTTTTTAACAATTCATACACATATTTAACCAATGTATGTAGATACCCAGAAAAAAATTAGACAAAAATTCTCTATTTCAAGTAGTAAAATGTGAAAAAAAGTGTGGTACATTAGAAAAAAAAAAAAAAAATATATAGACTGACTGACCAACTAAAACGTACACTCTGTCCGATGGACACACAAAGCAAACTTAAACATTTCAGAAATATGTACACAACACGCTGAACTTTAATTAAATGAGAAAAAAAAATCATATAGAACGTCAAATGAAAGCCATAGGTAATAGCCCTTCATAAAATAAACATATACATATGTACCTTATTAATGTAAACATATTATCAGTATAAAGCAACAGAAATTTCGTCAAACAAAGTCATCTTGTATCCTAGAGGAACCGTCGAAAGGGTTTACCTAAAGTCTCTAAAAACCACTTCGTTTTCTGATGATCGCTTTTCAACAAGAAAATAAGTTTGTTCATTGTGACTAATTTAAAAGTACAATTAAATTCAGTCTCATATCCGATCTTAACTGCATCAGAATTTAAGAAAAAAGCTCCTTTTATTCTATTGAATAAAATTTTAATTTAAAACAGTAAGCAAAGATATCAGCTTCAACTTCAAATGATTTCATCACAAAAAAAACTAGTGATTGTTTTCAACAATTATGAAAATAATAATTTCAATATAAAGCTCCCTTTTGATTTTAAATGTTTATTAATGAAAATAAAAAAGAAGTAAGTTGACTACCAAAGAAAAAAAAAACTATCAGTATATAAGCTGGAGTGCCGGATCAGTTTCATTTAAAAATGTTTATACATTTTTAAAAAGCAAAGCAAGCTTTCCAAAATAAATGTAGAAAGTGAAGAAAAAAGTCTATAGTTAGAAAAAATTATGTACCCCAAAAATATCTAACGTTAACTTACTAACGTTGCATCAACTTTAAAAAAATTTAAATTAAGTATAAGAAATATTTCTACTTTAGTTGCTATTACTATAGAGTATGTATCTTCAGGAATTCAGTTTTACTTAAAAACAGAAAATCCTCACAAACTTTTAAGTAAACGCAGATAAAAATTAAAACGTTTTTATTTTCAAATAAAAAAAAAACTGAATATATCGCATCTATACACAGACGAATATTTACAACAACAACACCAACAACAAGAAGAACAAAAGACATCAATGACAAAAAAAATGTATTCAAAGATTGAAATAAACAAAATCTGTAATATAAACAAATTTCATATAGGCAGACTTTAACGCGAGACAAATTTAAGTATGAGAAAATATAAAACAAGCGTAAGTATAAAAACATAATAAGATTAGGGAAGTCCAGACATATGATAGTATTTTATAGTACCAAATGTCGATACTGAAAACAATTTATTTCTATCTACATATAAATATTAGCGCAAATACACACACACATAGCAGAATTTATACAAGAAATATCCAAGAAAATTTCAACAACACCCCACCTTTCACAAATCACGACCAGCCTAAAATTCTCCCCCAGATATACATATAAAAATTCCCATTGTCATACATACATACACATACAATTACAGAATTAATCTCAAGAACACAACACTCACCTACCCTAAATTATGAATAGTCTTAAACTGCTACAGACATATATACATAGATTCTCCCGGCTACATAATACAAGAACACCTCGTCCCTAATAAATCCCAATCATCTTAAATTCTTACAGAAACAGATACATACATACACATAACCAATTTACCTCAACAAGATCCTCAAATCACGATCAGCCTTAAACTACTATAGACAGACGCATTCGCAAATCCCCATGGCTACATATTACGTCAACAACCCTGCCCACCCAAATCATGGTCAGCCTTAAACTCCTACAGATATACAAACACACAGATTCCCCCGGTTACATATTAATAGAATGCTTCGCCCCTCAAAAATCACAATCAGCCTTAAGCTCCTACAGAAATACATATGTACATTGAAATTAATACAAACATACACAGACACACAGACACACACACACAAAGCGCCGCCGAAAACACAAATTTCCAAGAATTTTAAAATTTCAGCAACAATTTAACAATTTCAGCCACAATTTAACAATTTCAGCCCACAATTTAACAATTTCACCAACAATTTAACAATTTTTATTGATCCAGAACCGCCATTCCCCTACTACTTCTTCATCTTCCATGATGCCATATTCTTCGTTCTCATCCAGCATATTTTGGGAAAATTTTATCATCTCCCAATGATCAAAAGCCCTGTAGCTTTTAAAATCTCGTATAAATTGGTTTAGAGTACGTCTAATTTGACTCATTTTATTTCCTGATAACTGAGTGAATGAATGATGATTGTTTGAAGGTTCCTTTAAGACTAATTTGCTGTTTAAATTTTTAAAGTAGTATCTCTTGATCTTTAAAATATGTATACTAGTGTCCTGCATAAGACATCTTATAAGAACTTTCAAGACATGAGGGATTTTTCAAATGCTTTACTACAGCGAAATCTTATAAAACAAACGTTAACAACACTGTTTGCAAGAAATTTATTTGAGTATTGTAGGTATAAGAGTAAAGAAGAAAACACTTCGTGACGGAAGAATTTGTGATACTTGCTTCTTTCTACGTATGAGCGCGTGTACAAACGTCATGCATGTATGTGTGTATGATTTTTTATTTTTCTGCGTACATGCAAAGGCACACACATGCACTAACATTAGTTGTATGTGGTTAACCACATAATAGCTTACCATCTACATATTACAAACACACTCAAACGTACAATATGAAAAATAACAAGCATACACTAATCAACAGTACTTCTGTTGAGTGTTTGTTACAAACAAGCTGTCTTGCGACATCGCTTGCTAACACTGATACACACGTACACCAATACATCCATCGTGCTTCACTTATAGTACGACAGCATTTATTATTGGTTTAGTATAATACATGCGACGTGAATACATTTAAAAATCATGACGTATTTACATTTAAAGACCTTTTACGCAGGTCTCTAATCTATACCATCATCTATATTTCACACTTCTCTATAACTATATCTTTCTGTCTATCACTATCCCCCACTTATTCACTATTTCACCATAAATATTTTCGATTAGCCTTCTTGAAGTCATCATCGCTACTTTTAAGATCATTTTCAGTTAAACATTCAAAGTGAGAAGAGCTTATAAAAAAATGGACTCTACAACAAATCTAGCATCAAAATTTAATGCACTAAAAAACAAAACTTTAATCCACATAAAGGAGCTTGAGACATCAATTAAATACACCATGCGAAATGTGACACGAGTAACAACAAAATATGGACCAACACTAAAAGTTGAAATGGAAAACCACCCCAGCCAAAAATTTCAAAAAAGGTAATCGAGATTGGAATTAAGCATTTTTGGTGGAAGCACTTCCCTACTGGATTACCAACTTAATGATTTTAACAACGCGTGAGACTAAAATAATAGATTCCTGAAAAGTAGTTATGTTGTTTATTGTACGAACTAGTTATTTTTTTCCTTTTGGGATATACTTATTTCTTTCTTGATGGAACTTTTTTTTTAGTCGAAAAATAAATTTTTTTAAATATTCCGTTGTTTGAGTAAATGGGAGATATTGATTAAAATCTCAGTTTGATTAAGTAAATAATAACTTTTTAAGAATAATAAAAATAATTTTAAAAAACGATTGCTTACTTTTGTAAACTTTCTTTTTTAGACTCAATTGAAATGGGTTATATTTTATTCATATCCGTGACTGAATTGTTACTTATAAATACTATATTTAGAAAAATTTCAATTCTTTTGATTGATGAACTTTTATTAAAACCGAAAATGAAAAAAATTATTTGAAACTACTTATATTTAAATAACAATTTTCCAAAATGTAAGTACTTATTTTTTAGTTTAAAATGAATAAGTAGACAATACTTACAACCTCCTTCGGAAGTAGTTAAATATCTTGGTACAAATATAAAATACAACTATAATCAACATCAGAATTTTAAAACATTTACCTGTGCTCATTTATGTCTTAAATTTATTAATGAAATAACTGAAAATATTTAATAAATAACAAAAATTAAAATTTTAAAAACCCCCGACTTTTTTCAGAAAAGACCGAAACATAGAAACAAAGTTAAGAATCTCGATCAAGTCGTCTTTCAAACAGAAAAAATTAAATGAAAATCGGTCCAGCAGTTTGGCCTGTACGTGGACACGGACAGACACACATATACACAGACATACAGACACACACTACAAACTTATAACACCCCTTTTTTTAGTCGGGGTTAAAAACAAAAAAAAAATATATTTTACAACACTCTTTAATGTCTTTTTTTTATAATCTGAAATACATAATTAATATATTTTATTGCCAAATAGGAAATTGGAAATTTTGAATTAGAACTTCACTCAGCTCGCTCTCAACGATTAAGCTTTGTTCACCTTCTCTGCTTAAGCAATATGATTCGCTCGACAGTTCCTTAATTTCATCATCGCTTAAAGTAATATATCATTTAGGCAGGAACATTATGTCCCAACAAAAAATTAGACATTACCATCCGAATTACTTGCCATATAATGACTTGCCATATAATGATTGCCAAGTTGAAGTACTCGCTTACAAAACAAATTTCGTAAATTTTTTAAAATAGGAATCAGAAGTTGATCATATTCTTTGGGTATTAAAAGATGACTTGAAAATATTGCCAAAATAAGTAGTTATTTTAAATAAATTATATTTATTTCCAAATTGTCTACTTATTTATTTTAAACTAAAAAATAAGTAATTTTGGAAAATTATTATTTAAATATAAGTTTTTTTTTAATGCATGTTTTTTATTTATTGTATCTTCAAATATGAACTAACAATAAGTATTCAAATCTTAAATCTATAAAAAAATTATTAGGCCCGACCAATGTCGGACATAAGCTTAGTGATAGTTATTAATAATACATAAGTAGTGATAAGCAACAAAAAGAAAAAAGTGTTTTCAAGCAGCTCCATCATCTAGAGTGTTTAATATTAGAGCCCGTGTATCTCTCTCTGTTTTAAGCGGATGTGTCCAGTAAAGTTCAAATTATTACGAGCAACCGGATTAGGATGTGACTCGATTTTTATTAGATATTTGCCTGCGTATTTTACAATTTCTTCAGTCACTAGTCGCATATTCAAATTGCGATGTATATTTGAATTTTTGATGTACCATGGAGCCGATGTTATCATGCGTAATATTTTATTTTGCCTTCGTTGAATTTTCTCTACATTTGAAGCTGAAGCAGTGCCCCATAGTTGAATTCCGTAATACCATATTGGCTTTAAAACCGACTTGTATATTAAAAGTTTGCAGTGTAGGCTAAGTGTTGAATTTCTACCAATCAGCCAATGTACCTGAGTTAATTTAAGTTTCATTTGAGTTAACTTAGAGTCAATGTGGTGTTTCCATGTAAGTCGTCGATCAAGGTGTATACCAAGATATTTCACATGTGAATGTTGAGGAACAACTTGATTGTTAATCCGAATGGGGAAGCAAGTATCTCTTCTTAGGGTGAACGTTATATGGACACACTTTTGTTCATTGACTTTAATTCTCCATAAGTTTAACCAAAGCTCCATCTGGCTAATGTGTTCCTGGAGTTTGCAGGATGCCTCATCAGGGTTTTCGTGCATACTAAGGCAGTCTGTATCGTCGGTAAATGTGGAAGTATGGATACTACTGCTCACAGGCATATCACAAGAATAAATCAAATATAAAACTGATCCCAGTATGCTCCTCTGTGGCACACCGGATGAAATTGTTTCGAGCCTACTCGTAAAGTCTCCTTCCACAACAGTGAACTTACGGGAAATAATGTAACTTTCCAAAAGATTTAAAATGTTTATTGGTAAGTAAGTCTTCAATTTTAAAATTAGGCCTTCATGCCACACTTTATCAAATGGCTGGGAAACGTCAATAAAGAGCGCACAACAATATATTTTTTGATAAAAATATGTTCACTTGGCAATCACTGTTCACTTGGCAATCACTAATGTTCGAAAAACCAAGTAAACGGGAGAATGCAACAACAAATTAACATAACAACCACTACTATAATACTTATATGTATGTACCGACGGTACATCGAATAAGTAAAAATAATTAATGTGATATTCGTAAAAGATAAGCAAGAATAGTTAAACATACGTAGGTAGAGTAATATAACTTCGTGCTAACCTAAATAGAAAAATGAAAATATTGAAAAACAGGGGAAATAAATAGTGATACTTACATATGTATTTACCAAAGGTAAATCAATAATTGTACACAACAATCATTTCTCACATTCTGTTTCATTAGAATTTACGTTAAATAGCTGATGTTAATAACAATCTCTACCCAAGTGGATAGACTAGGGTGCTGATGAAGTGCGTTGCTGCACAGAAAAATATCGGTATTTCCCCCAGCTTAAAAGTCTAATTTAATTTTTCTTCTCTTCTTTAGAAACTCACATTAATTAATAAAATATTTCATTCAATAAAAAGAATTGAAATTACTGAACTTAAGCCTGACTATTAAATTCACTATAGTTCAATTAAAAATCTAAAAATTAATTTCGGTCATTGGTGAGAATAAATTTCACATTGTTCCAATAAAAAGTGGCAGCATCAATGAAACTAAAGTCCAAATTTATGACGAAAAAGATTTCCGCAAAATGGTTGCTGAATTTTAAAAAAATAAAACAAGCTTCTACACATACCAGCTTAAGAGCGCTAAAGGCATGCAGATCGTATTGAAGGGCATAGATTCCTATGTTGTTCCTGAAGAAATAAAAGATGTACTCGTCCTCCAGGGGTTTAAGGTAAAAAATGTGTCCAATATAATAAACAGAGAGAAGATTCCCCAACCCCTATTTCGTGTTGAACTTGAGCCTAATGATATAAAATTGAAAAAAAAAATGAGACGCACCCTATCTACAGCTTAAAATACCTGTTATACCGGAAAATAACAATTGAAGAACCACACAAGCGTTCTGGGCCCGTACAGTATCATAACTGTCAAGAATATGGCCATACGAAAACTTACTGCAATTTACCTACGGTTTGTGTTGTTTGCGGCGAATTACACGGCACTGCTAGTTGCAATAAGCCAAAAGATCAAAGGGATAAAAAATGCAGTAATTGTGGAGGTAATCACACCACTAACTACAGAGGTTGTCTTGTGTACTCTTTCGTAAAGAAAACTATGGTGCAAAAACCTAAATTAGCCCCAGCTCAATCAGCGAACGCTTACTCTGCCACTTTTGCGCAAATTAGCCAACCAGTTAGTTCCCGTGTATCGTATGCAGATGCTGCTAAGACAAATTCAATTCCCACACAAAATATTTCCCCACCAAATAATTCAACAAATACAAACTCAAACTTTAATTTTAATCGTCTTAAAGCTACTATTGAAAATTTGGTGCAAACTATAAACAATTTTACAACAAATATGACTAGCATGATGCAAGAAATGCTGCAAATGCAGAATAGTCTGCTTCAAGCATTAACTAATACGCCATGAACACATTAACAATATGTTTCTGGAACGCAAACGGCATTCGCCAACATAAAAATGAACTTCAGCACTTCCTCACGGAAAAAAATATTGATGTAATGTTAGTATCTGAGACTCATTTGACTTCGAGAAGTCTTTTTAAAATTTATGGCTGCACTATATATGATACAAAGGACCCTAGAGGAAGGGCTTGTGGTGGATCAGCAATTCTAATAAAGTCAAGACTCAAGCACTATGTTCTTGATAACATTTGTGAAGAACATCTACAAGCAACAAATATTGGCATTGAAAGTTTTTGTACAAATTTTGTTATATCATAAATTTACTCCCCTTCCAGATTTTCAATCACTGAGAATCAATATGAGGATTTCTACAAATCTCTTGGACCTTGTTTTGTAGCAGCTGGCGACTACAATGCTAAGCATATGTTCTGGGGTTCGCGTCTTATTACCCCCACAGGTCGAGCATTGTTCAACACTATTTCAAAAATGGGCTTGGATGTCATTTCGAGTGGGGAGCCCACTTATTGGCCTACTGACATAAAAAAAATTCCGGATGTTATAGATTTTGGCGTAATAAAAAATATCCCTAGGGATTTAATTCAAGTTCAAACTTCTCTTGATCTTTCATCCGATCACTCTCCGACTATCATTGCAATTTGTAGTCCATTAAGAAGTAACTTTCCTGACCCATATGTGAAGATGATCAATCGTGGTAATTGGCTGGGGTTCAAAAATATCTCAGTAGTCATTGTACGGAAAACATTACGTTTAGAACATCCGATGATATTGAATCTAACATTGCCAATCTCAGCGAGAATTTTAAACAGGCTGCTTAACATGCCACTATCTTCCATCCGCAGACTGTTACTCTTTGTGGAGTGCTGCTAGAAAGCTTAAAACACCCATTGAGTATAAGCCACCTCTACGCACATCTACCGGAAGTTGGGCAAGAAGCGATACTGAAAAAGGTAAAATATTTGCTGAGCACTTTAAATCCGTTTTTACGCCAAACATATGTACTGGTCTTGCTGACTTGCCGAATGTAGTCGCTCTACCCCCTCAACACATAAAGTTTAAGACGCATGATTGGGTGCATACCAGACCATCAAACTCACAGATTGGTTCAATTTATAAGAAGAACTTTTGAGGAAAAATATATTGTTCTGCGCTCTTTATTGACGTTTCCCAGGCATTTGATAAAGTGTGGCATGAAGGCCTAATTTTAAAATTGAAGACTTACTTACCAATAAACATTTTAAATCTTTTGGAAAGTTACATTATTTCCCGTAAGTTCACTGTTGTGGAAGGAGACCTTACGAGTAGGCTCGAAACTATTTCATCCGGTGTGCCACAGGGGAGCATACTGGGATCAGTTTTATATTTGATTTATTCTTGTGATATGCCTGTGAGCAGTAGTATCCATACTTCCACATTTGCCGACGATACAGACTGCCTTAGTATGCACGAAAACCCTGATGAGGCATCCTGCAAACTCCAGGAACACATTAGCCAGATGGAGCTTTGGTTAAACTTATGGAGAATTAAAGTCAATGAACAAAAGTGTGTCCATATAACGTTCACCCTAAGAAGAGATACTTGCTCCCCCATTCGGATTAACAATCAAGTCGTTCCTCAACATTCACATGTGAAATATCTTGGTATACACCTTGATCGACGACTTACATGGAAACACCACATTGACTCTAAGTTAACTCAAATGAAACTTAAATTAACTCAGGTACATTGGCTGATTGGTAGAAATTCAACACTTAGCCTACACTGCAAACTTTTAATATACAAGTCGGTTTTAAAGCCAATATGGTATTACGGAATTCAACTATGGGGCACTGCTTCAGCTTCAAATGTAGAGAAAATTCAACGAAGGCAAAATAAAATTTTACGCATGATAACATCGGCTCCATGGTACATCAAAAATTCAAATATACATCGCAATTTGAATATGCCACTAGTGACTGAAGAAATTGTAAAACACGCAGGCAAATATCTAATAAAAATCGAGTCACATCCTAATCCGGTTGCTCGTAATAATTTGAACTTTACTGGACACATCCGCTTAAAACAGAGAGAGATACACGGGCTCTAATATTAAACACTCTAGATGATGGAGCTGCTTGAAAACACTTTTTTCTTTTTGTTGCTTATCACTACTTATGTATTATTAATAACTATCACTAAGCTTATGTCCGACATTGGTCGGGCCTAATAATTTTTTTATAGATTTAAGATTTGAATACTTATTGTTAGTTCATATTTGAAGATACAATAAATAAAAAACATGCATTAAAAAAAAAAACTTATATTTAAATAATAATTTTCCAAAATTACTTATTTTTTAGTTTAAAATAAATAAGTAGACAATTTGGAAATAAATATAATTTATTTAAAATAACTACTTATTTTGGCAATATTTTCAAGTCATCTTTTAAAACCCAAAGAATATGATCAACTTCTGATTCCTATTTTAAAAAATTTACGAAATTTGTTTTGTAAGCGAGTACTTCAACTTGGCAATCAAGAAAGTAAGTCATTATATGGCAAGTAATTCGGATGGTAATGTGTAATTTTTTGTTGGGACATAATGTTCCTGCCTAAATGATATAATACTTTAAGCGATGATGAAATTAAAGAACTGTCGAGCGAATCATATTGCTTAAGCAGAGAAGGTGAACAAAGCTTAATCGTTGAGAGCGAGCTGAGTGAAGTTCTAATTCAAAATTTCCAGTTTCCTATTTGGCAATAAAATATATTAATTATGTATTTCAGATTATAAAAAAAAGACATTAAAGAGTGTTGTAAAATATAATTTTTTTTTGTTTTTAACCCCGACTAAAAAAAGGGGTGTTATAAGTTTGTAGTGTGTGTCTGTATGTCTGTGTATCTGTGTGTCTGTCCGTGTCCACGTACAGGCCAAACTGCTGGACCGATTTTCATTTAATTTTTTCTGTTTGAAAGACGACTTGATCGAGATTCTTAGCTATGTTTCTATGTTTCGGTCTTTTCTGAAAAAAGTCGGGGGTTTTTAAAATTTTAATTTTTGTTATTTATTAAATATTTTCAGTTATTTCATTAATAAATTTAAGACATAAATGAGCACAGGTAAATGTTTTAAAATTCTGATGTTGATTATAGTTGTATTTTATATTTGTACCAAGATATTTAACTACTTCCGAAGGAGGTTGTAAGTATTGTCTACTTATTCATTTTAAACTAAAAAATAAGTACTTACATTTTGGAAAATTATTATTTAAATATAATTAGTTTCAAATAATTTTTTTCATTTTCGGTTTTAATAAAAGTTCATCAATCAAAAGAATTGAAATTTTTCTAAATATAGTATTTATAAGTAACAATTCAGTCACGGATATGAATAAAATATAACCCATTTCAATTGAGTCTAAAAAAGAAAGTTTACAAAAGTAAGCAATCGTTTTTTAAAATTATTTTTATTATTCTTAAAAAGTTATTATTTACTTAATCAAACTGAGATTTTAATCAATATCTCCCATTTACTCAAACAACGGAATATTTAAAAAAATTTATTTTTCGACTAAAAAAAAAGTTCCATCAAGAAAGAAATAAGTATATCCCAAAAGGAAAAAAATAACTAGTTCGTACAATAAACAACATAACTACTTTTCAGGAATCTATTATTTTAGTCTCACGCGTTGTTAAAATCATTAAGTTGGTAATCCAGTAGGGAAGTGCTTCCACCAAAAATGCTTAATTCCAATCTCGATTACCTTTTTTGAAATTTTTGGCTGGGGTGGTTTTCCATTTCAACTTTTAGTGTTGGTCCATATTTTGTTGTTACTCGTGTCACATTTCGCATGGTGTATTTAATTGATGTCTCAAGCTCCTTTATGTGGATTAAAGTTTTGTTTTTTAGTGCATTAAATTTTGATGCTAGATTTGTTGTAGAGTCCATTTTTTTATAAGCTCTTCTCACTTTGAATGTTTAACTGAAAATGATCTTAAAAGTAGCGATGATGACTTCAAGAAGGCTAATCGAAAATATTTATGGTGAAATAGTGAATAAGTGGGGGATAGTGATAGACAGAAAGATATAGTTATAGAGAAGTGTGAAATATAGATGATGGTATAGATTAGAGACCTGCGTAAAAGGTCTTTAAATGTAAATACGTCATGATTTTTAAATGTATTCACGTCGCATGTATTATACTAAACCAATAATAAATGCTGTCGTACTATAAGTGAAGCACGATGGATGTATTGGTGTACGTGTGTATCAGTGTTAGCAAGCGATGTCGCAAGACAGCTTGTTTGTAACAAACACTCAACAGAAGTACTGTTGATTAGTGTATGCTTGTTATTTTTCATATTGTACGTTTGAGTGTGTTTGTAATATGTAGATGGTAAGCTATTATGTGGTTAACCACATACAACTAATGTTAGTGCATGTGTGTGCCTTTGCATGTACGCAGAAAAATAAAAAATCATACACACATACATGCATGACGTTTGTACACGCGCTCATACGTAGAAAGAAGCAAGTATCACAAATTCTTCCGTCACGAAGTGTTTTCTTCTTTACTCTTATACCTACAATACTCAAATAAATTTCTTGCAAACAGTGTTGTTAACGTTTGTTTTATAAGATTTCGCTGTAGTAAAGCATTTGAAAAATCCCTCATGTCTTGAAAGTTCTTATAAGATGTCTTATGCAGGACACTAGTATACATATTTTAAAGATCAAGAGATACTACTTTAAAAATTTAAACAGCAAATTAGTCTTAAAGGAACCTTCAAACAATCATCATTCATTCACTCAGTTATCAGGAAATAAAATGAGTCAAATTAGACGTACTCTAAACCAATTTATACGAGACTTTAAAAGCTACAGGCCTTTTGATCATTCGGAGATGATAAAATTTTCCTAAAATATGCTGGATGAGAACGAAGAATATGGTATCATGTAAGATGAAGACAACACAGAAGGACCCTTCAAAAGCTGCTAAAAAACTAAATTTCGTTTTCAGTAACCAAATTTATTGAATCTGTAAATATTTTGTATGAATGCGGACCTACAAAGAAATTCGTAGATTCTGATAACAATTTTGTAAAAATTTAACTGGAAAAAAAATTTATTTTTAGTTAAATTATTATGGCATTAGAGAAAAAAGTTAACTGAAACTCAAAAATTTTCAGTACAATAGGAACAGATAAACATTTTTGCAGATTTTTTTTGTATTATTCAGGAAATTTTTTTTATAATTTACAAACACATTCACTAAAATTTTTCGTATTATCAGAAAATAAATTAACTGAATCAATAACAATTCTTACTAATTAAAAAAAAATAGTAAAAGTCTTATTTGAAAAAAAAAAATAACTGAATCAATTAAAAGGTTCAACATTTTTTTTTACTTTCAAAAATTGCTTGTTTTTATGGTTAAGCATTTCGTTCCCGCTTTTGGAACTCGTCAGTAGACTTCAACCCAAAAAATTTTTGAATTTAGCTAACAAACTCAGTATGTTTATAGTAAGACTCTTAATACTATATTGATAATCACAAAATACAAATCTAATAAGTTTGAAAACCGTAAACAAAAATCTTAAAAAAAAATAAAATTTTTTTATATCTATAAAATAATTTGTAGAAAAAATTAAAAAAATCAGAATTTTTTTACAGTGTATAAAAATTAATTTAACTGAAATAACAAATTTAAATATCAAAAATAAATCTAAAATTTTTTTTACAAATTTTACTTTATATAGATAATTTTCATTCTAGGGTAATTTTGACATAACTGCACAATCAACTTTGCACGAACTTTTGTGCAGATAAGTCAAAAATGCTGTTATCTTAAATGCACTTACCTGCCTAAATTACATGTATACAATTTTTGACTTCAGTTTTATACACATACATACATGGTTGCATACTTATGTAGCAACATTTATTTAATGTGTGCAGCTAACTTAAAATTTTTACATGAGAATAATTTAAAACTGCCAAAAAAATATGTTAAATGCGCAGGTATACAAAGTGCACTTAAAAACGGATTTTGAACAATAATTACAGAAAAAATATATTTTGTGCAGTTAAGTCAATGTGCAGCTAACGTTGATTTTTTTTATGAAAATCTTTTAAAATTACCAAAATTTTAGGGCACTTATCTTAAATGTGCAGTTATAGAAAGTGCACTTAAAAAAACGAATTTGTATTGGATTTTAAAGAATAGTGACAGAAATTTATCAGTTTAGGCACTTAAGTCCAAAGTGCACTTAAACAAGAGGCAGCTAAATCAAAACTACTGTATACAGTTTTTTTTTAAATAAAATAAAATTCGAACAAATAATTTACTGGAACAGTAAAACATATTTACTGAAACTAAATTATATTTCAAAACAAACGTTTGTTTGAAAACGGAAGGTCATTATGCAAGTCATGTAAGTGAGAAAGATAATCCAAAGTGACATAACCGTCTGTTCCATTGTCATCTATGCTGTTTGGATCTAGATTCACCTCGTCTTGCGATAATCATCAGGCGACATCGCCTAACCGTAAAGGTTATTTGCGTCTAAATAGACAAGAAATTCTGAGGGCTTCTCCTTATCGAAATCTTCCAAATATTTGTTATTCGCTTTCGAATATCTTTGGCTACACTGTACGATTCCCCCACGTATACCTTTTTCATAAAATTGTAAATGTCTATAAGGGTAATAACTTTTTTTGGACAAAATTTCTTCATCCCACCACGCGATGGGCAATTTAGTATTGATAATAAAAATTATTTTTTTATGCCATTTTGGTCAAAACAGTTTCCTCACCAAATGCAATTTCTAAAGCACTCCAAAAATATTTTTTTAATTTCCTTACACATTATATATGATACATTTATTGTTTATATAAGTATGTTATATATTCTGCTTAGCTCAGATAGCGATAAATTCATTTTTTTTATATCACAACATTTTTTTGGAGTTTTTGTAAATCTGGAAAAGTTTTTTTTCTACCCAGTGTAATTTTTTAATTGCTGTTGAACTTTTTTTAAATTTCATTTTAAATAACGCGAGTCGCGACGAATTTTTTTTTTTTACATGTATTTATTTATTGTATCTTCAATTATTACGGCGAATAACAAAAAAAAAATCCTGATATAATACATACAAACAACAATACATAATTAAAACACTTGTAATAAAAATTTCGACACCTCCCTCTATATATATATAAAAATCAATTGCTGATCGGTAGTCTGACTAAAACTCGAGAACGGTTGAACGAATTTATCTTATCTTGGTCTTGAAATATTCGTGAAGGTCTAGGAAAGGTTTAAAAGAGGAGAAAATTTCGAATAATTGCCGGGAAAACCCTAAAAACAGTCCTTTTCTTTTTCTCATATAAACGTTTTCTTAATAAAATTTAGAGTCAATTTGAACTTAATTGCTATTCAAACTTAATTTTAGCTAACTTTGTTTTATATAGATTGATAAATATTAAGTTTTGTCACAAAGTAAATTTTTCAACGCAACCATTATATTTGACATTAGATTTGGCAACCAACTAATATGTCAATCCATTCTGCAACACTTCAGAACACGGAAAAAAGTATTGCGATATTGTGTTACAATATCTATGAGTGCAAGAGAACGTTCTTTACTTTGGTGATCCTTTGTGTAAGTGACATTCCAAGTAATGTGCTCTTTTCTTATATTTGTGATTTTCGTCAGACTCTTCCAGTTATTCCCCAATCAACTGTTGCTGATGAACTAAATGCATGCCTAAAATCATCAAATTTGTGGCAGTATGTAAAGACACTCCAACTACACGCAAAGCAAAGATATGGTTGCAGAATGGTTGAGAAAACAATATTCTGTTCTCTGAAACAAATGTGTGGTCATTGAAAACTAGTTATTGTTATTTTAAACATTTATTTCGTTACGATAAACAAAGTAATGTTTGAATTTAATAATGACATTATCACATCCATAAAAAATTGTGATATGGTTAGAGTTTAACAATACCATTTTGTTAAAAATTTAT
This sequence comes from Tachina grossa, assembly GCA_949987645.1. Lineage (NCBI taxonomy): Eukaryota > Metazoa > Arthropoda > Insecta > Diptera > Tachinidae > Tachina > Tachina grossa. Next base: position 107,175,596 of record OX465274.1, on the reverse strand, counting down.
GACTACAACATAATTTGTATTATTATTTAAAAATAATATGATGTAAATAACAATATAATGTTATCCAAAACCATACTATTTTAAGTTTAAAAAAAAATCTTTTTCAGAAACATCTGACAGTTCGGTATTTCGTTTGTAAGCTATCGGTAGTGCACGGGTGGTGTTAAATAAATTATTAGATAAATAAAGTATAAAAAAGGGTTGGCGAATAAAAATCTATAAACATTTGTGTATCTCGTTATACAGACATGTCTGTATGTCGTTTAAGTATACATTTCTATATATTCATTTTATGTCAATAATATTAATTTATTTTTATTTCGAATTTAACGCACAGCTGTTTCTACAATAAATATATGATTAAAAAACAAAATAGTATTATTACATTAAATAATACTGTGGTCGTATTGAACAATATTAATATAATATTAGATCATGGTATGGTCACATCTTACATTAGTGTTGTCATATTAACAATAATAAGATTAGGTACAACAAATTCAATTGTTCTTGTAGATAATATTATTATTAACTCAGATAATAATATAATTAAAGTTTGCTTTTCTATTAACAATAATATGATTTGACTGCAACCATATAATTAAATCATAATATGTTGCTGTTTGATTATGGTTGCCTCAACCATATTTTTTCTTTGCGTGTAGCAACTAACATGCGAGTATTCTTACAACAAGATGAAACTAGAAATGTATTTGCGAAGCAGTTTTAAGGCATTGGAAATAACAAAGTTGCAGTGGACACCTCGACCGGATTCATCACATTGCCAACAGATTTCTGTTACATCACAGACTCAAAAGAGAAGCTTATTCACCGCATTTTCCCAGATATAGCGCAAAAGTTAAATTACCATAATTGGCTAGGTGAACGAGCAATATTGGCATCAAAAAATATAGATGTCGAGGATCTCAATGCGACCATTCAGAAGTTTCTTCCAGTTGGTTTCCTTCAAATCAGTCGACACCGTTATGACGTAGTCAACTATGCCACGGAGTTTTTAAATTCACTGGAATTGACTGGATTACCACCTCGTTCATTTAGTTCAATCGCTCTTTTTATTTCAATGAACTAGTTAGGTCTTTTTAGTTCAATGATTTTACATCTACATGCATATGTATGTGTGTGTGTAGATATGTTGTGGTTTTTGACAGTATTAAAAACACAGATCTGTGATTAAAAAACTTTACGAAAACTAAAATTAATTAATTAATTAATTAATAAATTTGCTTTATAAAGGGTTTATAAAACAAATTTAGTGTGAAAATCTTTTTAAAAAATCTCAAATCCAAAATATTTTTGTGAATAGGTTAGTACAAGTGTTTGCTTGTTTATTGCATTTGCGGTAGTAGCCAGTCATGAACAAGAACTAAATATACATACACACATCCACGCATACATATGAATGAGTATAGAAGCAAAGCACACAAACAGAAAGAAGTAAAGCAAAACGTTGAAAACATATTGTTGATAGCATCCGTGTAGTTCATTTTGTGTCTTAGTTCTTAGTTCAAAAATTGAACCAGTGAACGTAAAACAATTGAACTAGTTCACTTAGTTCAAAGTGCTGAATCGTTCATTTGAACTAGTTCGTTTATGAACTACACAAGACTAACCACCTCTCAATTTGCAGTTAAAAGTTGGATCAGTTGTCATCATGCTGCGTAACATTAATCAACCTCGACTGTGCAATCTAGGGTTTGCCAAAAACCGTGGAAATTAAAAAGCCGCGGTTTCCGGTTTTAAGCTATTAAAACCGGTCGGTTTCGGTTCGGTTTCGGTTTTAAGAATATATATGTATATAAATAGGTATGTATGCTGGAAAGAAAATGATGATTTAAAAATAATCATAGCTGTCGTGAGAAGCAAATGTAATTTTTCTCCATGTGAAATTTTCATTACCTTCGAAGAGAAAAATGCTGTCTTAAATATCCCGTGGAATTTTTTCCCCGCTATCAGGCCACGTGAATGTAAAAAAGGAAGAATTTTTGTTAAGTTAAAAATTATTTGAAAATCGGAAAAATTTAAGTTTAATAAAAAAATCACACAAATTTTAGGTTATAAATGAAATCTATTTAACTTTAAAGTTGTACTCATGCAGGCGCTTCTGTTGATTAAGCTATTTTTTTCATTAATAATACTACCGTGGTGGTGAAATTTACGGTCTGTGAATTAAAGATTCATACTCTATGGAAAAATGTGTTGTAGGGAATTACTGTTAACAATCGTAAGCTTTACTTACTAAAAATAAATAATTTTAACTTTCAATATATAATTAGAAGAAAAATATCGAAATTATTCGATGTAATAATTCAGTTCGCCTGCAAAAATAAAGTGAACAAAACCAAGGGAAAAGTGAAAAAATTCACGTGAAAAATATATTGCCTTATAGCGCTTGGCGTATTTCAAATACGATAAAATAGATTAAATAAGACTTAGATAGATAGATTAAATAAGACTTCAACAATTTTTCTTTAATCTATTACCAAACAGTCGTAGTCGTATTTGATATACGCCAACCACGATAAGGCAGATTATTCATGATAAGGGGAACCAAAAAAAGAAAAATATTTCTGGGAAAAATTTTTCCATAGAAAAAATTTATACCATAGGGGTCATAAAGTCTCCCTGGTTTGTGTTCAATTCAGGTACTTACATATATTAGAAAAGGAACATTTAGTAGTGAGTATGTGTATAAAAAGCTTAAGGATAAAAGATTTATATATTTAATTATCCAAGTAATAAAATTTCAGAAACGTTAAAGCCTTCAATGTAGAGTCGTTTTAACGAAATCTTATTTTTGTGCAAAAGTTACTAGCGACAGAAAACACTTTTGCTTTCAGTTGAAGGGGGCTTTATAGTGTTATTGCCTTGTGAAGCAATAATATGTTCGTTGTTTTGTTGTTCGTTTTTTTATAAAGTACAAATTCTTGTCGAAGAAAGTTAAAATTATCGTCTTTTTTCTTTACATGTACTAGAGCTTTTTTGATCTAGGCGCACGGCAGTGCGCCAGGCCAAGTTCCGGCCAATGCACGCAGTGTGTATATTTACACGAAGCCATTCGAGCTGTTTTTACCCCCCTCATAACTTTGTTCCCCGCGACCGTAAATTATGAAATTTTAATCATAATTAGAATAAATTCATATAACCTCATATGCGAAGTTTGAAAGTTTAACAATGAAAGCTTCCGGAGATATAGAGCTGAAAACCCGAAAATTTTAACCAGGAGGGCGGGGCTACGCCCATAAAAATTAAAATTTGTGCTATTGAGCTGAAATTCAATACAGAGATAGGTCTAGCTGAAAAATAAATTTAAAAAATCTGAAAACCCCGAAATTTTAGCCAGGAGAGCGGGGCTACACCCATAAAGGTCAGAATTAAAAATGTTAATCTAAGGCGCTTCATGGAAGCTATATTATTGAAATTCGTCATATGTACTGCGGTAATGCAACGCAATAAATTTTTCATTAAACAAGTGGGCGGTGACACGCCCATACAATTTAAACCTTATTTTAATGCCCTGCGGCTCAGCATGTTTAGATATACTATTTACCGAGCTATTATTATCCGTTTGTAACGAAACTAGACAAGAATAATAAGCACTGACCCAAATAAATTTTGACTTTGGAAAAGTGGGCGGCGTTACGCCCATAAAATTTATAAGTTAAAGGTTGCGCTAAGGAGCTGAAATTTGATATACAAGTAGGTCTAGGTGAGAAACCAACTAGAAAAATCTAAGAACCCGAAAATTTTAGTTAAATGGCCGGGGCTGTGCCCATAAAACTTAAAAATTAAAAGTTGCGCTAAGGAGCTGAAATTGGATATACAAGTAGGTCTAAGTGAGAAACAAACTAGAAAAATTTGAAAACCCAAAAAATTTTACCAGAATGGGCGGGCCACGCTAATATTGTTTTGAACTAAATACTTAATATACAGCTTTTAATTCAAGCCAATTTAGTAAAATCTTGCATCACCTAAAAATTGGGCATGATCACTCTCATAAAATGTTAGCCTTGTGTTTAATCTACATCGGTCTAGCTGACATTTTGTACACAAATTGTAATTAATTTACTCAATCGGAAAATCCAAAAATTAAAAGCACCAGCTACCCTATTGAAACTTTGCATACACATTTGGCATATCCTTTTGATATATGTACTTTGGCTAATCAGACTTTAATATGTAAATTTATTGAGAAAAAGACGGGATCACGTCCACTAAACTTTACGCTGTATTTAACATGTTTCTTTCCAGAGGACTCTTACCAAATTGCTCACACACTGGCGACCCGTTGTAATGACACAATGGTGCATATTTAAGGTCAACAATTCAACACCCATCACACTCTTACCCATTATTTTATGTACCTCTGCCATTTTCAACTGACACAGTGATCATGAATAGAAATAAAATACACTAGAAATTTTAAATTTAAAAAGGGTTATTATAGAAATCTTTTCAAAAAGTAATCAGATCCTCACAAAAACATAAATGTGAAAAACGGCCAAGTTCCTATCAAAAATTTCGGCCATTAAAAGTTGTGAGATATAAATTTTGACCAAGTTCTTCTTTGCCACAATACCTAATACAGAAATATATTATGTATGATATAAATTTGTAATCATAAGGGTGTCATATCATTTCCAGATAATCTGTTAACTTGGCAATATTTTTACCTTTCCAAAAAAGGAGAGAATAATGTATAAATGTTCCTTTTTTTATATTGATAAAAATGTTGTCAAGTTGGCATATTATCTAGAAATTATATGACACCCTTACTATTACAAATTTATTTCATACATAATATATTTCTGTATTAGGTATTGTGGCAAAGAAGAACTTGGTCAAAATTTATATCTTACAACTTTTAATGGCCGAAATTTTTGATAGGAGCTTGGCCGTTTTTCACATTTATGTTTTTGTGAGGATAATATATTACAATTCTTATTGCAAAGAATTGTTATAATTTTCTTAAAATTTTACAATTTTCGTACTTTTTATTGTTACAGAATGCTTAGTAATGTATAAAAGTCTTCAATGTAAAGTATTTGCTGTATTTTTAAACAATATAATAATGTTAAAGTAAAACTTAAAAACCGACGCTTTTCTTGTCGGTTTTGCTTTCGGATTTTATGGGTTAAAAACCGCGGTTTCGGTTTCGGTTAAAACCGAACGGTAACCCCTAAATGATTCCAACGGATTTACCATTCAATTTTAAATGCTTACAATTTCCAGTACGTCTGGCCTTTGCGATGACCATGAATAAATCGCAAGGACAGTCGATAGAAGTTTGCGGAATCAACTTGGAGTTTCCCTATTTCGCGCATGGACTATTATACGTTGCGTGTTCTTTGTTTATTTACGAATCACAAAACAAAAAATATAGTTTATGAGAAAGCCTTAAATTGATTAAGAGACTGTATCATAACAGTGTGTGTCTGTCAATATGAAATTTAAACCTTACAAATAGCCAGTATTTTAGGAAAACTCTGTTTTGTAAGTAAGCAACATGATGCTACGAAAATAATAATAAGACTTCATGCTTCATTCAAAAAATGGGTTTTTAGGGTTCCGTACACCAAAGGTAAAAAGGAACCCTATTGTTTTCGCTACGCTGTCCGTCTGTCCGTCACACGGTATTTTCTCAGGAACCGTAAGAGCTACGGACCTGAAATTTAAACACATTATGTAGAACCTTAGCCGCTACAACAGCAAGTACATGAAAATTAAAAATTAAAGGGTGTTCCAAAACGAGCAACGAAAAATGTTAAAATCCCATGTAATATACATACATACAATTGTATGAACATATGTATATTGAAACTTGAAATTTGTAAAATTAGTGTATTTTTATACAGACTATAACAATTAACACTAAAATTTAAATTAAAGGGTGGTCCATCAGTTAATGCAATTTTGACTAAGTAATTTTGACAATTTGCTATATCTTGGAAACCGTAAGAGGCGAACACTTGAAATTTACAAAAACGGTAAAACTAAAAATTCCGAAAATTATAAAATCGCCAAACCAAAAAAAAACGCCATAAATTAAAAAAAGTCGCCAAAACGAAAAAAATCGGCAAAATTAAAAAAAAATCTAACACGAAAATAAATCGCCAAATTCGAAAAAATCGCCTATACGAAAAAAATCGTCAAAATGAAAAAAACGCCAAAAATCGAAAAAAATCTCCAAAACGCGAAAAAAGCGCCAAAACCAAAATAATTGTTTATATGAAAAAAAAATCGCCAAAATAAAAAAAATCTCCAAAATGAAAAACAATCGCCAAATTGAAAAAACGCCAAAAACCGAAAAAAAATCGATAAAACGAGAAAATAAAGTGTCAAAACTAAAAAAAGAGCCAAAATTTAAAAAAAATCGCCAAAACCGAAAAAACCCAAAAAACGCAAAAACAAAAAAAACCGAAAAAACGAAAAAAAATGGCAAAACTATATATATTATATAGGATGAAGTTTGTATTAAATTAAATAGACTAAAGGAAACTTGTACAACTTTTCTTTAATCTATTACAGAAAAGTTAAGATTTCTAACTCAAACGTCTTACACAAACAGGGGGTTAATGTTTAAAACAAATTGTTCAGAGAAACTACGGAAATGTCTCAACGAATTCGGTACCTTAATATAGAAAGGCCCTAACTCATTTTTTTCAAATGGAAATTTCTGCATTTTTTCGAACATAATTGTTCTATCGAATATACAAAAAACTCGATTTAAAAAAATTTGATGTAAGGTCTTTCTATATAAAGGTAACGATATGTATATATAATATAATCAGAAACTGTTGTACTTTAAATAAATAATATATGCAAAATTTTCTGAGGCTTAAATTTTTTGGAAATGTGGCTATATATTTCTTGACAAGATCTTTTGTTGGACTCTAATCTTCCAAAACAACTTCTAACAAATTAAATCATAGAGAGTTGCTTATTTCTTCTAATCAACTTAAACTTTGTTACAAAAATGTCAGCTTTCGTATAGGTTGATATAAAAAAATGGTCTGTCATCAGCGTTGTCAACTTTTAAATTTCAAAAAGCACTGAAACCAGGAAAAAACGCGTAATTCAAGTAATAAATTAAAATTTTTTGTTCTATAAAAAAAAAATTTTATATAAAAAATATAGAAATCGGTTGACCTTGCATTTTATCCCTAAAACTTAAACTTTGAAGCATCCGATACACATTTTGATTCTTGATCAGTGAATTCTAAAATTAATTTTTAAGTTATTATAAAAAATTTAATTTTTTTCGCCAACGAAGAAACAAATCACCTAAAATTAGTCAAATTAGCAGCAATTGGCAAGATTTTTTGACTTGCTGATTAGATGGGAGTAGTTAATTTTTTTTAAAATCAAGACTTTCAAAATTTGATTTTTATTAAACAATGCTGTGGAAACATTCTTTCACAGCAAAAACAATATTAATAAAAGCAGTTTTGTACAGTCTTATTAGAATATTTTGAAATGTTTCATTTAACTTCAGTGCTTATGTTTTTTAAATGTTAGACTTCTTCAAAAAAAAAAATTATATTATATAAGGAAAATTCTTTTTGAATTTTGGGTTTAGTGCCACCGCCAAGAAATAAAAAGGAACAAAAATTAATTTTAAAAAGCACCGAGCACTAACTTCAAAATTTTTGGCGTCGAAAATTTCAAAAAGCACTAAAAACGGTGCGAAAACCACCGAGTTGACAACGCTGTCTGTCATAAGAAATAATACTAATACACAAGCATATTGTTGGGAAAAAATTAAATCAAGTAATGGTATTTCTAAAAAGGGTCAAAGCGTAACAAAAAGTAGCAGATTTACCTGATTTTGAAAAAGTGTCACTATAAGTATCAAAATGTAATAAAGTAGCAAATTGATACTTTAGTAGCACAAACGGTCACGCTGTACCTGGGTACCTTGTCAAACAGTTAAGGGTGTGTAAAGAAAGTTGGCGTGCTACGCCTACCTGAATTTACTAATTTTTTTCAAAGCTCTGAAAATTAATAAAATATCAAAAGTTAGGAGCTCTCAAGAAGTTTCAGGTACAATGGTTGCAAATTTCAAAAAAAAAATTAATTTCAAAACGCAAAAGGTACCCGGGTACCATGTCAGTCACATAAGGGTTAAGTTTGGTATAAATAGTTGATTTTGAGAAAGCAAGAGTGCAGTTGTAATTAGAGAGTTGTTAGTTAGTAGTTGTGAACTGGCGGTTCTGTGGCAATTAAAATTGTTAAGTTGTTGCTGAAATTGTTAAATTTGGGTAATTAAAATTTGAAAATTGTTAAATTCTTGGAAATTTGTGTTTTTTTTTGTTTACATAAGGAGTTTTTTGTTTACATTATGAGTTTTTTGTTTACATTAGGAGGTTTTGTTTACATTAAGTGTATGTCTGTCTGTCGGTCTGTCTGTCTGCCTGCCTGACCGTGGGAAGTTTGTGTGTGGAATATTTTGTGTGAATGTATTAAGGCCGTTCATAGTTTGGCGGTTTTTATGTGTGTATGTGACGACGGGGAAAATCATGAAAATGGTTTTTCCTAATGCTGACGGAAAATCATCTAATGATTTTTCGTAATTCCGAAGGCAAAACATGATAATTTTTCGTAATACCGAAGGCAAAACATGATAATTTTTCCTAATGCCTACTCCAATACATGATAATTATTTTTTTTAAATGCCGACGGCAAAATATGAATATGATTTTTTCAAATGCCGACGGGAAAATGATTTTTCCTAATGACGACGGGAAAACGTGAAAGTTATTTTTTCTAATGCTAATGTAGGTGTTGCTAGACTGTGGGAATTTAAGGCTGACCGTGATTTGAGTGGGCGGCGTTGTTGCCGTAATATGTAACCATAGGAATTTGTGGATGTGTCTGTCTGTCTGTGAGAATTTAGGTGAAGGTTTGATTGGCAGGGGGCGGGGTGTAGTTGAGGTAGATCGATTGCGTGTGTAGTTGTGTGTGAATGTGTGTGTATATGTGTGTGTGTGTGTGTGTGTGTGTGTGTGAGTGTGTGTATGTTTGTAGGAATTTAAATGTGTGTATTTCTGTAGGAGCTTAAGGCTGATTGTGATTTATGAGGGGTGATGTGTTCTAGTAATATGCAACCGGGGCAATCTGTGTGTTTGTATGTCTGTAGGAGTTTAAGGCTGACCATGATTTGGGTGGGCAGGGTTGTTGACGTAATATGTAGCCATGGGGATTTGTGAATGTGTCTCTCTATAGTAGTTTAAGGTTGATCGTGATTTGAGGTGGGTGAGGATGTTGTTGAGGTAAATTGGTTATGCGTATGTATGTATGTATGTATTTTTGTAAGAATTTAAGATGATTGTGATTTATTAGGGGCGAGGTGTTCTTGTAATATGTAGCCGTGAGAATCTATGTGTATAGACGTCTGTAGAAGTTTAAGACTATCTGTAATTTCAGGTAGGTGAGAGTGTTGTGTTGTTGAGATTAATCTTATATATTGTATATGTATGTATGATCATGGGAATTTGTGTATGTATATCTGAGGGAGAATTTAAGGCTCGTCATGATTTGCAAAAGGTGGGGTGTTGTTGAAATTTTCTTGGATATTTCTTATATGAATTCTGCTATGTGTGTGTATTTGAGCTGGTATTTATATGTAGGTAGAAATAAATTGTTTTCAACATCGACATTTGGTACTATAAAATACTATCATATATCTGGACTTCCCTAATCCTAGTATGCTTTTATACTTACGATTGCTTTATATTTTCTCATGCTTAAATTTGTCTCGCGTTGAAGTCGGTCTATGTGAAATTTGTTTATATTACAGATTTTGTTTATTTAACTACATTCGTCTTCTTTGACTGAAAGAGTTATCTACACACAGAGAAAAACCAACTTGAAATTAGTAAGAACCATGCTGAATTAATAAGAACCATTAGCGAAGGTTTAGTCATATTGAAATTTCTTATTTCAATATGGACAAAATATTAATTTACAGTATTCATTTATTAAACTCATTAGTTTGTAGATATCTTAATATACATTTTCTATTATATTAAAAATTATTGAATTAATGTGATGAATTCTTATTTTTAAGCTGCAGATTTTCCCTGAGTGTATGGATTGTTTATATTTGCATTGTGCTTTAACTAAACGACGCTTCATATATTTTCATGATGTAGATCTAATAAATACTTAAGCATTGATAAGAAATTTGATATGTATACATACATATCTACAAATTGATTTTATGTATGTATGTATGTATGTATGTATGTATGTATGTACATATATATGTACACACAAATAAGTGTTCAACTCAATCTTTGAATACATTTTTTATTTTATTTTTTGTCATGTGATGTCTGTTGTTGGTGAAATTAAAAACATTTTAATTTTTATCTGCGTTTACTTAAAAGTTTGTGAGGATTTTCTGTTGTAAGTAAAACTGAATTCTTGAAGATATGTACTTACATACTCTATAGTAATAGTAACTATAATAGAAATATTTCTTATACTTAATTTACAGTTTTTTAAAGTTGATGCAATGTTAGTTAGTCAACGTTTGACATTTTTAGGGTATAAAATTTTTTCTAGCTATAGCCTTCTACATTTATTTTGGAAAGCTTGCTTTGCTTTTTAAAAATGTATAAACATTTTTAAATGAAACTGATCCGGCACTCCTGCTTAGGTACTGATAGTTTTTTTTTTTGTTAGTTAACTTACTTATTTTTTATTTTTTATTGATAAACATTGGAAATCAAAAGGGAGTTTTATATTGTAATTATTATTTTCATAATTGTTGAAAACAATCGCTGCTTTTTGTTTGTTTTTTGCGATGAAATCATTTGAATTACTTTTGCAACTTTACGCGTTTATAAAAATTATGTTATTTTCTATATTTCTTAATTTATAAGACTTTTAGACTTTGTCCTTTAGGGGTTATATATTCTATTATACGATTATGAATAAGAATGCAGTAAGCTGATGTATTTGCTTACTGCTTCAAATTAAAATTTTATTAAATTGAATAAAAGGAGTTTTTTTTCTTAAACTCTGATGCAGTTAGAAGCGCTGGAGATTCTTTCATATAACAGCTTTTTTGAATTTTTTGATACATAGTATAATATAGAATTGGATAACATTTATTTTTAATTTTTATGTTAAGAAGTACGGGTATGAGACTGAATTTAAATGTACTTTTAAATTAGTTAAATCATAATGAACAAACATATTTTCTTCTTTAATAGCGATCAACAGAAAACGAACTCGTTTTCATATAATTTAGGTATACCCTATCGACGGCTCCTCTAGGATACAAGATGACTTTGTATGACGAAATTTCTGTTGCTTTATACTGATAATATGTTTACATTAATAAAATACATATACATATGTTTATGAACGGTGAGCACCTATGGCTTTTATTTAATGTTCTATATGACTTTTTTTTCATTTTATTAAAGTTCAGCGTATAGTATATATATTTCTGAAATGTTTAAGTGTGTTTTGTGTGCCCATCGGGCAGAGTGTACGTATTAGTTGGTCAGTCAGTCTCTATTTTTATTTATTTTTTTTTTCTTCTAATGTGCCACTCCTTTTTCAGATTTTACTACTTGGAATAGAGAATTTTTGTCTAATTTTTTGGTGGGTATATACATTAGGTATGTAGAAATTAGTTTAGATACAAAGAAATGCATGTTTAATATACAACTATTGTATCAAATCGATCTCAAATAACTCAGTTACCTCTACCAGCAATTCACGGTTGGTGTATTCATAAAGTGTTAGAAACAATGAAATATCTATGTTTTGAGAGAATTTTTCCCCTCAAGTATTTCTACATGAGGTTTAAGGGGTCAATCACTGTCGCATTCATATGTAATGATTATTCACTTAAAAAACGTCATCATCACCATCAATCATCTCCGTATACAATACATTCATGAGTTGGGTTGATCCAGATACAATTGCTGTCTCATCACCTTCTAACAGCTTTATATATTTTGCTAGTATGCATGCCTTAGCATGCTTCTATCGATAGTGACGTAAGAGTCCGAGATGTAGAGTGTTACAATTAAAAATCTTTACTATTAGAATTTACCAGTTCGCTCTTTTGAATTTTTACAAAGTAGATACATATGTATGTATTTCATTGACCACAAAATCATAAGATTTCTTTGCTTACAAAATTGTATGACGTGAGGATTTTTTTTTTTTTAAATTATACATGCTTCGGCATGCTTTCATTTTTTTTCTATAAATTTATGTAATACTCATACAGATACAGATATAAAGTAAGATCTGTTTACTGTACATTTTAAAATTTATGCATGCTTCAGCATGATTCTAGTTGAAGCGTATATTCATTCACTAAGTTTGTTTGATACTTATTCATACACATGTACATTCTTAAAGATTGGATATCAAAGTCCAATTTCCGTAGTTTATCTATATTTTTTAAAGATCTGATAGCTAAAGGAATAAATAGAGTGAAGATCTTCTATAATAATCCCATTTTCATATTGTAAAATTTTGCGTGCTAGCGCTTTCGATGGGAAAATATACATACAACTTTATAAAAAGTGATAATATGATGTGCTGCTGAATATTGCACTATGTTATAGTTCATTTTAAACACTGAAGTTTTAGCAATATTTCAATCAGACCAACAAGTTTAGAGAATTCCACTACATTTAGTTAATTATCTTTCTTAAGACCCATCATTCCTAATCAATCCTACAAAAAACAACACAAACTAGATTTTTCGTTTTAATTTTATTTTTATTAAATTCAACATTCATTCTTTAAATTACTTTATACTATATTAAGTAGCTTTTCCTCATTTGTTGAGTTGACTTTAATAGGAGACATTTTAATGGTACGATGAACTTTTGTATTGCATGCATTGAGTAAATCTTTATATATACCAATCCACTTATATGAACCATTAAAGCTAATTCTTTTCACATCATACCTTTCAATGATCTATTAAATCATTCTAATATTGATGCTTTCATATTAAGTAATGTTTAATCTTCTATTTATGTATGAGTTTTCCCAAGTAGTTATTAAAAAATTCTTTAGAATCATCTGTTTGTAAGTTTTTTGGTACCCGTACCACTTCAAAAATATTTGCCATTGCATTGGTTTTTAGAGTGCAGCTTTTATTTTCAGCTGTACTTTGAGAATGTGTCAATTACAGTCTTCAAAAATCAACAATTTCTATTTTCTGTAGAATAGTTCTACATTTCACCTAACTTAGCTCCATAAAACATCATATATTCCTGTCATTACATCTCTACAAGCACAAACAGTTGTTGAAATTTAATATGGACTTCGTTAACTAAATTCCTTTTTAAAGACATTGAATTGTTTCACAGATTTTTTCGAAAGTGTTGTGATCTACATCTTGCACTTTCAGCTATTTATACTAACATGTAGTTAATTTTCTAATCTATATATTTAACCGTAAACTCTTCAATTTGTTTTTAATTATTTACTTTTTAGAATTGCTTTTTCAATTTTATAACTGTCTTCTTTCTCTAATTTTATTTCACGTTGTAGTTCCTCAATTTGCATTTAAATATATTCTTGAATATTAATGCTTTAAGCTATATTATTAATTTGTCTTGTATTTTATCTTCATTCAGTTTAATGTAACTATCAACAATAGTTTGTATCTAATTCATTTATGCCTTCCAATACTGATAAGTCAGTATAAATGTCTTCAGAATTGGAAGTCTATGAGTAAAATCATCGTCATCATCATTCTCAGTATTAGCATCATTAAATATGATGGTATTATCAAATATTGTTCCTTCTACTAGTTTCTTTTGGGGTACTTGTCTATATCTTGAGTGAAGGTTTCTCAGGCTTTGAACTTGTATATTTTCAACTTCTGTCTTGATTTTACTTTCTTTTTTCATAAGAATTCTTTTAATATTTTTAGAACTATTTATGAATTCTTCTGCTATAGGTTTAAATGTATCTTTTAGTTGTTCACTTGTATCTATCTCACCAGTTTTTATACTACGAAGCTTTTTCTTCAACACATTTCTTGTCAACACCAACTGTTTTAAAATTTTCTCATCCAGGGCAAATAACAGGTATCAGCAATCATATCAGCTTTTCAGGAGCTGGTCTGGTTTTCAGATCAGCTTTTCAGGACCTGGTCTGGTTTTCAGATCAGCTTTTCAGGACCTGGTCTGGTTTTCAGATCAGCTTATCAGGACCTGGTCTGGTTTTCAGATCAGCTTTTCAGGACCTGGTCTGGTTTTCAGATCAGCTTATCAGGACCTGGTCTGGTTTTCAGATCAGCTTTTCAGGACCTGGTCTGGTTTTCAGATCAGCTTTTCAGGACCTGGTCTGGTTTTCAGATCAGCTTATCAGGACCTGGTCTGGTTTTCAGATCAGCTTATCAGGAGCTGGTCTGGTTTTCAGATCAGCTTATCAGGAGCTGGTCTGGTTTTCAGATCAGCTTATCAGGAGCTGGTCTGGTTATCAGATCAGCTTATCAGGAGCTGGTCTGGTTTTCAGATCAGCTTATGAGGAGCTGATCTGATTTTTAGATCAGCTTATCAGGTAACAGATCAGGCTATCAGGAGCTGTTCAGATTTTCATTTCAAGATATCTGAGTCAGATTTAGTTATCAGTGTACAAGTAGCTAGCCATTTATAACTTTTATATACATGAAGTTTAAAGTCAGATGAAATACGAAAAAGTAAAGTTTTATCTAGTAAAATTATTTTCTATAACGATCATCGTTTAATTCACTATCTTTGCTTATAATCAAAAATCCATATTTATCCTTTCAACATGCTTTTTATTTTTCTCACCTAACTTAAACATTAAATATACATTATGATGATCTCTTATTAAATGTTTGGTGATTCTGGTGTAAGTTTTACATAAGTAGAATGAATCAACATTCTTATCTCTCCCCATACAAAAATATGCTTCCCATACGCATCATCGTTAAATATCATATTGGAATTACTTTGGACTAAAATAACAGATTCACTATCGGTAAATTTTGATATATATTATTATTTTAATTGATGTAATTAATTTCTTCAGATATTTATATCTGGGGTGATATAAGGATTTTGAGTATAAATAAATGTTCTCAAATTTAAGTCCATTAGGACTTTCTAGCAAGCCAATCATAGCGTTTTTTTTCGTAATTTGACAGGTCAACTATTGTTGCACGAATAGAATTTGATATAAGGGAACTATGATTTATTTTTGAACTATCGTTCGATGAATCATCAATATTTCGTACCAAGGTATTTTAGGTTGTTTTACTAACCGCATTTATGTAGCTAAATACATTTTATAAATATTATCTCTTATTATAAAAAAATAAACTAATACAGCTATACCATATCAGAAAATATTTTCTGAAATCGTATAGCTGCATTAGTTTATTTTTTCTATAATAAGAGATAATGATCCACACTCATAATAAAACAGCATAAAAATATCCTTTTTTTGACTATGAGTATGCATCAATATTTATGAAATGCGTTTAGTTACAAAAATGTGGTTAGTAAAACAAAGTATATTTTAACAGCCTTATTTGTAACACTTATTAGGGCTTTATAAAGACTTTTTAAGAAAAAATTTTTATAAAAAATTTGTTTTAAAAAGCCTTTCCAAAGCCTTAATAAGTATTATAAATAAGGCTGTAAGAGTTTAAAATCAGTATTTTTTATGATAATACTGATTTGAAACTCTTAAAATATTCTTTGTTTTGACTATGAGTAGGGGCCATTATCTCTTATTATAGGACAAATAAAATAATATAGCTATACGATTTCAGAAAATATTTTCTGATATCGTATAGCTACATTTTTAATTTTTCTATAATAAGAGATAATATTTATGAAATACATTTCATAAATATTGGCGCATACTCATAGTTAAAACAACCTAAAAATACCTTGGTACGAAATATTGATGAATCATCAAAATTTCATACCATCCTATATTTATGTTGTTTTACTAATCGCATTTTGTAAATAAATGCATTTCATAAATATTATCTATTATTATAGAAAGAATCAAATAGTATGGTTATATGATATTAGAAAACATGATTTCTGATATCATATAATCATACTATTTTATTTTTCTATAATAAGAGATAATGACTCATACTCATAGTCAAAACAAATGATATTTATATGCTGTTTTGATTATGAGTATGCGTCAATATTTATGAAATGCATTTAGTTATAAAATGCGGTTAGTAAAACAAAGTATATTTTAAGTTTTTAAAACCACCATTTTTATGGTAATAGCGGTTTTAAACACTTAAAGCATACTTTGTTTTGACTATGAGCATGAGCTGATATTTATGAAATGAATTTTATAAATATTGACTCATACCCTTAGTCAAAACAACATAAATAATTCTTGGTACGAAATATTGATGATTCATCGAACGATAGTTCAAAAATAAATCATAGTTCCTTTATATCAAATTCTATTCGTGCAACAATAGTTGACCTGTCAAATTGCGAAAAAAAACTCTATGATTGGCTTGCTAGAAAGTCCTAATGGACTTAAATTTGAGAACATTTATTTATACTCAAAATCTTTATATCAACCCAAATATAAATACCTGAAGATATTAATTTCATCAATTAAAACAATAAGATATTACAAAATTTACAGATAGTGAATCTGTTATTTCAGTCCAAAGTAATTCCAATATGATATTTAACGATGATGCGTATGGGAAGAATACTTTTGTATAGGGAGAGATAAGAATGTTGATTCATTCTACTTCTGTAAAACTTACACCAGAATCACCAAACATTTAATAACAGATCATCATAATGTATATTTAATGTTTAAGTTAGGTGAGAAAAATAAAAAGCATGTTGAAAGGATAAATATGGATTTTTGATTATAAGCAAAGATAGTGAATTAAACGATGATCGTTATAGAAAATAATTTTACTAGATAAAACTTTACTTTTTCGTATTTCATCTGACTTTAAACTTCATGTATATAAATGTTATAAATGGCTAGCTACTTGTACACTGATAACTAAATCTGACTCAGATATCTTGAAATGAAAATCTGAACAGCTCCTGATAGCCTGATCTGTTACCTGATAAGCTGATCTAAAAATCAGATCAGCTCCTGATAAGCGGATCTGAAAACCAGACCAGCTCCTGATAAGCTGATCTGATAACCAGACCAGCTCCTGATAAGCTGATCTGAAAACCAGACCAGCTCCTGATAAGCTGATCTGAAAACCAGACCAGCTCCTGATAAGCTGATCTGAAAACCAGACCAGGTCCAGATAAGATGATCTGAAAACCAGACCAGGTGCTGAAAAGCTGATCTGAAAACCAGACCAGGTTCTGAAAAGCTGATCTGAAAACCAGACCAGGTCCTGATAAGCTGATCTGAAAACCAGACCAGGTCCTGAAAAGCTGATCTGAAAACCAGACCAGGTCCTGATAAGCTGATCTGAAAACCAGACCAGGTCCTGAAAAGCTGATCTGAAAACCAGACCAGGTCCTGAAAAGCTGATCTGAAAACCAGACCAGCTCCTGAAAAGCTGATATGATTGCTGATACCTGTTATTTGCCCTGGATGAGAAAATTTTAAAACAGTTGGTGTTGACAAGAAATGTGTTGAAGAAAAAGCTTCGTAGTATAAAAACTGGTGAAATAGATACAAGTGAACAACTAAAAGATACATTTAAACCTATAGCAGAAGAATTCATAAATAGTTCTAAAAATATTAAAAGAATTCTTATGAAAGAAGAAAGTAAAATCAAGACAGAAGTTGAAAATATACAAGTTTAAAGCCTGAGAAACCTTCACTCAAGATATAGACAAGTACCCCAAAAGAAACTAGTAGAAGGAACAATATTTGATAATACCATCATATTTAATGATGCTAATACTGAGAATGATGATGACGATGATTTTACTCATAGACTTCCAATTCTGAAGACATTTATACTGACTTATCAGTATTGGAAGGCATAAATAAATTAGATACAAACTATTGTTGATAGTTACATTAAACTGAATGAAGATAAAATACAAGACAAATTAATAATATAGCTTAAAGCATTAATATTCAAGAATATATTTAAATGCAAATTGAGGAACTACAACGTGAAATAAAATTAGAGAAAGAAGACAGTTATAAAATTGAAAAAGCAATTCTAAAAAGTAAATAACTAAAAACAAATTGAAGAGTTTACGGTTAAATATATAGATTAGAAAATTAACTACATGTTAGTATAAATAGCTGAAAGTGCAAGATGTAGATCACAACACTTTCGAAAAAATCTGTGAAACAATTCAATGTCTTTAAAAAAGAATTTAGTTAACGAAGTCCATATTAAATTTCAACAACTGCTTGTAGAGATGTAATGACAGGAATATATGATGTTTTATGGAGCTAAGTTCGGTGAAATGTAGAACTATTCTACAGAAAATAGAAATTGTTGATTTTTGAAGACTGTAATTGACACATTCTCAAAGTACAGCTGAAAATAAAAGCTGCACTCTAAAAACCAAGGCAATGGAAAATATTTTTGAAGTGGTACGGGTACCAAAAAACTTACAAACAGATGATTCTAAAGAATTTTTTAATAAATACTTGGGAAAACTCATACATAAATAGAAGATTAAACATTACTTAATATGAAAGCATCAATATTAGAATGATTTAATAGATCATTGAAAGGTATGATGTGAAAAGAATTAGCTTTAATGGTTCATATAAGTGGATTGGTATGTGTAAAGATTTACTCAATGCATGCAATAGAAAAGTTCATCGTACCATTAAAATGTCTCCTATTAAAGTCAACTCAACAAATGAGGAAAAGCTACTTAATATAGTATAAAGTAATTTGAAGAATGAATGTTGAATTTAATAAAAATAAAATTAAAACGAAAAATCTAGTTTGTGTTGTTTTTTGTAGGATTGATTAGGAATGATGGGTCTTAAGAAAGATAATTAACTAAATGTAGTGGAATTCTCTAAACTTGTTGGTCTGATTGAAATATTGCTAAAACTTCAGTGTTTAAAATGAACTATAACATAGTGCAATATTCAGCAGCACATCATATTATCACTTTTTATAAAGTTGTATGTATATTTTCCCATCGAAAGCGCTAGCACGCAAAATTTTACAATATGAAAATGGGATTATTATAGAAGATCTTCACTCTATTTATTTCTTTAGCTATCAGATCTTTAAAAAATATAGATAAACTACGGAAATTGGACTTTGATATCCAATCTTTAAGAATGTACATGTGTATGAATAAGTATCAAACAAACTTAGTGAATGAATATACGCTTCAACTAGAATCATGCTGAAGCATGCATAAATTTTAAAATGTACAGTAAACAGATCTTACTTTATATCTGTATCTGTATGAGTATTACATAAATTTATAGAAAAAAAATGAAAGCATGCCGAAGCATGTATAATTTAAAAAAAAAAAAAATCCTCACGTCATACAATTTTGTAAGCAAAGAAATCTTATGATTTTGTGGTCAATGAAATACATACATATGTATCTACTTTGTAAAAATTCAAAAGAGCGAACTGGTAAATTCTAATAGTAAAGATTTTTAATTGTAACACTCTACATCTCGGACTCTTACGTCACTATCGATAGAAGCATGCTAAGGCATGCATACTAGCAAAATATATAAAGCTGTTAGAAGGTGATGAGACAGCAATTGTATCTGGATCAACCCAACTCATGAATGTATTGTATACGGAGATGATTGATGGTGATGATGACGTTTTTTAAGTGAATAATCATTACATATGAATGCGACAGTGATTGACCCCTCAAACCTCATGTAGAAATACTTGAGGGGAAAAATTCTCTCAAAACATAGATATTTCATTGTTTCTAACACTTTATGAATACACCAACGGTGAATTGCTGGTAGAGGCAACTGAGTTATTTGAGATCGATTTGATACAACAGTTGTATATTAAACATGCATTTCTTTGTATCTAAACTAATTTCTACATACCTAATGTATATACCCACCAAAAAATTAGACAAAAATTCTCTATTCCAAGTAGTAAAATCTGAAAAAGGAGTGGCACATTAGAAGAAAAAAAAATAAATAAAAATAGAGACTGACTGACCAACTAATACGTACACTCTGCCCGATGGGCACACAAAACACACTTAAACATTTCAGAAATATATATACAATACGCTGAACTTTAATAAAATGAAAAAAAAAGTCATATAGAACATTAAATAAAAGCCATAGGTGCTCACCGTTCATAAAATAAACATATGTATATGTATCTTATTAATGTAAACATATTATCAGTATAAAGCAACAGAAATTTCGTCATACAAAGTCATCTTGTATCCTAGAGGAGCCGTCGATAGGGTATACCTAAATTATATGAAAACGAGTTCGTTTTCTGTTGATCGCTATTAAAGAAGAAAATATGTTTGTTCATTATGATTTAACTAATTTAAAAGTACATTTAAATTCAGTCTCATACCCGTACTTCTTAACATAAAAATTAAAAATAAATGTTATCCAATTCTATATTATACTATGTATCAAAAATTTCAAAAAAGCTGTTATATGAAAGAATCTCCAGCGCTTCTAACTGCATCAGAGTTTAAGAAAAAAAAACTCCTTTTATTCAATTTAATAAAATTTTAATTTGAAGCAGTAAGCAGATACATCAGCTTACTGCATTCTTATTCATAATCGTATAATAGAATATATAACCCCTAAAGGACAAAGTCTAAAAGTCTTATAAATTAAGAAATATAGAAAATAACATAATTTTTATAAACGCGTAAAGTTGCAAAAGTAATTCAAATGATTTCATCGCAAAAAACAAACAAAAAGCAGCGATTGTTTTCAACAATTATGAAAATAATAATTACAATATAAAACTCCCTTTTGATTTCCAATGTTTATCAATAAAAAATAAGTAAGTTAACTAACAAAAAAAAAAAAACTATCAGTACCTAAGCTGGAGTGCCGGATCAGTTTCATTTAAAAATGTTTATACATTTTTAAAAAGCAAAGCAAGTTTTCCAAAATAAATGTAGAAGGCTATAGCTAGAAAAAATTTTATACCCTATACTTTAAAAAACTGTAAATTAAGTATAAGAAATATTTCTATTATAGTTACTATTACTATAGAGTATGTAAGTACATATCTTCAAGAATTCAGTTTTACTTACAACAGAAAATCCTCACAAACTTTTAAGTAAACGCAGATAAAAATTAAAATGTTTTTAATTTCACCAACAACAGACATCACATGACAAAAAATAAAATAAAAAATGTATTCAAAGATTGAGTTGAACACTTATTTGTATGTACATATATATGTACATACATACATACATACATACATACATACATACATAAAATCAATTTGTAGATATGTATGTATACATATCAAATTTCTTATCAATGCTTAAGTATTTATTAGATCTACATCATGATCGTCGTTTAGTTAAAGCACAATGCAAATATAAACAATCCATACACTCAGGGAAAATCTGCAGCTTAAAAATAAGAATTCATCACATTAATTCAATAATTTTTAATATAATAGAAAATGTATATTGAGATATCTACAAACTAATGAGTTTAATAAATGAATACTGTAAATTAATATTTTGTCCATATTGAAATAAGAAATTTCAATATGACTAAACCTTCGCTAATGGTTCTTATTAATTCAGCATGGTTCTTACTGATATCAAGTTGGTTTTTCTCTGTGTGTAGATAACTCTTTCAGTCAAAGAAGACGAATGTAGTTAAATAAACAAAATCTGTAATATAAACAAATTTCACACAGACCGACTTCAACGCGAGACAAATTTAAGCATGAGAAAATATAAAGCAATCGTAAGTATAAAAGCATACTAGGATTAGGGAAGTCCAGATATATGATAGTATTTTATAGTACCAAATGTCGATGTTGAAAACAATTTATTTCTACCTACATATAAATACCAGCTCAAATACACACACATAGCAGAATTCATATAAAAAATATCCAAGAAAATTTTAACAACACCCCACCTTTTGCAAATCATGACGAGCCTTAAATTCTCCCTCAGATATACATACACAAATTCCCATGATCATACATACATATACAATATATAAGATTAATCTCAACAACACAACACTCTCACCTACCTGAAATTACAGATAGTCTTAAACTTCTACAGACGTCTATACACATAGATTCTCACGGCTACATATTACAAGAACACCTCGCCCCTAATAAATCACAATCATCTTAAATTCTTACAAAAATACATACATACATACATACGCAACAACATCCTCACCCACCTCAAATCACGATCAACCTTAAACTACTATAGAGAGACACATTCACAAATCCCCATGGCTACATATTACGTCAACAACCCTGCCCACCCAAATCATGGTCAGCCTTAAACTCCTACAGACATACAAACACACAGATTCCCCCGGTTGCATATTACTAGAACACCTCACCCCTCATAAATCACAATCAGCCTTAAGCTCCTACAGAAATACACACATTGAAATTCCTACAAACATACACACACACACACACATACACACACATTCACACACAACTACACACGCAATCGATCTACCTCAACTACACCCCGCCCCCTGCCAATCAAACCTTCACCTAAATTCTCATAGACAGACAGACACATCCACAAATTCCTATGGTTACATATTACGGCAACAACGCCGCCCACTCAAATCACGGTCAGCCTTAAATTCCCACAGTCTAGCAACACCTACATTAGTATTAGAAAAAATAACTTTCACGTTTTCCCGTCGTCATTAGGAAAAATCATTTTCCCGTCGGCATTTGAAAAAATTATAATCATTTTTTGCCGTCGGAATTTAAAAAAAATAATTATCATGTATTGCAGTAGGCATTAGGAAAAATTATCATGTTTTGCCTTCGGTATTACGAAAAATTATCATGTTTTGCCTTCGGAATTACGAAAAATCATTAGATGATTTTCCGTCAGCATTAGGAAAAACCATTTTCATGATTTTCCCCGTCGTCACATACACACATAAAAACCGCCAAACTATGAACGGCCTTAATACATTCACACAAAATATTCCACACACAAACTTCCCACGGTCAGGCAGGCAGACAGACAGACCGACAGACAGACATACACTTAATGTAAACAAAACCTCCTAATGTAAACAAAAAACTCATAATGTAAACAAAAAACTCCTTATGTAAACAAAAAAAAAACACAAATTTCCAAGAATTTAACAATTTTCAAATTTTAATTACCCAAATTTAACAATTTCAGCAATAATTTAACAATTTTAATTGCCACAGAACCGCCAGTTCACAACTACTTTAGTTGTAATTAGCTGAAGAAAGTTAAAGTTATAGAGCGATTCCCACAAGGAATCAAGGTAGAGGTCCATAGCTCGCTTTTTGCTCGTTATGCTTTACACGCGTTTCATCCTCTTGTTGCATTCTATACTTTGTTCGCGTTGAGTTACATGCACTGCTTTTCATGCGCCATTTTATTTTTGTTTTGATCAGCTGTGTGCTTTTGTTCGTGCTTTTTTAAATTTTCTTCCATTTTATTGTTTAAAAATATGTAATGCACACAAAGTAAATAATACAGATTTAGCGGAGATGACACTCAGTACGTAAAAGTAATTAATAACTAATATGCAAAATTTGTTACTGAGAAAAGTGTGGTGAAAAGTTAATTAAAATACATCGCATTAATGAAAATATTCACATATTTTATTAAACAAGTTTTTTTTACTAAGAAATTTTTTTTATTGAAAAAAAAGAAAAATTTATCCACGGCAAAATAATATTTATCGATAACATAAGAAATAAAGTATTATTTAACATCTCTAGCTTTCAAGAACACACAGAGAAATCAGATTCGTTGTGACAACCGAATTTCTTGCCAATTGAATTTTGGCGGTTGCAGCAACTATCATAGAATTCAGCTATGGCGACTGAAATTTTCTTTTTTTCTTTTTTCTTTCACTATATTTTAATTATAACCCTCAACCCAATAGTTGTAGCAACAGAAAAAATTGGTTGACAGTATGGAATTTGAAATATGTAAATGTTATTCTTGCTACCGAAAATTAGGTTAATATAATTAAAACAATATCATATTGGCCTTCCTTGCTAATAAAAATACAAAATTAAAAAAATTTATTATTTGACATATTGCCATAAGTTTATTTTAATTGAAATTTATTTCCTAATGGTGAAGCATGCCTATTACATTCCTTCAACCACACATTTTGAAAAGCCACAAACCTGTTATCTTATGCACAGACTTTCAAAAACCATTTGAGAATTCACAAATCATAATATCTTTGAAAGTCACAAAATTTAATTTTTTAATTTGCTGCTATAAACTATGATAGTAAACTCAACCTACTATAGTTAGTTGCAGCAACTGATTGAAAGTTTTTATTTTAATTTTAATATAGAACGACAAATTTTTAGTTGCTAATACCAAAAGTTGGTAGTAAAATCCAATTCGTAATATTTTATTCGGTTGGGTTAACCAATCAGTTAATTAGTCATGACAAAAGCATACGCTCGGTTGATGCAATCAATTTAAGTATTGTCACAATCATATTCTTGTTACAATTATGCCCTTATGGCAATGAACATGGATTGTTTTTTGGATTAACTGAAAATTGATAGCGTGAACTGAAATATAGTTAATGCAAATGATATTTTATTGGACTAACCGTTTTCCAACCAATCTTTTTTCTGGGTGCAGCTGACTTTCTTGCATGGTGCTTGTAACGCGTACAAAAGTAGAAAGTAGACCTACTTTTTGCTTTGAACGCGCCTACACGTTCTGTGCTTTTTGCAATGTAACTTGTCACATAATATTACATTGATTCTACTTTTTTGACAGATGCATAGAAAGCGTAACGCGCAAAAAGCGAGCTATGGACCTCTACCTTCAGGGTTTAATATTGTAAACTCAAAACTCTCTGTTTTTAAATTAAACACAACATAACTCACGTTTTCAAAACTACATTTTAAATAATATTGATATCGATATTTTAAAACTATCGATAGTATACCAGCACAACCTAGACGTGGGGCTTACTGTGTAATTCAACTTGAAAGCGAAATGTTTGAATTTGTATGTTTCTAAATAGAAATTCGAAAGCGTTTTCTCTACCTTATGAATACTATTTCCTTAAACCACATCCATCACTTCAAGATTTATTTTGTGAGCCAAATATAACAACAGTTTAGTTTAGTTTTCTAATCCAAATTTGATATTTACTGCTGTTCCATTGGCACTACAAGTCAAAATATCCGAGGGCTTGTTTTTTTGCATAACATGTTCAAAAATTTCAGACCATAACATTTGCCATTTGAAATATGCAAATTGATATTCATGTATCGCTTATCTCTAGAACTAGTTCACTCATCTATTGCTAAACTGGGGCCTAATTCCTGCACTCGTGATCGGAATGGCATTCGAATAGAAATTAATTTCGATGGCTAGCAATTTTCGGATGATGTCACTTGTTACCAAGCGAATCGAGTTTTTGTTTCAGTGTTGGAAAAAGGCAAATATATTTATATATAAATTCATTTCACAACACTGAATAAATTGTAAGCAAAAGCATATGTTTGTATATAAGTGTGTGCAAAACATATGTATGTACGTACATACACACGTATATGCAGAAAAAAGAAACGAATATACCATGATACAATAATACATAGTAATACATTATTGTATCATGGAATATAAATAAATGTTATTTTCATTTTGATTTAATTAATAACTTAATAATAATAAATTAGTGTAAAGTTAGAGAATAGAGCACTAGCTACATTTTCGATTAATTTAATTAATTTGTTATTTAGATGCTCCCAGAGTTGGTTGATTTTTATTATATTTTATTTTATTATTTGCCAAGTCAGTGTGTTTTGTAATATTTGAAGTCCAATAAAAATGTTTTAATTTGTATTTTTATTATATGTACATTTGTGCATTCATTCATTTATAAATAAATAAGTCAAATATTGAACATACATTTTCATATTCTCCGCTTTTTCTATGTTAAACATGATTTCGAATGCCTTTTTTCTTGCGAGTAAAAACACGAACGGTTGCATTCGAATGTATGCACGTTACCGAATGCTGTCATTAGAAATTTCGATATGTGTTATTCGAAACCGAATGCGAAAATCCCAAAAGTTAAAAAACTCGAACATTCGAGTAATAACTCGCTCGCAATCGAATGCGAGAATTAGGCCCCTGGTTTTTGATCATTTGATTTTTATAACTCAAACGTTGTGCTATAATTTGTTTTCTTCTTTCAAACTTTAATACAATTGACTATCATATAAATTGAGATACTTCTAACGGAAAAGCCAGCAATCAACCTATTGTGAGCTTTGATACAATAGTTTCTAATGAATCAGTTTCTACAAATGTGTCCATTAATGTCACTGTGCTCGAATCGGAAACATTTATGTAACAACCCGGGGAAACGGTTGGTAAACCTAATTCGAATACGCTGAATTCAGTGGTGCTAACTGTTATTTGTAGATTAGCTCTTGTTTAAAAATTAATTAAGATAGAAAACTTGGTTGGTACTAGAGATGCTAAACGGGAAATCCCGAGCCCGGAAATCGCGGGATTTTTGGGACTATGCAAATCCCGGAGCCCGGGATCTTATAATCTTAAAACCCGGGATTTTCGGGATTTTTTTAATCGTGTTTTTGCATAAATAACGTTTTTGACTGTCATCTTTTATATTAAAAATTATTACAAACTCCCTGTTATAAAAAGTTAAAATAAAAATTTGCCTTAAATAAATATTTTAGTAGATAATATTGGGCCTAATTACGAGTGCTGTATTACGACTTCGACTACGATATTTTGTACTGGATTAAAGAAAAATGTAGCAATGTTCTTTAATCTGGTACAAAATCGTCGTAGTCGAATTCGTAATACGACACTCGTAATAAGGCCTATTATATATAATATTATATATATTGTGTATATATAATATATATCTGTGGCAATAAGGAAAAAGTGCTTAAGTCATATTTTACTGTTTTGCAGGAGAGCACTTTTAAGCTTTCACGTCGATTTTCAGAAATCTGTTTTTCTGTTAACCGTTACTTTTTAAGCAAACATCGTTCTACATACTATAAGTAATACATTTAAGTTGAAATATGCTAAAATATAATCTAAATTAAGCTAATGTTCCAAATGAGATTAGAAGTCTAAAAAAGATAAGTCGCAAGTCATAGCGCTATATCTTCCTTACAAATTACACAAATTGAGATTTTGACCAGAAGTACTTTCAAATATGCAGATTATGGAAGTACCATTAACTTTAAATCAGCTTATCTCGACTTAACACTTTTTCCTTTTTGCCACAGATATTAAGCGTTTTCTTTTCTAGGAAAAAATATAACATGAAATGAAAATTTGTAATAAAATGGTTTTTTGAAATATAGAGTTTATTAGAAATTATGGTATCACACCTTACGAACGCAAATTATTGCTTAAAATGAACGCCAAACTTGATAGTAAAAAGTAAAATAAGTGAAACTTTTTCTAGAAACGAAAACGATATTAGTATTTAATCTTTTAATTAAAAGTTCAAATTTTATAAGTACATACATACTACATATGTACATATGTTCGTCTGTATGCACCTTTTAAACATGCAAAAAAATAAATTGTTAAATAAAAATATTATTTTTAATATAAAGACGCACATTTGTTCAAAATGTTTTCGGGGGTCCCGGTTCGGGATATCGAGACTCCATCACTAAATTCCGAAGCCCGGGATTTCTAAAAACCTGTCCCGATTAGCATCTCTAGTTGGTACCTAAAATAGCAAATCTTTTCCTCTTTTTTATTATTTATTAAGCTTTATATCGATGTATGTACTTATATCGAAATTTTTTTTTAATTTGAGCAATATATTAAATTATTTTTTGTAATTTTTTTTCAATAATTGCCTTAGGACGCATGTTCGTCCATAATACAAGTATGTTATTTTAATTGATATAAAAATTAATGAATGGTAGAAAACTAGCAAAATTGAGATTTTTAGGTGTTTTTAACCAAGTTTTCAATCTTAGTTAGTTTTTAAGCAAGACCTAACCTATAAAACGACCACTAAATTTAGCCTATTCGAATCAGGTTAACTCGCCGGGTCCCCGGCCTGTTACATTTTTGAACTAGCAACGTGTTTTTGTCCACCTTGTAAAGATCTTTGAACAATTTCTTCATAAGCTTTGCCTTTTTTAAGCGCCAATATTATGCACCACTCTCAAATCATTATTAAATATTGAGAAAATTAAAATTAAAAAATGTTAAAATAGCAGGAAGAAAAAATCGAAAATCGACGGGTTTCTTGTCGGTTTTCGGTTTCGAATATTTGACCAAAACCCCGCGGTTGCGATTTCTGTTAAAACCGAACATCAAACTCTATATAAGAGGGTATTTAATATAGTATATGTATGAATGTATGTATGTATGGTCGGTAGGACAAAATCATTCTAAGGCGACGACATGTACATTAGGGTTTTCTCAAAAAAATTTCGTTTTTTTCAGAATCAGCTTTCAAACATTTGTTTAGGTAAAAAATAGGCCTGTTAAAATATCAGCTCATAATATTAATGGTGAGATGGTGCGCATCGCACTTTTCAATTTCCCATACGATTGACATGGTATAAATTGATTTTATTCATCCTGATTGTCATAAGTAAAGAACGGAATGTCCTACAGTAAACTTCTTAGTACGCTATTTTAGAAAATAAAACACTTTATAAAAAAATTAAAAAAAAACTAAGGCTGAAATAAAAATATTTTTATATTTTTGATATGAACGGGCTAAAGTTCGTATCGCTTTTTAAGCCAAATTACATGTGATAATTATTAATGAACAAATAACACCAAAGTCTATTGTAAATATTCTGACTATCAACACATAGTTGAACGGAACAGCCAGCCGTTTTCGAAGGCCACTAAACCTTCATCATCAGCGTTCTTTTGTGTTTGGTCCACTGTGTGTGGTGTCAGTTGATGTAGATTTCTGCTTTATATACTTAGCATTTTATTGCAAATGGAATATGTGAATTGTTTTGATTCATCGTATTTCAATTTGCTGAAAGCTTTTTTTTTGTATTGTAAGCTCAATTTTACCATCACTATATTTACAACAGTCTTACCATTGTCGTTTTTTGTTCTTTTAACTAATTATACACATGTTACTTAATTTGCTTATTTTTTGTTCTACTTAAGACAAACTTTTTTGGTTTGTTACTATTAAGTATATTTTTATTTAATTTTTGCCACAGGCCCATGGCTATTAATTTTTAATTAATTTTAATTATTATTCGAACTCCATTTGTTTCTATATTTTTGATTTGAACGGGCTAAAGTTCGTATCGCTTTTTAAGCCAAATTACATGTGATAATTATTAATGAACAAATAACACCAAAGTCTATTGTAAATATTCTGACTATCAACACATAGTTGAACGGAACAGCCAGCCGTTTTCGAAGGCCACTAAACCTTCATCATCAGCGTTCTTTTGTGTTTGGTCCACTGTGTGTGGTGTCAGTTGATGTAGATTTCTGCTTTATATACTTAGCATTTTATTGCAAATGTAATATGTGAATTGTTTTGATTCATCGTATTTCAATTTGCTGAAAGCTTTTTTTTTGTATTGTAAGCTCAATTTTACCATCACTATATTTACAACAGTCTTACCATTGTCGTTTTTTGTTCTTTTAACTAATTATACACATGTTACTTAATTTGCTTATTTTTTGTTCTACTTAAGACAAACTTTTTTGGTTTGTTACTATTAAGTATATTTTTATTTAATTTTTGCCACAGGCCCATGGCTATTAATTTTTAATTAATTTTAATTATTATTCGAACTCCATTTGTTTCTATATTTTTGATTTGAACGGGCTAAAGTTCGTATCGCTTTTTAAGCCAAATTACATGTGATAATTATTAATGAACAAATAACACCAAAGTCTATTGTAAATATTCTGACTATCAACACATAGTTGAACGGAACAGCCAGCCGTTTTCGAAGGCCACTAAACCTTCATCATCAGCGTTCTTTTGTGTTTGGTCCACTGTGTGTGGTGTCAGTTGATGTAGATTTCTGCTTTATATACTTAGCATTTGATTGCAAATGGAATATGTGAATTGTTTTGATTCATCGTATTTCAATTTGCTGAAAGCTTTTTTTTTGTATTGTAAGCTCAATTTTACCATCACTATATTTACAACAGTCTTACCATTGTCGTTTTTTGTTCTTTTAACTAATTATACTTATGTTACTTAATTTGCTTATTTTTTGTTCTACTTAAGACAAACTTTTTTGGTTTGTCACTATTAAGTATATTTTTATTTAATTTTTGCCACAGGCCCATGGCTATTAATTTTTAGTTAATTTTAATTATTATTCGAACTCCATTTGTTTCTATATTTTTGATTTGAACGGGCTAAAGTTCGTATCGCTTTTTAAGCCAAATTACATGTGATAATTATTAATGAACAAATAACACCAAAGTCTATTGTAAATATTCTGACTAACAACACATAGTTGAACGGAACAGCCAGCCGTTTTCGAAGGCCTCTAAACCTTCATCATCAGCGTTCTTTTGTGTTTGGTCCACTGTGTGTGGTGTCAGTTGATGTAGATTTCTGCTTTATATACTTAGCATTTTATTGCAAATGGAATATGTGAATTGTTTTGATTCATCGTATTTCAATTTGCTGAAAGCTTTTTTTTTGTATTGTAAGCTGAACGGAACAGCAAGCCGTTTTCGAAGGCCACTAAACCTTCATTAATAATTATCACATGTAATTTGGCTTAAAAAGCGATACGAACTTTAGCCCGTTCAAATCAAAAATATAGAAACAAATGGAGTTCGAATAATAATTAAAATTAACTAACAATTAATAGCCATGGGCCTGTGGCAAAAATTAAATAAAAATATACTTAATATTAACAAACCAAAAAAGTTTGTCTTAAGTAGAACAAAAAATAAGCAAATTAAGTAACATGTGTATAATTAGTTAAAAGAACAAAAAACAACAATGGTAAGACTGTTGTTAATATAGTGATGGTAAAATTGAGCTTACAATACAAAAAAAAAAGCTTTCAGCAAATTGAAATACGATGAATCAAAACAATTCACATATTCCATTTGCAATAAAATGCTAAGTATATAAAGCAGAAATCTACATCAACTGACACCACACACAGTGGACCAAACACAAAAGAACGCTGATGATGAAGGTTTAGTGGCCTTCGAAAACGGCTGGCTATTCCGTTCAACTATGTGTTGTTAGTCAGAATATTTACAATAGACTTTGGTGTTATTTGTTCATTAATAATTATCACATGTAATTTGGCTTAAAAAGCGATACGAACTTTAGCCCGTTCAAATCCAAAATATAGAAACAAATGGAGTTCGAATAATAATTAAAATTAACTAAAAATTAATAGCCATGGGCCTGTGGCAAAAATTAAATAAAAATATACTTAATAGTAACAAACCAAAAAAGTTTGTCTTAAGTAGAACAAAAAATAAGCAAATTAAGTAACATGTGTATAATTAGTTAAAAGAACAAAAAACGACAATGGTAAGACTGTTGTAAATATAGTGATGGTAAAATTGAGCTTACAATACAAAAAAAAAAAAAAAAAAAAGCTTTCAGCAAATTGAAATACGATGAATCAAAACAATTCACATATTCCATTTGCAATAAAATGCTAAGTATATAAAGCAGAAATCTACATCAACTGACACCACACACAGTGGACCAAACACAAAAGAACGCTGATGATGAAGGTTTAGTGGCCTTCGAAAACGGCTGGCTGTTCCGTTCAACTATGTGTTGTTAGTCAGAATATTTACAATAGACTTTGGTGTTATTTGTTCATTAATAATTATCACATGTAATTTGGCTTAAAAAGCGATACGAACTTTAGGCCGTTCAAATCAAAAATATAGAAACAAATGGAGTTCGAATAATAATTAAAATAAACTAAAAATTAATAGCCATGGGCCTGTGTCAAAAATTAAATAAAAATATACTTAATAGTAACAAACCAAAAAAGTTTGTCTTAAGTAGAACAAAAAATAAGCAAATTAAGTAACATGTGTATAATTAGTTAAAAGAACAAAAAACGACAATGGTAAGACTGTTGTAAATATAGTGATGGTAAAATTGAGCTTACAATACAAAAAAAAAAGCTTTCAGCAAATTGAAATACAATGAATCAAAACAATGCACATATTCCATTTGCAATAAAATGCTAAGTATATAAAGCAGAAATCTACATCAACTGACACCACACACAGTGGACCAAACACAAAAGAACGCTAATGATGAAGGTTTAGTGGCCTTCGAAAACGGCTGGCTGTTCCGTTCAACTATGTGTTGTTAGTCAGAATATTTACAATAGACTTTGGTGTTATTTGTTCATTAATAATTATCACATGTAATTTGGCTTAAAAAGCGATACGAACTTTAGCCCGTTCAAATCAAAAATATAGAAACAAATGGAGTTCGAATAATAATTAAAATTAACTAAAAATTAATAGCCATGGGCCTGTGGCAAAAATTAAATAAAAATATACTTAATAGTAACAAACCAAAAAAGTTTGTCTTAAGTAGAACAAAAAATAAGCAAATTAAGTAACATGTGTATAATTAGTTAAAAGAACAAAAAACGACAATGGTAAGACTGTTGTAAATATAGTGATGGTAAAATTGAGCTTACAATACAAAAAAAAAAAAAAAAAGCTTTCAGCAAATTGAAATACGATGAATCAAAACAATTCACATATTCCATTTGCAATAAAATGCTAAGTATATAAAGCAGAAATCTACATCAACTGACACCACACACAGTGGACCAAACACAAAAGAACGCTGATGATGAAGGTTTAGTGGCCTTCGAAAACGGCTGGCTGTTCCGTTCAACTATGTGTTGTTAGTCAGAATATTTACAATAGACTTTGGTGTTATTTGTTCATTAATAATTATCACATGTAATTTGGCTTAAAAAGCGATACGAACTTTAGCCCGTTCAAATCAAAAATATAGAAACAAATGGAGTTCGAATAATAATTAAAATTAACTAAAAATTAATAGCCATGGGCCTGTGGCAAAAATTAAATAAAAATATACTTAATAGTAACAAACCAAAAAAGTTTGTCTTAAGTAGAACAAAAACTAAGCAAATTAAGTAACATGTGTATAATTAGTTAAAAGAACAAAAAACGACAATGGTAAGACTGTTGTAAATATAGTGATGGTAAAATTGAGCTTACAATACAAAAAAAAAGCTTTCAGCAAATTGAAATACGATGAATCAAAACAATTCACATATTCCATTTGCAATAAAATGCTAAGTATATAAAGCAGAAATCTACATCAACTGACACCACACACAGTGGACCAAACACAAAAGAACGCTGATGATGAAGGTTTAGTGGCCTTCGAAAACGGCTGGCTGTTCCGTTCAACTATGTGTTGTTAGTCAGAATATTTACAATAGACTTTGGTGTTATTTGTTCATTAATAATTATCACATGTAATTTGGCTTAAAAGGCGACACGAACCTTAGCCCGTTCAAATCAAAAATATAGAAACAAATGGAGTTCGAATAATAATTAAAATTAACTAAAAATATTTTTATTTTTCATGCCATTCACTTATTACAGCTATGGCTAAATTAAATTGAAAAATTAAAAAAAAATTTTTTCTCTATTACATTGAAAAAACTTTTTTTTCACTTTTTAAAAGGCCTATTTGTATTTTGTATGGAAGTTTGGTAAAATTTTCTGGAATAACATAATATTTCTGTTGTTTTCTTGAAAAATCGGATAAATTTGGGGTAAATTTTACTTTGACCGGAAATAACTTTTGATCCTGCTAACTTATCAAAAAAGTTTACATAACTTGTTTTAATTTTCTACAAAATCGCACCAAAATTTTACCGTAGGATATTCCGTTCTTTACATACCTAAAGAAAAGTTTGAAACCTAGTTCTGAGCAAAAAAAAAAATTTTTTTTTTAGAATAACCCTAATACTATGTTTAGACGACGAGTTGAATCACATGCTCCGCTCTCTGAATCATGCTTATGAATCTTGTTGTTTACACGATGCTTTGGTGCTTCGTGCGAAGTGTGCCAATTAAGTGCTTTTCGCAATAGATTCGAACTAGATTTAGTGCTTTTTAATTCATAACAGTCCGGAATTTTTCAACTTGGTGCTTTTTTAAAAAGGCACTAAATTTGTGCTTTTTTACCTTTGATTTTAGTGCCTTTGGTGCGTTTTACAAATCTACTAAATATTGATTTGTGATAGTCTGGTGACTTTATACAAAACACCAAATAAGAATTTTCCATTTTTCTATCTGATTTCAGCCTTTTTAGATACTCAAAGTTTCATTTGCAGAATGTTAATTTATCTGTGTGAAATACAGAGGAGGAGCAACTTTCTCTTTTACAGTGAAAAAAATTGCTATTACAAAAGAAAGTATTGATTGTACAAGGAACGTTATAAACGTATGACATTAGAGCCAAATTGCCAAATAATTTTAAAATTAAAACAAACTTTGGTTATTAAGACGAAAGCTTCGAAAAATGCTTCTAAAAAGCACTAACGTAAAGCGGGCTTACTAAAATTGCAAAAAAAAATTGTTAACCAGTAACTTTTACATCTGAGTAAGCAAAACCTACACATTATTACTTCTGTGAAGCGATTTAGTAAGGCGAAAAATTCATAGCTTTTTGGAAGCTGAATGCAATTGCTTCTAGCTGGCTTTCAAGCACTGTTCTGGAAGGCTGTAATTTTTGCTGGGATGTTGAAATTGAAAGAAGTATCAGAATTTAAGGTTACACAAATGGGAAAATTTGCTCAGAACTGATCAATTTTAGATTGAAGTTTATAATTATGGAAGTTCTAATCCATTTCTGAAATTGTCAATATATGCTCTAGCACTATTAACATTGGCAAGTTCAAATGCTGAGTTGGAAGGAACATTAAGCGCTAATAAGTATTTTAAAAGTAAGTTAGAAATAGAATATAAATTTTTAATACATCAAATTATTTAATTCAGATCAAATACGGTCAAAAAGAAAAGACTTATGTCATTCAGAATGTAACATACATCATATAAAAATTAGTTCAGATGAAACGCCTAAAAAGTCAAATTGTTTTATTAAAATAGTTTTATGGCCAGAGAAAAAGATGAAACGACTTTTTCCTCAAACGAGGAGTATAATTATATATTAATATAAATATGTATATATGACTTTATTTTGAAGTATTTATATATGCACATCCATACAATAATAGTTTTTGTTAATTAATTGACATATACATACATATTTATACGCATATACATATACATATATAATTAAGTGTACTCTGAACTCTGCAATTTGAAACAAAAGAAAATTCTTTCGTCTTGTATGCTAATTACACGCATAATTCATTTTATTTCGATTCGAGTTACAATGTAACCCCAATAACGAATTGAGGGACTCCATATCGACCAAAATCCTAAAACATTTGCACATAAATTTTAATAATGTTTTAGTATTTAATTTAGGCAGTTTTATAAAAGAGTGCAGATAAAATTTGAATTGAAATCTTTATCCTTTAAATAAAATTACTTTGTTTCTGAAATTAAGTTTTAAGGATTATGGAAGTTGACGAGTTCTACTTTATTTTTCCAAAATTATGAAATCAAATAGCGTATTACAATTGTTTAATTTCTTGTTGTCTTGAACTTAAACTATTTTCCTACTCATATTCTACTTCTAACTAAGCAAAATTGAAATATGGCTTTGTTGCATTTAGTGCTTTTTTATGAAGGCACAGTGCTGTGTGCTCTAAAAAATTTGGCATCACTGTTCGTGTGACATCTTTTTATGTATATTCACACACGTATCATACGCACGCATACACATACCCAGTGGGAAAAGGTAATGAATAGTAAATTATAAGGTAATGCACATCTGAATTGTTTACTGTTAACACAGAACATGTCCTAGAAAAGTAATGAATTATTTTAATTATGTTTGATCAAATTACCCTCTCGTTTCTAAGGGATGCATTGTTTTGCTTTGGAAAATAATACTTCAGGTAATTAATGCCTACTTTTCCAGCTTGTTTTTGAAGGCATCCCTATATTTTCTTCTTATTTTTCCTTTCTTTACTATTCATAACTTAATTAAATTTATTTATATAACTCACATCTATGTTTTTTTGGTTTGTTTTCATTTGTTGAAAAGCACACACACATGTACATATTTTGTTTTGATAGCTGGTTCAGCTAAACTGGTGATAAACTGCGATAAAATTTAGAGAAGATACCAATTTTACGTGCTTCGCAAGGAGATTCATATTGAATCTACTTGATTCCCTCTCATAATTTTGTATGGCGAAGAAGTTAATTCGGTCATGATTGGGGTGTGAAGCATGAATAGAGAGCGAAGCACGTATCACGTAAACATACTATAATGTACATACATGTGTATGTATTATATTGTACATACATATGTAATAAGGTCATTCTGCGCACCATCTGATCATTAATATTATGAGCTGATATTTTAACAGGCCTATTTTTTACCTTAAGAAAAGTTTGAAACCTGGTTCTGAAACGATTTATTTTTTTGAGAAACCCCTAATGTACATGTGTGTATACATATGAATGTATTATATGTACATAAGTAATAAGGTCACTCATTTCATTTTACGTTATTAAATGTTATTCATATTAACAGGCGCTGGCTCAACTAAAAATATACATATGTATGTACATATGTATACATATATACATGCGTATTTGGGCGGAATATATTATATTTAATTTTTCTGGAATCGCGCATCCATTAACAAAGATTTTTGCTTTTTGGCCGTCAATGGAAACTATTGACAATGAAGGTTTTTGATCTATTCTAAGCAATTTAATTTGTATTTGTTTACCTTTTTTAATGATCGAGTAAATTCCTTGCTTCACAATTATTATCTAACTTAAGACAGATATCACTTTAGCACTTAAGATACATTTAAGTATGTATGTATGTAAGTATGTTTATATAGGTATTAAAAAAATTAATGGTGTAAACAGTTGTTTTGTACATAAATTATCATGT
Source organism: Tachina grossa (assembly GCA_949987645.1). Taxonomy (NCBI): domain Eukaryota; kingdom Metazoa; phylum Arthropoda; class Insecta; order Diptera; family Tachinidae; genus Tachina; species Tachina grossa. The sequence continues at coordinate 107,138,363 of OX465274.1, read as the reverse complement.
GTGTATTGGGATGTTAGTTACTGTATTTTTTTAACTATATAAGAAACGTGTTATCTTCCAAATTTCGAGTGATATAAATTAAATTGACGAAAACACTTAAAAAAATTACTTAGCAAGTAGTTTTAAGTTTTACATATAACGCCAACAGCGGAATATAAATCCTTTCTTTTTTATCTAAATACTTTTCATATAGGCATAATAACGACAGAAAGCTCACATCAGTGAATTTATTATGAATAACCACTCGACACGATTCCGTCAAATGAAACAAGAGGCCTGAACAGTACTAACGAGTACTTCTCATATGGCTTCTGGATAGCCCTCGAACAAGTTTTTCATATTAGGAAGTTGTACAAGTTTATTAAACATCTGATTGGTTGAACTGATGTCTGATTATTTATTTTGTGTATTTGTCTCTTGCTTTATGAAGTGTTTCATTATTGGTTTTCATTAATCCCAACCCAACTATACATGGGCGGAGAATAATGTATTTGTACGCTGGAAAGAGCATTTATCACTCAACAATGAAAATAAGACAGTAATATAATCTTGAAACATACTCTCTCTCTTTGTCCTAATTTTTATTGGTTGGTAAAAATTTATAGGTGATTCTGCACACACTTACTACATCCAATAAATACAGTGCATACAAATACATATGCATATGTATGTATACCTATGTATATGGATTTGCACTCATTATACTTTTCAGGTACCAGTGGTAGTTTTTGTTTCTCATTAGCGGAATAAAAGAATGGCAATGTTTTAAGAACGGCATTTTTACACAAACAAACCATGCATATATATGGGCGTGAGCGTAAATACACATTTATATATGTATATATAAGTATGTATGTTTGTAGATAATTACATATCGTCACCTAAAATCCAAAAGGCCGTCACAACCAAAAAATTCAAAATAGACTTTTTGATTGATTATGATGTGTTCAACCAAAATACATCTTTCCTTTAAATTTTACTTTCAATTGTTCAAAAATACCGATTTTATTCATGAAATTTAAAAGGCCGCAACTACAATGTTAACAAATGTATAAACCAAAAAGCCGTAACTACACCTTGAGTTTAAAAAATAAAATAAATTTGAACGAAGTTGGCATTTGTTTTAAGTTAAGTTACCGTTTTTGAAATTAAAATTTTTGCAAGATAGTAACAAGAACACTGAGAATATTTGTTCATTACGAAGAAATAATAAAATGAGTACTAATAGTGAATATGGTTCCACTAACAAAGTTGAAAAAAATTAATAAAAAGTGCGAAAATTAAACAAACAGAATGAAAGGAAAACAACACACGTGCATAACAAAAGGAAATAGTTGTGAAAAATCACCACGGCAACTTAAAGATGGGTGCACTTCAAAATTGTGTGCGAAAAGTCCATTGTGACATTGTGTAATGTTTTCCGAAGACGATCGCAAGGAAATATTTAATAGCTTCTGGAAAATGTCTTGGGATCAGAAAAAAAATATATGTTATTGCTCTCGTTGACCGCACAAACGTAAAGCGTGTTTGCGTAGAAAGCTCTAGAAGATCAATTTCGAAGAATTATTATCTAAAACATTATTCTAAACGTGTGCAGGTGTGTTTTCATATGTTTGTGTCTACGTGGGGAATTGATGAGAAAATTTTACGAAATTGGGTAAACTTCAATGATTTACATGGCACTAATATTTCGTCAGTAGTGTTGTAAAAAGCGGCTACTTTTGAATAATCAGTACTACTTGATACTTTTTCAATTGGGTACTCGATACTACTCAATACTTTATATATGTATGTATATGGGAGGTTAAAAATAATTATTTATATTATTTTATAGATAATGCAATATGGAAAAACAAAGATTAAATACAAGTATATTTAAATTAATTTATAACAAATGAAAATAAATAAGATCGAAGATTAGTTTTTGTACACAGTGTTGCCATATGTGAAGATTTATCTTATTTTTGAAGTTTTCAGACAGGTTAAAACGACAAAAAAGATTTCCTATCTAAAAATAAGATTTTTAAAAATTTTACTTTTGGTACTTTTAAAATATTATTGAGGGATTTTTTGACTAAACTACTTACAAATTTTCTGATTTGCTTCATAATGATCTTACACACATTCTATACAGTAAATATTTTGTGTTATTTGGCTTTACTTTTAATAGTTCACGTGAATCTAAATGAATTTTTACTAATTTTCATTCAATAAAATAAGAAAAAAGATTTTTGGTAACAAAAAAAAGATTTTTTTGCTCGACTTGAAGATTTTTGAAAAATAAATATAGCAACACTGTTTGTACATAAACATTTTTTAACGTACTCTTACACTTCTAGTATATTAATCTCTTAAATTATCTTCTAAATATTTTTTAATAAACATTTTTTTCTCACAATTGATGTTATTACTTAGTCATTGTGTAAATGTAGAAATAACATTTTACCGACATTGAAAGAATTTAAAATATTTTTTTTGTTTGTGAGGACCTTGCTGGTTATATTGTATCACTTGCCTTCCTTCCACTATTCTAAAGGGTCACTTTTTCTGTCCAATAGTATTTGTTAATGACTGAAGTAGTTCAATAATGCATTCTGTAGTACTTTTTTTAGTGGCTATTTTCGTATCAAAATAATTCCTAACAGAATTGGTATTAGTTACACTAACTCCATGAGGTTCAGAGTCATATTTGTTTGTATCAAACTCACAGAGTTGTATAATTCTGATGTATTTTAAAGGAAGACTTTCGCTTGAATACTATAAAATGCAACCCTGAAAGTATTGAGTAGTTACTTTTGTGCATTGAGTACCGGGAAAAATTCCTGGTATTGAGTACTCAGTACTGAAATACTCAATACTTTTACAACACTATTCGTCAGAGGAGCAGACGGAATTAATGTCAAAACGTAGAGAAGCTACCACTCAAGGTATGCTGTACAAAGAACGTTTAAGTTTTCTGAAAAAGTGGCTAAACGATATTCCAAGGCACAAATCGCATTAACACATACAATACAACGAAAAAACTCTACACTCTCTACAAAGAGAATGTTGTAATAAAAAAAAGAAAATTTTTGTATATTCAAACCAAGATATTTCTGACACCTGTTATCATACCAATCGAAGAAGATATCTCAAGATCAATATGATATCCATAGGATGGAAATACAAAATATGAGAGAGGAAAAACATAGTTTCACTAAATAGCTCTTTAATTACGGTTGAAAACCATAATTTTTTCAACCTAATTATAAGTTTTATTAAAAACATTAATGTACTTACGGCTTTTTGGTTTCAGAAAAAACGATTCCAAAAGGCCCTAAGCACCATTACTAAAAAACTACTATTGTTTTATAATCTTTTTTTATTAAACCTGAAATTTGGCACCTAACATATGAATAGTCATAAGTTTATAAAGTTTTTTGCTTCTCCTGTAAAAAAGCAGTGTACTTACGGCCTTTTGGATTTTACGTGACGATATGTAAATAATTTAGTTACATATTAATTTTAAAAAATTATGGTTTATAACACTGTTCTGTAAAAAATTTGTTTCAATAAAAATATGTATGTATGTTTTTTATATGAACATTCGTGCCCTAAATTCGAATCCGTTTTCGTTTTTTGTTTATGAGATTTTTATTTATTGTGTATATGTACATATATCTAGTATACCTTTATTTTACTAATTATTGAATTGTTTTGTTCAGCTTGAGGTCTGGTTAAAAATTCAAAAAGATAGATTTTCATTTCAAATAATATATCCTCACAAAAACATAAATGTGAAAAAAGGCTAAGTTTTGGCCATTAAAAGTAGTGAGATATAAATTTTGACCAAGTTCCTGTTTGCCACAAAACCTAATAGTGTTTTCACAAAGACTTGGTTGGTTTCAAGTTGGTTTTATGAAATGCAACCATGTAGTTGTGTATTTTTATATTATTAACATTATTTCCAAGCACTTCTTCGTTCTGTATGAGAAGTTCCATAATTTAAAAAAATTTTATTTACAAAATATAAAATAATTTCCATTGTAGAGCGCATTGTCAAATATCTCACTTTTTCATACAAACAAAAACAGTTGAACAGTATGTCCAACAAGTGTTATTAAAAAGCAGAAAAAATGCAACAACAAATACACGCATTTCTGCAGGAGATTTATTTTATTTTGAGCAAAGTTATTAGACAGGCTGCGAGTTACAACCTGCATTTAGCAAACATGCAGTGTGAATGCAAAATCAGCTGTTTATGGCTTTAACGTTAAAACCAGGTTTTAACTTTCAGTGTGAAAACACTATAACACATACACACATATTTATATGCTATGCACTATATAAATTTTTAATCGTAAGGGTAGCATATAATTTCTAGATATTCTGTTAAATTGACAACATTTTTACTGATATAAAGAAATGAACAAATATACCAGAGAACAGAATGAGACCATGCACATTTGCTAACTATTCATAAATTCGTTGCTTTTGCCATGCATTTATTCGACAACAATAACAAATGTAGTTGCCTTGATATAAATCGTTGTTTTTGTTCAGAGCAACACACACTCTATTATTACAATGCCGTTATAATATTTACAAACAGCGAAATGAAATGATGCAGCATGAAAGAATGTATTTCTTTCATACCATTCACTGGAGTATTCCTTGATCTTTTGTATATCACGTGCAAATAACAAGTTTTTTAAAGGTATTTTAAAATTCTAGAAAAGTTAAATGCCAGTATTTACGGTGTTATAAAAAAGAAAATACAAAAAGTAAAATCTGGAAAACCTTTTCTTTAATAAAATGAACAGAATAATATAATATAATTGATGGATTAGTTCATTGTGAAAAGTGTAACCGAATATTCAAATACAATGGAAAAGAAATGTCAAATTTGGTTCGGCACAAGTTTTATATTGAACAAGACGCTAAAGTTGATTTAAAAAAAGTCACAAGTTTTGACAAGGAATATTTTATTAACGTATGTGCACAATGCACTATTCTTTTCCGATGTTATAAGCAGCCAAAACCTTACATCAGAAGAAAGTATTTTCGAAGAAATTATCCGATATTCCAGTTGCCATGTTAACGCTGACTTAAATTTTAATGTTTTACAATGGTGGAATTACCATATTGTAGACTTCCCAAGATTGTCTAAACTTGCGAAAAAAAATTCAGCTATTTCTGCCAGCAGTGCTGCTTCCGAGAGAGTGTTTTCTACAACAGGAAATATTATCATTAAGAAAATAAATGTAAATAATAACAACAGCTATTTAAGAATAGAGTGTTGCCACACAAGTATTTTTTTACCTGGTGCAGTCAATTTAATAATTAGTGATTTTTTTATGGGAATTGTTAAAATTTAAGTTTAAAATTATTATATTATTTTACTTAATAAGTAAAATATTAATTTGGGATTATTAGTGCGTTTAAAAAATTTTAAACTTAAAATGAAAAATTGTTATACAAAATTTGTTTACTTTTCGTATTTACATATATATACGTCAGTTGTGCACACGAATAGGGTTGCCATTTTTTTAAGCTGAAAAAACAATTTTGTATGAAAAAATAAAAACTAAAACTATTTTTGAACATGTTGGCAACAGTACAATTTAGTACATATTTCACATAAGGGCGAATTAACGTAAGCTGCACGACAAAGTCGACTCGCGTTATACAAACGCTTTACATCACGTATTCGTCCATGAATTGGCTCGTCGTGAGTCGCCTTTGTCGCGTTCTACAAACAGGCTGTTAGTCATTCAAAAATATTGTTTTTTTCGTGTTGTTTTTATGCACTTTCTTCAAAATTACAAATCACTGTTAGCGTAAACACAATAAAAATTATTGTTTATTCTTTTAATATGACGTTTTGTTAATGTCTTATTTTTCACTTTGAATCTGCGTATTTAAAAAAACATTTGAAATTTAATAAAAATCGTGTGCAATTAAAATTAAATAAAAATGTGTGACAATCGTAATTTCGCTATATTTGTGGCTTATTTACTGATATCCGTCACCGGCGTGATTTTAAAAACAATATTGGTGTGGTAGAAGTGTACAATAAAGTATGATGTAAATCACAATTATAATGCAGATGAATGGCGACTTTTCATTGATGGTTCATGGAAAAGCAAGTTTCCTTATAAAAATGTATGACAAGGTCTTGAAAATTTTATTTGGTATGCAAGGTGGTTACACAAAGTATCTGTGCTATCTTTGTGAATGGGATAGTCCTGCACCGAATCGTTATGATCGCAAAGTATGGCCATCTCGCGACTCACATAGAATAGCAGGAAAAACATTTTAAATGACCAACCAGTTAAAACTGACGACGTTGTTCTGCCACCACTGCATCTTAAACTGGGATACATGAAACAATTTGTAAAAAAAATTAGATGTAAACGGCGACGCTTTTTGTCATCTCAAAGCGGTGTTTCCAAAACTAAGTGAAGCCAAAAAAGGAGGTATTAATTAAATTGTTTACACCCAGCAAAAAATTTCAAAAAAGGTAATCGAGTTTGGAATTAAGCAATTTTGGTGGTAGGTATTCCTTACTGGATTACCATCTTTATGATTTTAACAAGGCGTGAGACTAAAATAATAGATTCTTGAGAAGTACTTACTTTTTTCTTATTTGTCAACATTTCACGTCATCTATTTCATCTAAAAAAATCATTCTATTCATTTAGCAACTTGCACGTCATTTTTTAAATTTTAGGTAATGTGATTTGTAAGCGAGTAATGAAAATTGGCAATCAGAAAAGTAAGTCATTATGTGGCAACTAGTTCTAATGGTAATGTGTAATTTTTTGCTGGGCATATCTAGTATGTTTTTCATCGTTTTTATCTGTTTTGATAACTTTTAGGTACTTTTATTGGACCTCAAATTCGAAAAATTATGAGAGATGCAGATTTCATTAACAATCTAAGTTCCGTTAAAAGACGTGCTTGGAAGAGTTTTGTTGCGCTATGTGATAATTTTCTTGGAAATCACAGAAGCGACGACTATGTCACAGTTGTCAATGAGTTTTTAAGTGCGTATGGTGAAATGGGCTAAAACATGTCCATAAAAATTCATTTTCTGTATTCGCATTTGGACTTTTTCCCAGATAACCTGGGCCAGTTCATTGATGAGCAAGGCGAGCATTTTCACCAGGAAATGGCAACTATTGAAAAACGCTTTGAAGGAAAATATAAGATAAAAATGATTTCAGAATATTGCTGGTCACTTAAACGAGAAACTGATGATGCTGATTAAAAAAAAACGGTCAAGCAAACCCTTTTGAGTTAAATAACCAAAAAAAAAATTTGTATAAAATGTTTAAAAGTTTATTTTCATAAAAAGTTAAATAAATCAGTCAATTGCTTATCTATTTTTAACCCCAAATATGCATTGTAATTGTAAATAAACGTGCTTTCTGAATAAATTCAATAGTTTTATTGTTTCTTAATAAAATAATGTATAAAAACGTCACCAAAGTTGAAAATTTTTTGAAAAATCTACAAAATTTTTGTTTGCTGGACAATAACACCCAAATTGCTCAAGTTTTCTTTAATAAATTATATATCATTTAAAAGATCTCAGTTTCTTCTTTCTAAATCTAAGAAATTGAAAATCAAATCATTATCAACAAAGTTACAGGCTTATAAGTGCGCAAAAGTAAAAAAAACTTGTTTTTAACCGTAAATCCGGATTTTGGAGGTGTCCGGCATATTTCACTATAGGATTCTTGTTTTACTCGACAAGCCCTACAAGAAAAATAATATTCCGTCCCACGTCCAGGTGTCCCAGGTCCCAGGTGTAATTCAACAAATGCAAACTCAAGCTTTTTTTTCAGTCGCCTTGAAACCACTATTGATAATCTGGTGCAAACTATAAGCAACTTTACAGCAAATATGACCAGCATGATGCAGGAAATGCTCCGAATGCAGTATACACTGCTTCAAGCATTAGTTAACAAACCATGAACATGTTAAAAATATGTTTTTGGAACGGAAACGGCATTCGCCAACATAAATATGAAATTGAGCTCTTCCTCACGAAAAAAAAATATTGATATAATGTTGGTCTCTGAGACTCATTTGACTTCAAGAAGCCGTTTTAAAATTTATGGCTATACTATATATGATACAAAGGACCCAAGAAGAAGAGCTAGCGGTGGATCAGTTATTCTAATAAAGCCAACACTCAAGCACTATATTCTTGACAACATATATGAGGAACATCTACAAGCAAAAAATATTTGGATTGAAAATTTTTGTACAAATTTCGTGATATCACCAATTTACTCACCTCCCAGATGCACAATCACTGAGGGTTAATACGAGAATTTCTACAAATCACTTTAACCTTGTTTTGTAGCAGCTGGCGACTACAATGCAAAACAAACGTTCTGGGATTCGCGTCTTATTACACCCAGAGGTCGAGCGTTGTTCAACACAATTGCAAAAATGCACTTGGACGTCATTTCGAGTAGGGAGCCCACTTATTGGCTTACTGTCATACAAAAAATTCCGGATGTCATAGATTTTGGCGTCATGAAAAATATCTCTAGGGATTTAGTTCAAGTTGAAGCTTCTCTGGACCTCTCGTCTGATCACTCCCCCACGATCGTTACAATTTGTAGCCCAGTGAGAAGAGCTTTACTTCACCCATACGTAAAGATTATAAATCGTGTTGATTGGCTGGGATTCAAAAATTACCTTAGTAGTCATTGTACGGAAAATATTAAGCTAAGAACACCAGATGATATTGAATCTAACATTGCCAATCTTAACGAAATAAAAGCAAACAGGCTGCTGAACATGCCGCTACCTAATATCCGCCGACTGGGTTGAAGAGAATTTATTCTACAGACATTGAACATCTTGTACGTGAAAAAAGAGGAGGTGGAAGGGAATGGCAACAGCGCAGATCACCCCAAAACAAAATTAGATTTAAAAAGTGCACGAAACGGCTCCAAGAGTTGCTTGCATCTGAGAAAACTGCATCTCTTAGAAATTATCTTAAAAGTCTCGATGTCATACCAGCATCTAATTACTCTTTGTGGCGCACTACTAAAAAGCTTAAAATACCCGTTGAGTTTAAACCACCTCTGCGCACTTCGATCTGTGATTGGGCAAATAGCGATACTAAAAAAGGTAAAATATTTGCTGATCATTTAAAATCCGTATCTACCCCAAACATATATACTGGTGTTGCTGATTTTCTGAGTGTAGTTGCTCTACTCCCTCGACCCTTAAAGTGTAAGATGCGTGATGTACATAAACTAATTGCTGAGCTCAACCCGAAGAAAGCTCCAGGTATTGATGGAATTAGTAACAAGATGCTGATGAATCTGCCTCTCACTGCAACTAGAATCTTACGATTTATTTTTAATGCCATATTACGACTGGAGTATTATCCAAACAGCTGGAAGCTTGCCAAGGTCAAAGTGATTCCAAAGCCGTGAAAAGATCTTGCCAAAGCTGAGTCATACAGGTCAATAAATTTTTCTATCAACAATATCAAATCTTTTCGAAAAGCTGCTCATGACAAAATTGTCCCCAATTCTAACTGATAGTGGGTGCATACCGGACCATCAATTTGGTTTTAGAAGTCAACATAGCACCATTGAATAAACGCATATATTGTTCTGCGCTGTTTATTGATGTTTCTCAGGCATTTGATAAAGTATTTCATGAAGTCCTTATTTTAAAATTGAAGACATATCTACCAATTAGTCTTCCCGGAAATTCATTGTTATGGAAGGAGACTTCATGGGTGTGCCCGAATCTATCTCCCCCGGTGTGCCACAGGGGAGTATACTGGGGCCAGTGTTGTTTTTGGTATATACTTGTGATATGCCTGTTAGCATTAAAATCCATACATCTACATTTGATGATACAGCCTTCTTTGACTTGCACGGAAACCCTCACGAGGCATCCCGATATCTTCAGGAACATATTACGCAGCTGGAACTATGGTTAAAGTTATGGAGAATTAAAATAAATGAGCAGAAGTGTGCGCAAGTAACATTTACTCTACGAAAAGATACTTGTTCCCCCATTAAAATCAATAATCAAATTGTTTCTCAACATTCACATGTAAAATATCTTAGTATACACCTTGATCGACATCTTACATGGAAGCAACACATTGATCCTAAGCTAACACAAATGAAAATAAAATTAACTCAGGTACGTTGGTTGATTGGTAGAAATTCAACTCTCCATCTAGATTGCAAACCTTTGATATACAAGTCACTTTTGAAACCTATATGGTGCTACGGAATTCAACTATCGAATAATATCAACTAACTATTTGGGGCACTGCTTCAGCTTCCAATGTCGAGAGATTCCAACGAAGGCAAAATAAAATTTTACGTATGATAACATCGGCTCCATGGTACATCAAAAATTGAAATCTACATCGTGATTTGAATATGCCACTAGTGATTGAAGAAATTGCAAAATACGCAGGCAAATATTTAACAAAACTCAAATCACATCCTAATCCGCTTGCTCGTAATATTTTGAACTTTACTGGACACTCCAGATGGGACTTCTAGAAAATACTGTTTTTTTTCTTTTTGATTTTCACTACTTATATGTTATTTATAACTATCACTAAGTTTATGTCCGACAGTGGTCGGGCCTAATAATTATATTTTAGATTTAAGAATTGAATACTTATTGTTAGTTCATATTTGAAGATACAATAAATAAATAAATAAAAAAAAATACATATTTTGACTGCTAAGAAATTAGACCTATTTTTTGCTACGGTTGTGGTGCTAAAGATATATATAAGCTAAATTGTACTAAATTTTTTGATAAAATTTCGGGAAACGGACAGAGGGATGTTCGACGGACTCAATAAGGACATCCGGTAATTGCGTACAGAATAACGTGAACAAAGGGACCGAGACTGACAATAAATACGTACACCCATTGTTGAGGCCGTATCACATCCGATTAGCTGAATACAAAAAAGCTAGGGAAAGAATTTTTGGAATATGTAAATTTAGGCAATCATCAAAAAGAATACGTGAATTTGATCGAAAACTAAAATCATTGAGATCAATGATAATTTCGCCAATTATAACACAGTAATTAGACAACAGACCATATATTAATCTTAAAGTTTACGACAGATTTTATATGGCATTATTGGACAGTGGCGCAAACAAGAACGTCATTGGTGGGAATTTGGCTGTGCAAATTCAGAGAGAGCCATATTTTAGAAAAATTTTAGGAAATGTACGCACAGCAGACGGACAACGACAAAACGTACTTGGTACAGCGACAATGGATCTGACCTTTCAAGAAAAGACAAAATCTTTTGAATTTTTAGTGGTTCCTACTATAAGACTTTTGGACAGACTTTGGACTCAAAATACCTCTGCAAGTTATTGGTGAAGTTGATTGTGGCGAATCCGAATCTAATAAATTTCAGCTTACGTTTGAACAGAAACAACGCCTAGATAGAATTATTGCAACGTTCTCAAATTCTGAAGCGGAAGGTTTGGATTGTACTACACTAATACTGCACAGTATTGATACTGGTAATTCAAAGCCTATAAAACAACGCTACTATCCAATATATCCAGCTGTAGAAAAGCAACGTTGTGGAGGGTTAGATCGTCTGATTTCACTCGGAGTAGTAGAGGAGGCACCAAAATCACCTTGGTCTTCTCCGACAGTAGTTATTTTCAAACCTGGGGGCAAATCGCGGCACTCGTTAGCGAACGAAATTACAAAATATTTCAATAGAGTTTATATGGAGATATTTCGTAATTTCGTTCGATAACGAGTGTCGCGGTTTGCCCCCTGAAAAGTAAGAATGTGTGTAGACAGACGTAAATTGAATTCCGTGACTTTAAAGGACGCATACCCGATAACAAGTATTGACGTACTTTTAACAAGACTTCCTCCAGTTCACTGCATTTCAAAGACTAGATGAAAGATCAAAACCAAAGACAGCTTTTACAGTCCGTAAATCAGTCTACAAGAATGCCGTTTGGACTTTGTAATGCACAGCAAACGTTGTGCAGACTAATGGAAATGGTTATTCCGTACAATTTAAAATCTCACGTTCTTGTGTATTTAGATAACTTACTTGTTATTTCGCAGACCTTTGACGAACATTTGACACATTTGATGGAAGTATCCACTAATCTTCGGAAAGCAGGTTTGACAATTAACGTAAATAAAAGTTGCTTTGGGTTAAGTCAGGTGAAATATTTAGGATATATTGTAGGAAACGGAACGTTGTAAGTGGAAAAGGATAAAGTTAACGCGATACAAGAGTTTCCTGTACCTAAGTTAATAAAACATTTAAGATGATTCTTAGGAATAACTTCGTGGTACAGGCAATTTATTCAGGACTACTGGACTGTAACATTTTCTTTGACTGAACTATTACAAAGAAGAAAAAAATATGTGTGGACAGAAGCGGCTCAAAAAGCATTTGATGAAATGAAGACAAGACTTACTACTGCTCCTTTACTCATTCATCCAAATTATGCAGAACCTTTTATTTTGCAATGCGATGCTAGTACATATGGTGTGGATGCAGTATTGGCGCAAAAAGACAAAGACAGGACAGAGAGATCAATAGCCTATATGTCATAAAAGCTCAACAAGGCTCAGAGGAACTATACTATCACAGAGCTGGAATGTTTAGCCGTAGTGTTGGCGATTAAAAAGTTTCGGTCTTACATTGAAGGCCAGAAATTTAAAGTGGTTACTGATCACGCCAGTTTGAAATGGCTTAGAAGTCAGCGTGATCTTTCCGGGCGGTTAGCTCGGTAGTCACTAAAGCTTCAAGGTTTTATTTTTAAAATTAAGTACCAAAGCGGCAAAGAGAACGTTGTTCCGGATGTACTCTCTCGGGCGCATGAAGGTGAAAATTTTTTGAGTTCTGTTATGTTGGAGATATTGCCGATGATTGATTTAGATTCAGACGTATTTGACAGTGACGACTACTTTTAAAGAATTTGATACACCAATGTTTTCAATAAAAAATACAGATGCCCGTAAAGTTGGCCAAAAATAAAACGAAAGAATTTACGTTTTGGAATTATATTTAAAGAAAGATTATAAAAAGAAAAATTGACTACAATATTATTAAAACTGAACTAAAAGAAAAAGGGAAGATGTTAAAAACGAAAAAGAATAAGAGCAAAAGAAGAATAGAGTTGCCAGATAAATGAGATTTCAAATTCCGAAAGTGAATAATCTTAACACTTCCTCCTGAATTTAAATTTCATTTATTCATAAACAAAGTTTGTAGCTAAATGTATATGCTTGTCCTTGCTTAAAGGCTTAAGGTACGGTCACACTTGGCAAAAATTTGCCCAAAAAAGCAAACTTGGAAACTTTTTAAATTAACAAACACGTATGTGAATTGAAAGCTTTTTCATTAATATTTTGTGGACACGTTTTTTGAGCAAATACTTGCTCAAGTGTGACCATCTCCTTAGTAAGAATGTCAGCCAATTGCTCGTTGGTCTGTAAATATTGTACATCTATTTCCTCAGGACTCTACATGTCGCATGTATAGAAATACTGAATATCGATGTGTTATGTTCGCTTAGACGCTTTAGGGTTTTTGACCACAGTTATCGCTCTTTGATTATCGGAGAACATAAGGGTTGACAAGTTCTGTTGATATCCACACTCGAGCAGCAGTTGTCTGAGCCATTTAGCAGATATTTTCGCAGTACAAAGAGCAACAAACTCAGCTTCAGTTGTTAAAGTCGCCGTAACAGTTTGTTTTCTAGACTTCCAAGTAATTGGGCCACCATTTAAAAATGCAGTGTAACCTGTTATTCTGCGCCTAGTGTTTCGATCACCACTCCAATCAGCATCACAATACATAATCAGCTGAAACGATTTAAAATTCAAATTAAAATGATCCATAGTACCTTCAGATATTTTAGGATTCTTTTAACACCCTGCCAATGTGACTGCGATGGTTTCTCCAAATATCTGCTTAATACGCCAATGATATAAACTATGTCAGGCCTACTGCACGCCATTAAATACATTATAGAACCAATAGCTTCACGGTATGGAAAAATTTTGTTTATTTAGTTTGTCTTCCAACTTCAGCAGGTGTAGGCACAGGAAAACTGTCAAGGTGACTAAATCGCTCTAAAATCTTCTCAGTGTAGGTGCGTTGAAATTTTTTTGAGCGAATTCTTTTCTTTATTAATTTGTATTTCAAGACCTACAAAAATACTCCATTGCTGTATGTTATTTGGAATTCGTTATGTAAATTGTGCAGCAGTTGGTCGATTATGTTACAATTGTTGCCGCATATCAATCCATCATCAACATACAGCAGCAAATATATGACGTCATTACTATTTTCATAAATGAAAACACACAGATCGGCCCATGACTGTTTAAAACCGATATCGATGAGAAATTTTACAATGCGTTTTTTCCATTGCCTTGAGGCTTTCTTTAACCCAAACGAGGTCTTTTTTAGTAAACATACTCGATGATCTTGGCTAAATCCTTTTGGCTGCTTTACATATACAGTTTTTTCTAAATTTCCATGTAAAAATGCCGTTTTAACGTCATATTATATAATATCCATAGCACGGGCTGCTGCTATGGCCAATACTGCGCTAACCGATTCGTATTTGATGACAGGTGCGTAGATTTTGTCGTACTCAACACTTCGTGCAACACGGACTTGAATTTCTTCTTAAAAATCACCCGATTAATAATAACATGCATATCATTGGTTCGTGGGACCAAAATCCATGTTTTGTTCTTTTGAAGATTTTATTTCTTCATTGATCACCTCAGTCCATTTCTCACAGTCTGCACTTTACATTGCTTCATCTAAAGGTGATGGCTCTACGGATGCCACACATAATTCACCAACATAATTTTCAGCGCCTTCAGTTACGTTTTGCTTTCTTAAAGCGCTTCTTAGTGCGTAAGGACTTCGTTGCTGTTTTTCAATTTTATGAAAATTTTGTGATTGATGAACGTTGTCTTCTTTTTTTTCAGCACTGCTTTCTTTCGTAACGTAGTATTCATTTATTTCATTGCGTGTTTCATTGAATATGACTTCACGTCGGATAAGCACTCGTCTATTACTTGGGTCCAACACTCTGTAAGCTTTGCTTTCTTCGTTATAGCCCACGAATATGCCTTTGATTGAGTTTTGTCCCATTTTGTACGCTGCTTTTTGGGAATGTGGATGTACGCATCGCAGCCAAAAACACGAATATTTGCAAGGGATGGTTTTTTTCCAAACCATTTTTCGTAAGGAGTACACCTATCAATGACGTCTGAGGCTGTTCGATTTTTTATGTAAACTGCAGTATGTGTTGCATCTGCCCATAAGTTTAGTGGCAGCTGCCTGCCATGAAGCATTGCTTTAGCACTTTCAACAACATTTCTGTTCGGCCGCTCCATATACCCGTTCTGCTCCGGAGCTCTCGGCATTGTTACCTCGTGCTTAATATTATTTTTTTAAAATAAACTGTTTACTTCATCGTTGCAGAATTCAAGACCGCCATCGGATCTTATGCGTTTTATTTTATGTCCGTCTGCTTGAACATCTGCCAAGAACTGCATCAGCTTACTTAAAACATCTGTTTTGTTCTTTAGAAAATACACAAAACAATACCACGAGTAGTCATCTTTCAAAAGTAGGAAATAATTGGACCCACCAATTGATGATTGGCTCATTTTCCCACATAGATCCATGTAGAAAATCTCACCAGGCTGACTTGCTCGTTTAGTACCAGATTAAGAAAAAGGATTCCCTTGCTGCTTACCATAAGTACATCCTTCAAAAAATAGTTCCTCTTTTGGTGAATATAAAATTTTCAAATCATCCGCAATTTTATTTTCACTAAATTCACGCAGCGGTTTAAAATGTACATGGCCTAGGCGCTCGTGCCATAACATAATACTTTCTTTTGCCAAAACATGAATTGATGATGTTAAAACTGGTTCTACATTCATGCGGTACAATCTGTTTTCGCTTATGCCCTCAGCCAATATATTGTTGCCTTTTATAAAATAAACTTGCTCATCACCTGGCTCAAAAATTAATCTAGTGCCTCTTTCAGTAACTCTTGAAATTTATATAAAATATTTATCGAGTTCTGGCACCAACAGCACATTTTTAATTAAAAAAATTTCATTTGACTTGCCTTGAACTTTGATGTCGCCTTTTCCTTAAATTTTAATCGGCGTCCGTCGCCCACTCTGACATACGAGTTTTCAATTGTTTCAGCTTTGTAATTTGTAGAAAGTTCCTTTTGGAATGGCATGTGGTCGGTGGCACCTGAGTCTATATAGAAATAGTTTTCGATTTTACTTGAGCTTACTGACTTGTCTACGTTAAACAAGTATGCGTTTTCATCAGTTCGAGCATTTTGTAATGACAATGAATGTGACTTTTTTTGAACATCTTTATTGCGTTGATCGTTCTGCGGTTTTCTGCATTCTCTTGCCCTTGCTTTTGGCAATAATTGCATTTGCCACTTCATTTTTGGTTCGGCTTACACTTATTGTTGTTTTTGCTTCTGGACCTACTTACTTATACTTACTGTATATACCGCATTTGGGGAGCCGCTGTTGCTGTTTCTGGTGTGATTTGAACATAAATTCATGAGGCTTTCTTCATTGACAAGGTGTTCAGTCAATCTTTCTATGTTTTGCTGTTCTCGTGGCACTGCATACCACGCGGTGCGAAGAAGAAGAAGAGGAACTTGTGCAGATTGTTCACTTTTTTCAGCGTGAACTGCTTTTAGTTTTGAACACATTTCCGCTGCCGTTGAGGACTCGGTGATGTACTTAAATTGCTCCAACTCTATCCCTCTCATAATGAACGCTTGCGCCTCCGCATCTTCTTTGTCACGTTGTGCAGTATTTTGCTGCGGTCTTTCCTTTGTGCCTAGTATATATGGTTTCAATTTATTTTCTGCCATATATATTTCAATTTGTCGTCACCCTAGCTGGTAGTTCTGCCCCTTAAATCGATAAATGTGGTAAACTCTTGACCCACTCATGCTTGCTTCTCTCACACTTTCAAGCTCAACCGTAATCTCAGAGTTCAAACAAACTCTGTCGATTGTGTCTTCTAAAAAATCAGAAACAATTGCAGAATCAAGTGGTATCGACTCGTCCATAAATTTATTCGGTAAAACCCAATATGAAATGAAGCACGTGGGCATCTGGGCCCATAACCTGTTGTGTATTATAGAGAATTTGATACACCAATTCTTTCAATAAAAAATACACATGCCCGTAAAGTTGGCCAAAAATAAAACGAAAGAATTTACTTTTTGGAATTATATTTAATGACAGATTACAAAAACAAAAATGGATTACAAAATTATTAAAACTGAAATAAAAGGAAAAAGAAAGAAAAAAAAAAAGAGCAAAAGAAGAATAGAGTCGCCAGATAAATAAGATTTCAAATTCCGAAAGTGAATAATCCCAACACAAGACATCAAAATAATTGATCGCTATATTTATTAAAGGAGAGAATTTTCATCTGGCAAGACCGACGAATCTGGCTTGTGGAAATTGTATGTAGCCGCTGAACTGAGACGAGACGTTTTATATTCGCCATATGACACACCGGCTTCAGCGCATGCACTATACGAAATTTTCCCCTTTTTTGGCCAAAATTAATTACAGCCAAACGGTTGGACTGATTTGAAAAATTTTTTGGCTATGACTTTTGGTGAACACTTAGGAGAGAGAGAGAGAGAGAGAGAGAGAGATAGTGACCGAAAAAGTTTTTCATACACTCAGAAAAAAAGATAAGTAAATTTAACTAAAAAATAAACAAATAATTAGTTCTGAAAAGGGGTTACGGGTTATAGGTTCCCGCATCCAAGATTTTTTTAGATCTTTGATAGATAATCTGGTTTTCTAAACTGCTTTCTTTCTAAAAAATTTTTCGAGTGTACACTTACCTTTCGACTATAACAGAAGAAATTAGGTTAACCAATTTAATGAAGTAACAAACAAAGTCATGTTTTAAAATGATTTAAATGTAATATACCTACAGTTACTCACAGAAATATTTTGCATATGTAAAACTCAATAAATTTACGAAAAGGATGCTACATAAAAATATCTCCTTTTAAAAATTCATGTTTATTTTTTTACACATTGAATAAGAGAAGCCTTAACTGCAATTAGTTTAATAAAAATTTAAAAACAAAAGAATGTTTTATGAAATTTTTAAAAAATAATGAAAAAATCGCTTATATATTTATCAGGTCACAAAAGTATTTTGCTTTTTGAATTTTTTATACAGATTTTTCAATATTATAGCAGCAAACTATTTTTAATGTTTTGTGTGATATACATTATTAGAAATGATCACTTGCAGACACCTTATCATATGTTCTACTAAACGTCGGAAATTTCGAGGTATTTTTTTAAACATTTCTTCTGCCAATACTAGTACGTAAGTACACTTTTGATAAAATACTATTTTCTTGGATTTTTCTTTCGAAATAAGCCCAACGATTTTCTATACGACTCATGTCGGGACTTTGTGGTTTTATTGTCAATCAACAAGCAAGGAAAACACCAACACAAATAAATGACATTAAATGATATTTTAAAATGTTCGGAATTGATATATACAATATTCAAGTTAATGACAAATATTATTGCAATTAAACATTTTATTCAATAACATGGTTTTGTTGAAAATAATTCTTGTCAATTTTTTTTGTGTACTAAAAAGACACAAACAAAACAAAATAAAAACGATTTAATTTGTCTGTACATTGGTCAAAAAAATTATAAGAATTTAATAAAAATTGGTGTATCCATAAGACGTAGCTGTTGCCCAACCGTTGAGTGTTTGTCTTAGAAACGCACAGTTCCGCTCTAATCAACAGTTGAGTAATTTTCCATCATAACACTTTTTCGCTACCTATAGTCAACATGTTGTGCTCAGCCTGAACAGCTGATTGAATGGAGTTACACCGTTAATATGCTTTGTTAGGTGGCAGGAGCAAATTTTTGTTAAATTTTACATTTCAAATGCGATAAAGTAACGAAATAAAAATATTAAATTAAATTATAGCCATCAAGACGTATCTAATACCCGTATTCTAACATCTGTAACAGTGACAAACCTTTTGGTAATCTGCGCGAAGACAGGAATAGTCGATGTATAGTTTATCGCTAGAAATTTATGGCAATAAATCTGTGGCAATAAGGAAAAAGTGCTTAAGTCATATATGACTGTTTTGCAGGAGAGCGCTTTTAAGCGTTCAAGTCGATTTTCAGACATTTATATCCTTTACAGTTAAATTGGGAAATCCTTTGTTAACCTTTATTCTTTTTAAGCAAACATCTTTCTACACACTCTAAATACATTCTAGTAGAAATATACAAAAGTATGACCTAAATTAAGCTATTATTCCAAATGAGATTAGAAGTCTAAAAAAGATAAGCCACAAATCATTTTGCTATAACTTCCTAAAAAATCGCACAAATTAATTGAGATTTTGCAAATTACCATTATTAAAGGTGCCATTAACTGAAAATCAGCTTATCTCGACTTAAGCACTTTTTCTCTTTCGCCACAGAAATATTAAGAACATTTTGTTTGGAAAATTGTTTTAGCTATACAAATTTTATTTAAGCTTGAAACTGGACACGTACTTAAAAAGCGGGACAATCCAGCCAAAAAAAAGTCCGACTGGCAACCCTACATCATGGTCCCATGTAATGCATTCATGGATCATGTCGTTTGCATACAAGCATTCATTGCTGTACGATAAGTGTTCGTGTTTAAACGAATATGATCGTTCTTCTTAGGCACTCACAAATTTTATGCTCCATATGGATATGCATGTTCGTCCACAGCTAAATTTTCGCTGGGTCGGTAGTTGTGTCGCAAATTCACGTTGAGCATTTAAAAAATTTCAGAAATTGGTGCTGCTTTGTCTGTTAGAGATATTTCTTCTCTTGTAACTTGCTGATCAAACCAAATAAATCTTGTGATATTTATAAATCGTTTTGAAGACATTGTTGCTTGATATAAGGGAAAAGCAATCCTTTGCTAAAGTACTTCTAGTCTTTCGCTGTTTGAATGGTGATAGCCACTTGCAATAAGTTTACCAAAGTATGCACTAAGCTCGTCCTCAGTAACATCTTCCCAAATATATTTTCTAAAACAATGTTCAACGCATATTTTTGAAAAGTTAGGCGAGTGAAATCTTATGTTTACCTACCTTGTATTATGAGTCGCCGTTCTGCCGTTTTATAGATTTTCAAACATAGCTTTGCCTTTTTTATTGGTATTTCTGCAAAAAATTGTTAATATTGTTGGATACATTAGAGCAAAAAATTTATTAGAGAGAGAAAAGTTCTTCGTATTTGGATTAGGGCCAACAAAGCGGCTTTCGCGAAAAATATTTTGTTGCCGTACACGCTGTACTTGCGGTAAACTTTTATTCCAAACTGTTCCATCCTTCGCAACAAATCAATTTTTTTCCTCGCTATGAACAACTTCTACTGCCGGTCGATCCTCTTTTTCACTTATAGGAACACCTGCGTCGTCTTCATCTTCCATACAAAACTCATTTTATGAGTCTCTTGCATGTCCTAAGACAACTGGGTGAACTATAACTTCAATATCAGAAGCATCTGAATCCTCTTTGGGAAGGAACCCATCAACGTCTTTAACTATTTTATTTTGTTCTTACCGGGCTACTGAAGATGCACTCAAAATTTTAAATTTATTATCATTAATTTCCATTATTACTTTAACAATCACAATTTCACTCACGACAATGTTTTACCACCAAGAGCTTTAAAATACTAACCAACGAAATTATGCATACAAGAGAAGCAAACTAAATCTAACGGTACATCAAAATATTACGCTTAGAAATAACACGATCTTTCTTGTACTAATACGCTTAATAACATAAAAGTAAATGGAGAAATCTATGAGAGTAAGCATATTTACAAATGTAAAAAGTGCCATTATTCGTATAAAAAAATTGGTGCCAGAGCTAGGGTAAAATATTTGCAAATTAGTTTTCATCTTGATCACAAATCACAGCAAACATTTTTAAGTATAAAGAATGGACTGTGCTTAAATTTCCTCAATCCCAGCAAATTACGATAAAGTTTCATTAAAGATGGATGAGGAGTTTATAGTCGATACGGCTGACTTGGTCACCTTCTGTGCTGAGTTCAAAAATCTTCCAATAGAAGACCTCACAGATTGCCTTTTGGAAGTCAACCTCCAAGATTTAAACGATCGGTGGCAGAAGTTGCATAAGTCCTATAGGATGGTTCGCGCTTCAAACAATGCAAAGACTAGTAAAGAATTTTTAGAATCTGCGAAACGAAAATACTCCGCGTGTACATGAGCTTTCCACAAGTGTAACGCAAAGATTATTGATATTCAAAAAACTTCCATTTGTAAATGAAATAATTCAAATAATTGAAGTCCCAGCTAACGAGAATTCATATTCTCACGTCATCGTTACTCCTTGCGATATAGACACTTTTTATGGGGGGTATGAGGAATGACCGTCCTTCCGCGGCATGTTTACTAGGATAATCATAGAATACCACCAGTCCAAAAATTGTATCACTTTAGGTTAAATTAGGTGCAATTATCAAGAAATACAAATTATGTTCTGATAACTTCACCATTGCCTGGGAATTTTTGAAAGACGTGTATGAGAACAGACGAATTCTGGTGGAAAACCACTTCAAGATTCTCTTAAATGTGTCCCCAATTTCCAAAGAAAGTAGCACAGCTTTCCAAGCCCTTCACTATTAATAACTGTCTATCCACAATAAAAGCTCAAAATATCCCAATAGGGGAGTGGGATCCATTCATAATTTTGCTATGTGCTAGCAAAATTCTCCCTATAGAAACCCTATCTCTGTGGGAACAATCTCTCGGATCCCACAAGAAACTAGCAAAATGGGAAAACTTACATGCTTCTCTTTCTCACAAATGCGAAGTAGTCGAGCGTTTGGAATATCAAAACCAAGATTCACGTTGTAATGAAAAAAGCAATATGCAAATGTAAAGGCCACCTCTTCCAAGGCAAAAAACTCTCAAAATCTTTGTAAAATGTGCACATTTAGTCACCCTTTAAGAAATTGTTCTCAATTCCTAAACCTGAGTCCACAAGTAAGAAACCAATTGGTTTCTGAAAAGAGAATATGCCTTAACTGCTTAGCGTACACACATTTGCGTAGAGATTGCCCGAGTAAGTTATCTTGTTTTCATTGTCAGAAGAATCACTATTATTTTCTACATTTCGTAAAACATGCGAATTTCAATGCTGAAGCCCCTGACAAAAATGGCCATAAAACTTCAGCTCAAGGAAGGGCAAGAGGGGCATTCCCAACTACGACTCACGTCGCTAACTTAGATAAATCCAGCGCCAACGGCACTATATTGCTTCCCACAGCAATGTTGCAAATCAGTCATCAGGTAGAACATTTCATAGCATGAGCTTTCCTAGATCAAGGTTCTGAAAAAACCTTTATTTACAACTAATGCTCCCGACACAACCGAAAGCTTTCCAAATCCATGGTGTTGGTAGTCAAATGATCGCCCAATCAAATTTAATTTGCCGGTTTATGCTATACTCCGAGAAATGTGATCGGTATGTAGAGGTACAAGCGATTGTTGTTCCCAAAATTACCCAAATGCTACCCAGTTGTTCGCTCTCTAAGTCTGATATTCCCTACAATTCCATCAAAGATATGGATCTCGCCGACCCCGATTTTCATTTGCCTAGTCGTGTAGATCTGCAGATTGGCAGTAACATGCTGCCCCAAGTATATCTCGAAGGAACAACAAGAGTTTTTACTTCATTAATGGCTCAACGCACTATTTTCGGATGGGTACTCAGTGGTCCAGTAAGTTCTGATCCCGTTTTCGTATTTTCCTTGAAGTGACTGAAGTCGCATAAGATCCCCTTGGCGACCAATTAAGAAAGTTTTGGAAGGAAGAAGAGATCCCGACTCAGCGTCCAGTATTTAAAGAAGACGCGGTTTGTGAAGAACTGTATAAGTAGTAGGGAACTGTTCGTTCTGCCGCAATTAAAATTGTTAAATTGTTGCTGAAATTGTTAAATTGTGGGCTGAAATTGTTAAATTGTGGCTGAAATTGTTAAATTGTTGCTGAAATTTTAAAATTCTTGGAAATTTGTGTTTTCGGCGGCGCTTTGATGTTTTTTGTTTATATTAGGAGTTTTTTTTTGTTTACATTAGGAGTTTTTTGTTTACATTAACTTTGTGTGAACGGGTGATTTTTTGGGTTACATTAATTGTGATAACGGGTGTTTTTTTTGAGGTTTCATATGAGTGTATATGCCGACGGCAATACATGATTATTATTTTTTTCAAATGCCGAAGGCAAAACATGTTTATTAATTTTTCCTACTGCCGACGGCAAAACATGAATATAATTTTTTCAAATGCCGACGGGAAAATGATTTTTCCTAATGACGACAGGAAAACGTGAAAGTTATTTTTTCTAATGCTAATGTTCGTGTTGATAGACTGTGAGAATTTGGACGTGATTTGAGTAGGTGGCGTTGTTGCCGTATTATGTAACCATAGGAATTTGTGGATGTGTCTGTCTGTCTGTGAGAATTTAAGTGAGGGTTTAATTGGCAGGGGGCGGGCTGTAGTTGAGGTAGATCGATTGTGTGTATATATGTGCGCGTGTGTGTGTCTGTGTGTCTATGTATGTTTGTATTAATTTCAATGTATAGGGTGTTTTTTTAAGAGGTATAGAACTTCAAATTGAAGTAAAACACAAGAAAATCGTTTTAATGTCCATCAATTTGGCTTTATTGGAAGGATAATTTTATGCCATTAATGTTTAAATATAATTTCGGGCATGTGGCCGCCGCGGCTGGCTCGAATAAAGCCAATTCTACAGGTTCAATTTTCAACCACTTTTTCGAGCATATGGGGCCGTATGTTGGCAATAACGCCACGAATGTTGGCTTCCAAGTCCCCTTACGTTTCTGGTTTGTTGGCGTAGACGAGCGACTTCACATATCCTTAAAGAAAATAATCCAATGGTGTCAAATCACACGATCTTGGTGGCCAATTGACAGGTCCATTCCGCGAAATTATGCGCTCATCGAATGTTTCCTTCAATAAATGTGCGCTGTGTGGCATGTAGCGCCGTCTTGTTGGAACCACAACTCATCCACATTCATGCCATCCAATTCGGGAACAAAATAGTCGGTTAGTCGGCTCCAATTGCTGTGCACGGTGGCGAATCGATTCATTCGGGTCCTCTTCAACACTTTGCTCTACAGCGGCAATTGTTTCTTCGGTGCGCACTGTTCGACGTCTCTGCGGATGCGTATTATCACATAGAGTAAACGTAGTGCGAAAACGATCCATGGTTAACCGAATTAATTGCTCTGATGGACGATTATGCCGACCACAAAATGGACGGAGCTTGCGGTAAACTTCGCGAACTGAACCATTATTTTCGAAATAAATTTGCACGATTTGCAAGCGTTGTTCTTTTGTCAACCTGTTCATGATGAAATGGCAATCCAAACTAAATGTTAATTACTTGACAGCTGACAAAATGGCCGCCAGTTAAAAAAGTGATGCCAACTTAAAGTTCTATACCTCAATAAAAAACACCCTTTACATATGTATTTCTGTAGGAGCTTAAGGCTGATTGTGATTTTTGAGGGGCGAAGCATTCTATTAATATGTAACCGGGGGAATCTGTGTGTTTGTATTTCTGTAGGAGTTTAAGGCTGACCATGATTTGGGTGGGCAGGGTTGTTGACGTAATATGTAGCCATGGGGATTTGCGAATGCGTCTGTCTATAGTAGTTTAAGGCTGATCGTGATTTGAGGATCTTGTTGAGGTAAATTGGTTATGTGTATGTATGTATCTGTTTCTGTAAGAATTTAAGATGATTGGGATTTATTAGGGACGAGGTTTTCTTGTATTATGTAGCCGGGAGAATCTATGTATATATGTCTGTAGCAGTTTAAGACTATTCATAATTTAGGGTAGGTGAGTGTTGTGTTCTTGAGATTAATTCTGTAATTGTATATGTATGTATGTATGACAATGGGAATTTTTATATGTATATCTGGGCGAGAATTTTAGGCTGGTCGTGATTTGTGAAAGGTGGGGTGTTGTTGAAATTTTCTTGGATATTTCTTATATGAATTCTGCTATGTGTGTGTGTATTTGCGCTAATATTTATATGTAGATAGAAATAAATTGTTTTCAGTATCGACATTTGGTACTATAAAATACAATCATATGTCTGGACTTCCCTAATCTTATTATGTTTTTATACTTACGCTTGTTTTATATTTTCTCATACTTAAATTTGTCTCGCGTTAAAGTCTGCCTATATGAAATTTGTTTATATTACAGATTTTGTTTATTTCAATCTTTGAATACATTTTTTTTTGTCATTGATGTCTTTTGTTCTTCTTGTTGTTGGTGTTGTTGTTGTAAATATTCGTCTGTGTATAGATGCGATATATTCAGTTTTTTTTTTTATTTGAAAATAAAAACGTTTTAATTTTT
Organism: Tachina grossa; assembly: GCA_949987645.1. Lineage (NCBI taxonomy): Eukaryota > Metazoa > Arthropoda > Insecta > Diptera > Tachinidae > Tachina > Tachina grossa. Next base: position 107,112,802 of record OX465274.1, on the reverse strand, counting down.
ATCTGCGTTTACTTAAAAGTTTGTGAGGATTTTCTGTTTTTAAGTAAAACTGAATTCCTGAAGATACATACTCTATAGTAATAGCAACTAAAATAGAAATATTTCTTATACTTAATTTAAATTTTTTTAAAGTTGATGCAACGTTAGTAAGTTAACGTTAGAAATTTTTGGGGTACATAATTTTTTCTAACTATAGACTTTTTTCTTCACTTTCTACATTTATTTTGGAAAGCTTGCCTTGCTTTTTCAAAATGTATAAACATTTTTAAATGAAACTGATCCGGCACTCCAGCTTATATACTGATAGTTTTTTTTTTCTTTGGTAGTCAACTTACTTCTTTTTTTATTTTTATTGATAAACATTTAAAATCAAAAGGGAGCTTTATATTGAAATTATTATTTTTTTCATAATTGTTGAAAACAATCACTAGTTTTTTTTTTGATGAAATCATTTGAAGTTGAAGCTGATATCTTTGCTTACTGTTTTAAATTAAAATTTTATTCAATAGAATAAAAGGAGCTTTTTCTTAAATTCTGATGCAGTTAAGATCGGATATGAGACTGAATTTAAATGTACTTTTAAATTAGTCACAATGAACAAACTTATTTTCTTGTTGAAAAGCGATCATCAGAAAACGAAGTGGTTTTCAGAGACTTTAGGTATACCCTTTCGACGGTTCCTCTAGGATACAAGATGACTTTGTTTGACGAAATTTCTTTTGCTTTATACTGATAATATGTTTACATTAATAAGGTACATATGTATATGTTTATTTTATGAAGGGCTATTACCTATGGCTTTCATTTGACGTTCTATATGATTTTTTTTTCATTTTATTAAAGTTCAGCGTGTTGTGTATATATTTCTGAAATGTTTAAGTGTGCTTTGTGTGTCCATCGGACAGAGTGTACGTTTTAGTTGGTCAGTCAGTCTATATATTTATTTATTTTTCTTCTAATGTACCACACTTTTTCACATTTTACTACTTGAAATAGAGAATTTTTGTCTAATTTTTTTCTGGGTATCTACATACATTGGTTAAATATGTGTATGAATTTAAAAAAAAAAATTTTAAATAAAATATTGGAAAAATAATTAATTATGTGAATGGTTTTTATTTCTTTATTAGCTTTACTTCGCTAGATCAAAAAAATTTTTGTTTTTGCTTATTTGCAAATTCTTGTTTTCATGTCGCTTAAACATGTACAGTCTTGTTTTCATATCGCTTAGACATGCACAGTCTTGTTTTCATGATGCTTAGACATGCACAGTCTTGTTTTCATGATACTTAAACATGTACAGTCTTGTTTTCTTTGAGAGGTTATGCACAAGACAAATTGAATTTCACAATATTATGAAATTCCATTAAATTTCATATTTTCATAAAGAGAAACAATTTAGACAATCGGATAAGTCCTTATATTTTTCACTACATATAAGTTTCTGTTATTTTATATTCGAATAGATGAATCCTAAAGTACCTTTAAAAAATAACACAAAACAAGGATAAATTTAATTTAATTTTATTTATATTAATAATACATTTTAATTTAATTTTATTTATTTTTATTATAATGATGGAAACATTTCATAATATCCAATTATTAAATTTTCTAATATACTTTTACGCAAAAAATATATTGTACATCTGCAAGTATCTGGTCCTTCCTCACACTCAGGATTATACCAAGGACAGCTTCTGAAGTGGCCTTCTGTGTTGTCTTCATCTTCCATGATACCATATTCTTCGTTCTCATCCAGCATATTTTGAAAAAATTTGATCATCTCCCAATGATCAAAAAGCCTGAAGCTTTCAAAATCTCTTATAAATTGGTTTAGAGTACGTCTGATTTGACTCATTTTATTTGCTTATAAGTGAATGAATGATGATTGTTTGAAGGTTCCTTTAAGACTAATTTCCTCTTTTAAATTTTTAAAGTAATTAGTATCTCTTGATCTTTAAAATATCTATACCATCATCTATATTCCATACCTCTTTTTTAGCACTCTATCTCTCTCTACCCCTTTTCTCTCTATAACTGTCTCTTTCTGTCTATCACTAACCCTCCACTTATTCACTATTTCACCATATTTTCGATTAATAATATATACAAAATTTACCGACAGTGAATCTGTTATTTCAGTCCAAAGTAATTCCAATATGGTACTTAACGATGATGCGTATGGGAAGAATACTTTTGTATGGGGAGAGATAAGAATGTTGATTCATTCTACTTATGTAAAACTTACACCAGAATCACCAAACATTTAATAAGAGATCATCATAATGTAATTTTAATGTTTAAGTAAGGTGAGAAAAATATAAAGCATGTTAAAAGGCTAGATATGAATTTTTGATTATAAGCAAAGATATTGAATTAAACGATGATCGTTATAGAAAATAATTTTACTACATAAAACTTCACTTTTTCGTTTTTCATCTGACTTTAAACTTCATGTATATAAATGTTATAAATGGCTAGCTACTTGTACACTGATAAATAAATCTGACTCAGATATCTTGAAATGAAAATCTGAACAGCTCCTGATAGCCTGATCTGTTACCTGATAAGCTGATCTAAAAATCAGACCACCTCCTGATAAGCTGATCTGAAAACCAGACCAGCTCCTGATAAGCTGATCTGATAACCAGATCAGGTGCTGATAAGCTGATCTGATAACCAGACCAGCTCCTGATAAGCTGATCTGATAACCAGACCAGCTCCTGATAAGCTGAACTGGTAACCAGACCAGCTCCTGATATCCTGATCTGAAATCCAGACCAGCTCCTGATAAGCTGATCTGAAAACCAGACCAGCTCCTGATAAGCTGATCTAGTAGCTGATACCTGTTATTTGCTGTTAGCGAACATGGATGAGAAAGATTTAAAGCATTTGGTGTTGACAAGAAATGTGATGAAGAAAAAGCTTCGTAGCATAAAAACAGGTGAAATAGATACAATTGAACAACTAAAAGATATATTTAAACCTATAACAGAAGAATTCAAAAATAGTTCTAAAAATATTAGAAGAATTCTTATAAAAGAGGAAAGTAAAATCAAGACAGAAGTTGAAAATATACAAGTTTAAAGCCTGAGAAACCTTCACTCAAGATATAGACAAGTACCCCAAAGAAACTAGCAGAAGAAACAATATTTGATAATACCATCTTATTTAATGATGCTAATACTGAAAATGATAATGACGATGATTTTTACTCATAGACTTCCAACTCTGAAGACATTTATACTGACTTATCAGTATTGGAAGGCATAAATGAATTAGATACAAACTATTGTTGATAGTTACATCAAACTGAATGAAGATAAAATACAAGACAAATTAATAATATAGCTTAAAGCATTAATATTTAAGAATATATTTAAATGCCAATTGAGGAACTACAACGTGAAATAAATTTAGAGAAAGAAGACAGTTATAAAATTGCAAAAGCAGTTCTAAAAATTAAATAATTAAAACAAATTGACGAGTTTACGATTAAATATACAGATTAGAAAATTAACTACATGTAAGTATATTAGTATAAATAGCTGAAAGTGCAACATGTAGATCACAATATTTTTGAAAAAATCTGTGAAACAACTCAATGTCTTTAAAAAGAAATTTAGTAAACGAACTCCATATTAAATTTCAACAACTGTTTGTGCTTGTAGAGATGCAATGAAAGGAATATATGAAGTTTTATGGAGCTAAGTTAGGTGAAATGGAGAACTATTCTACAGAAAATAGAAATTGTTGATTTTTGAAGACTGTAATTGACACATTCTCAAAGTTTAGTACAGCTGAAAATAAAAGCTGCACTCTAAAAACCAAGGGAATGGAAAATATTTTTAAAGTGGTACGGGTACCAGAAACTTACAAACAGATGATTCTAAAGAATATTTTAATAAATACTTTGGAAAACTCATTCATAAATAGAAGATTAAACATTACTTAATATGAAAGCATCAATACTAGAATCATTTAATAGATCATTGAAAGGAATGATGTGAAAAGAATTAGCTTTAATGGTTCATATAAGTGGATTGGTATATATAAAGATTTGCTTAGTGTATAAAATAGAAAAATTCATCTCAAATGAGAAAAAGCTGCTTAATATAGCATAAAGTAATTTGAAGAATGAATGTTGAATTTAATAAATATAAACTTAAAACGAAAAATCTAGTTTTTTGTAGGATTGATTAGGAATGATGGGTCTTAAGAAAGATAATTAACTAAATGTAGTGGAATTCTCTAAACTTGATGGTCTGAATTAAATATTGGTAAAACTTCAGTGTTTAAAATGAACTATAACATAGTGTAATATTCAGCAGCACATCATATTATCACTTTTTATAAAGTTGTATGTACATTTTCCCATCAAAAGCGCTAGCACGCAAAATTTTACAATATGAAAATGGGATTATTATTATAGAAGATCTTCACTCTATTTATTTCGTTAGCTATCAGATCTTTAGAAAATATAGATAAACTACGGAAATTGGGCTTTGATATCCAATCTTTAAGAATGTATCAAACAAACTTAGTGAATGAATATAGGCTTCAACTAGAATCATGCTGAAGCATGCATAAATTTTAAAATGTATAGTAAACATATCTTACTTTATATCTGTATGAGTATTAAATAAATTTATAGAAAAAAAATAAATAAAAAATGAAAGCATGCCGAAGCATGTATAATTTCAAAAAAAAAATCCTCACGTCATACAATTTTGTAAGCAAAGAAATTTTATGATTTTGTGGTCAATGAAATACATACATATGTATCTACTTTGTAAAAATTCAAAAGAGCGAACTGGTAAATTCTAATAGTAAAGATTTTTAATTGTATCACTCTACATCTCGGACTTTTACGTCACTATCCATAGAAGCATGCTAAGGCATGCATACTAGCAAAATATATAAAGTTATTAGAAGGTGATGAGACAGCAATTGTATCAGGATCAACTCAACTCATGAATGTATTGTATACGGAGATGATTGATGGTGATGATGACTTTTTTTTAATGAATAATCATTACATATGAATGCGACAGTGGTTGACCCCTCAAACCTCATGTAGAAATACTTGAGGGGAAAAATTCTCTCAAAACATAGATATTTCATTGTTTCTAACACTTTATGAAAACACCAATGGTGAATTGCTGGTAGAGGTAACTGAGTTATTTGAGATCGATTTGATACAATAGTTGTTTATTAAACATGCATTTCTTTGTATGTGAAATAATTTCTACATACGTAATGTATATACCCAGCAAAAAATTCTCTATTCCAAGTAGTAAAATCTGAAAAAAGGAGTGGCACATTAGAAGAAAAAATAAATAAAAATAGAGACTGACTGACCAACTAATACGTACACTCTGCCCGATGGGCACACAAAACACACTTAAACATTTCAGAAATATATATACAATACGGTGAACTTTAATAAAATGAAAAAAATCATATAGAACATTAAATAAAAGCCATAGGTGCTCACCCTTCATAAAATAAACATATGTATATGTACCTTATTAATGTAAACATATTATCAGTATAAAGCAACAGAAATTTCGTCATACAAAGTCATCTTGTATCCTAGCGGAGCCGTCGATAGGGTATACCTAAATTATATGAAAACGAGTTCGTTTTCTGTTGATCGCTATTCAAGAAGAAAATATGTTTGTTCATTATGATTTAACTAATTTAAAAGTACATTTAAATTCAATGTCATATCCGTACTTCTTAACATAAAAATTAAAAATAAATGTTATCCAATTCTATATTATACTATGTATCAAAAATTCCTAAAAAGCTGTTATATGAAAGAATCTCCAGCGCTTCTAACTGCATCAGAGTTTAAGAAAAAAGCTCCTTTTATTCAATTGAATAAAATTTTAATTTGAAGCAGTAAGCAATTACATCAGCTTACTGCATTCTTATTCATAATCGTATAATAGAATATATAACCACTAAAGGACAAAGTCTAAAAGTCTTATAAATTAAGAAATATAGAAAATAACATAATTTTTATAAACGCGTAAAGTTTCAAAAGTAATTCAAACGATTTCATCGCAAAAAACAAACAAAAAGCAGCGATTGTTTTCAACAATTATGAAAATAATAATTACAATATAAAACTCCCTTTTGATTTCCAATGTTTATCAATAAAAAATAAAAAAGAAGTCAGTTAACTAACAACAAAAAAAAAAAAAAAAAAAAAAAAACTATCAGTACCTAAGCTGGAGTCCCGGATCAGTTTCATTTAAAAATGTCTATACATTCTTAAAAAGCAAAGCAAGCTTTCCAAAATAAATGTAGAAGGCTATAGCTAGAAAAAATTGTATACCCTAAAAATGTCAAACGTTGACTAACTAACATTACATCAACTTTAAAAAAATGTAAATTAAGTATAAGAAATATTTCTATTATAGTTACTATTACTATAGAGTATGTAAGTACATATTTTCAGGAATTCAGTTTTACTTAAAACAGAAAATCCTCACAAACTTTTAAGTAAACGCAGATAAAAAATAAAATGTTTTTAATTTCACCAACAACAGACATCACATGAAAAAAAATAAAATAAAAAATGTATTCAAAGATTGAGCTAAACACTTATTTTTATGTACATATATATGTACATACATACATACATACATACATAAAATCAATTTGTAGATATGTATGTATACATATCAAATTTCTTATCAATGCTTAAGTATTTATTAGATCTACATCATGAAATATATGAAGCGTCGTTTAGTTAAAGCACAATGCAAATATAAACAATCCATACACTCAGGGAAAATCTGCAGCTTAAAAATAAGAATTCGTTACATTAATTCAATAATTTTTAATATAATAGAAAATGTATATTGAGATATCTACAAACTAACGAGTTTAATAAATGAGTACTGTAAATTAATATTTTGTCCATATTGAAATAAGAAATTTTAATATGACTAAACCTTTGTTAATGGTTCTTATTAATTCAGCATGGTTTTTACTGATTTCAAGTTGGTTTTTCTCTGTGTGCAGAAAACTCTTTCAGTCAAAGAATTCGGATGTAGTTAAATAAAAAAAAAATCTGTAATATAAACAAATTTCACACAGACAGACTTTAACGCGAGACAAATTTAAGCATGAGAAAATATAAAGCAATCGTAAGTATAAAAATATACTAGGAATAGGGAAGTCCAGATATATGATAGTATTTTATAGTACCAAATGTCGATATTGAAAACAATTTATTTCTACCTATGTACATATAAATACCAGCTCAAATACACACACATAGCAGAATTCATATAAGAAATATCCAAGAAAATTTCAACAACACCCCACCTTTTGCAAATCATGACGAGCCTTAAATTCTCCCTCAGATATACATACACAAATTCCCATGATCATACATATATACATATACAATATATAAGATTAATCTGAACAACACAACACTCTCACCTACCCGAAATTACAGATAGTCTTAAACTTCTACAGACATCTATACACATAGATTCTCATGGCTACATATTACAAGAACACCTCTCCCCTAATAAATCATAATCATCTTAAATTCTTACAGAAATACATACATACATACACATAACCAATTTACCTCAAGAACATCCTCACCCACCTCAAATCACGATCAGCCTTAAACTCCTACAGAAATACAAACACACAGATTCCCCCGGTTACATATTAATAGAATGCTTCGCCCCTCAAAAATCACAATCAGCCTTAAGCTCCTACAGAAATACATATGTACATTGAAATTAATACAAACATACATAGACACACAGACACACACACACGCGCACATATATACACACAATCGATCTACCTCAACTACACCCCGCCCTCTGCCAATTAAACCCTCACTTAAATTCTCACAGACAGACAGACACATCCACAAATTCCTATGGTTACATAATACGGCAACAACGCCACCTACTCAAATCACGTCCAAATTCTCACAGTCTATCAACACGAACATTAGCATTAGAAAAAATAACTTTCACGTTTTCCCGTCGTCATTAGGAAAAATCATTTTCCCGTCGGCATTTGAAAAAATTATATTCATGTTTTGCCGTCGGCATTAGGAAAAATTAATAAACATGTTTTGCCTTCGGCATTTGAAAAAAATAATAATCATGTATTGCCGTCGGCATACACACTCATATGAAACCTCAAAAAAAATCACCCGTTATCACAATTAATGTAACCCAAAAAATCACCCGTTCACACAAAGTTAATGTAAACAAAAAACTCCTAATGTAAACAAAACACAAATTTCCAAGAATTTTAAAATTTCAGCAACAATTTAACAATTTCAGCCACAATTTAACAATTTAAGCCCACAATTTAACAATTCCAGCAACAATTTAACAATTTTAATTGCGGCAGAACGAACAGTTCCCTACTACTTGTATAAGAAAATGACCTTTCGTAATCAGGATGGTCGTTACATAGTAAAACTTCCCTTCAAATCAGAATTTCCAACACAAATGTGTCGCGGTTTATCTCCAGCCATAGAAAAAGCGAAATATTTTAATATATAGCGTTCCCTAAGCAAAAAACTCGATTTATCAGAATCAGAGAAAAACGTTTAAGTGATGAATCATATGAAACCCATAATTTTGTCGGAAAATGTGTCCCCAAATGGGTATAACTCATTTTATTTACCACACCATTCAGTACTTAAGCCCGAGAGCAAATCCACCAAAGTCAGAGTAGTCCTCAATGCGTCAAAAAAGTTGAGCTCGGGACTATCTCTAAACGATGTCCTATATGTAGGACCCACTCTACAAGCCGACTTAATGAGCGTAATTTGAAAATGGAGGCTTTCTACATACGTATTAAATTTTGATATTGAAAAAATTTACCGGCGAATCCTGGTACAAAACGAAGACACACAGTTTCAACGAATTCTCTTTCATCGAACCCTAAATGAGCCTATTCAAGATTATGCCTTAGAAACTGTAACTTTCGGAATAAATTGCGCTCCATATTTAGCTATTAGAACCCTAGTCTCAACTATTACTAAATACATCTTTATATTTTCCAGCATATTTCAAAATAATGGTCTTATGCGTTCGAAATTTTAAACCTTGAATATCAGAATGTTAGAAGCATTTATTATAAAATACATACATGAATATTATTTTTCAATTTCTTTTAAAGAAAAAATTTTCTTTAAAATCGTTTATCGTTATTTTGTCAAAAGATGAATTTTTTTCCAATATGACGAGATTTATTTACTTTTATTTAGAAATTCAGATTATAGTATGTATTGGGTGTATTTCATTGAGGTATAGAACTTTAAGTTGGCATCACTTTTTTAACTGGCGGCAATTTTGTCAGCTGTTAAGTGATTAATATTTAGTTTGGTTTGCCATTTCATCATGAACAGGTTGACAAAAGAACAACGCTTGCAAATCGTGCAAATTTATTTCGAAAATAATGGTTCAGTTCGCGAAGTTTACCGCAAGCTCCGTCCATTTTATGGTCGACATAATCGTCCATCAGATCAATTAATTCGGTTAACCATGGATCGTTTTCGCACTACGTTTACTCTATGTGATAATACGCATCCGCAGAGACGTCGAACAGTGCGCACCGAAGAAACAATTGCCGCTGTAGAGCAAAGTGTTGAAGAGGACCCGAATGAATCGATTCGCCACCGTGCACAGCAATTGGAGCTTTGTCCATCAAATTTATGGAAGATTTTGCGCAAAGATCTTGGCTTGCGCAAAAAATCCAGCTTGTGCAAGAATTAAAGCCGCGAGACCATGCAATGCGTCGTGATTTTGGTGTATGGGCCGAAAATGAGATTGATCTCGATGCTGATTTTCATCGCAAAATTTTGTTCAGTGATGAGGCTCATTTTTGGTTGAATGGCTACGTCAACAAGCAAAATTGCCGCATTTTGAGTGAAGAGAATCCACATGAGACCCTTGAGACGCCATTACATCCACAAAAACTGACTGTTTGGTGTGCTCTATGGGCTGGTGGAGTCATTGGGCCATACTTCTTCCGAAATAATGCTGGAGAGTCAGTTACCGTTAATGGAGACCGGTATAGAGCCATGATAACCGACTATTTTGTTCCCGAATTGGATGGTATGAATGTGGATGAGTTGTGGTTCCAACAAGACGGCGCTACATGCCACACAGCGCACGTCACAATCGATTTATTGAAGGAAACATTCGATGAGCGCATAATTTCGCGGAATGGACCTGTCAATTGGCCACCAAGATCGTGTGATTTGACACCATTGGATTATTTTCTTTGGGGATATGTGAAGTCGCTCGTCTACGCCAACAAACCAGAAACGTTAGGGGACTTGGAAGCCAACATTCGTGGCGTTATTGCCAACATACGGCCCCATATGCTCGAAAAAGTGGTTGAAAATTGGACCTGTAGAATTGGCTTCATTCGAGCCAGCCGCGGCGGCCACATGCCCGAAATCATAATTAAACATTAATGGCATAAAATTATCCTTCCAATAAAGCCAAATTGATGGACATTAAAACGATTTTCTTGTGCTTTACTTCAATTTGAAGTTTTATACCTCTAAAAAAACACCCTTTATAAGTAGATACGTATACAGTTAAATAGTACAATTGGCTCGTGATTCTGAGGAGCTGTATCCCTAAGCAGCTTATATACTTACCAAAGAGACCTATATGGATGATACATTGTCAGGATCGCATAATAAAAAATCTGCAAGTCATATCAGTACTGAAATCAGCAGGGTTTCCGCTGAAGAAAATTACTTCAAAATGTCCCGAAATACTAGCATCTGTCCCTTAAAATGACATTCTAGCTACTCATTTTCTAAAATTTAAAGAAACGAGTGCAACGAAAACTCTCGGAATCAATGGAATGCGCTCGCTGATTGTTTTTCATACACAATTGAGCCTATACCTACGACAAATTCGATAACTAAATGGCAGAACTTATCGAACGTAGCAAAATAGTTTGACCCGGCCGGCTGGAATTTTCCTGTTATTATCCAAAAAAAAAATTATTCTTTAAAGGCTGTGGTTAGATGGGACAGGTTGAGATGAAAGTGTTAAACCCAGCACGTTGGAAGCTTGAAACAAGTTTACCGAAAATATTCCTTTAATCTCCGCTCTAAAAATTCCGCCATGGATTGGACTTATTTCTTCCCAAGTAACACAAATCCACGGATTCTACAACGCATAGGAAAGGGCCTATTGTGCAGCAATATATCTCCAAATTTAAACAGAATCATCAATCGTTTCTCACTTGTTCGCTGCAAAAACAAAAGTAGGCCCTATTGACCCAGTAAGCATCCCTCACTTAGAACTTTGTGGTGCCGTCTTGTTATCAAAATTGGTGAAACAAATCACTAATTCCATGCCATTTTCCTAATATGATCTCTTTCTATCGTCCTAGGATGGCTAGATAAACCCATAATATTTGGAAGACTTACGTCGCTAATCGCGCGGCACAAATCAGACGGAATGTGGGAAACACAACTTAGCGCCAGGTTATTTCTGGTGATAACCCGGTAGATCTAGGATCTAGAGGTTTGCCATGCTGACCAAGTCAGAGAAAATACTTTGTGGTGGAACGGTCCAGCCTGATTTCAGAAAATGCTTGAAGAATGGTCAAACGCCATACCATTAAAATAGCATTATTTAGAAGTCAAGCACAAAATCTTAACTTTCCACCTAAACATTGACGGAGGAAATGACAATATATGGGGATAAATGAGGATGTATTAAAGCGTCTTTTTAAAATGGGATAAAGCGGTGATGGTAATGACATACGTATATACATTTCTCGATGCCATTAAGAATAGACTGCAAATCCCATCAAGATTCTGCTTGTCTCTCGTATCTCAGATTAAAAATATATCTCCAAATGAAGCTGTCTCACTCATAAACATTGAAATCCAAAATATACACTGTGAAGAGTTTTTAAACACAAAGTATAAATTGCTCCATATAATTCAGATTTAACATTACAATGCGGAATTTCATTGTCTAGTGAGATTCAAAACGGTCAATAGAAAAAGCACCTTATACCCCTTAAACCCGTACCTTGACGATAATCTGGTCATTCGATCGAACGGCAGAATTTCTAATGCAGCGCTTCCCCTGAACGAATGCCACCCGATAATTCTCACAGTCAGCTCAACATACTGCAAACTATTTATTTATTATACACATAACCTCCTTATGCACACAAAAATTAACATAATGTTGAGAGCAGATAGAGGGGAATATTTTGTACCTCGCCTATGTACAGTCATTAGATATTGTATTCGGAATTGTATTCCGTGCATTCGATATAAGAAACAAGTAAAGTCACAAATAATGGGAGTTCTGCCATCAGAAAGAAGCTCATTTTCGTTGCCTTTACATTTACAGGTTTAGATTTCGCAGGCCCCTTCTCAATAAAAATATCCATTGTGAGAAATGCCCCTCACCACAAAGGATATGTATGTGTTTTCGTCTGTTTTTCTACGAAAGCTATACACCTCGAATTATGTTCGGATCTGACCACCACACAGTGGCACATTTGAAGAGATGGCGGCCAAAAGTCTTCAAAAAAAATTTTTTTTTCTGTCACCGATTTAATTTTTTTTATATATAAAAGTAAACACATGGGAACTTCGAAATCCAGAAATTTAAGTTTTTATTTCGATTATTTCTCTTCGAATAGGGTGATCAAAAACGCGATTTTTTTAAGAGAAGCTGAAATTCAAAATATCTTAGAAAGTTTTTGAACTTCAAGTGGGCATAACTTTTTTGGTTTTATATATTTTTGGAAAAAAATTTTTTCTTCACACAATATTATTTCTTAACTTATAAAATAAATTAAAAAAATCATGGCTTACTTTGCTCGAGTCCCAGATTTGGGGATTGTAATAAAGGTCTAAAATATACCCAAATCTCGATGTTCAGTGGTCGTAAAATGACTTATAACGTGTTATAGTACGCACTTTGAGCTATTATCATATGCTAATTTTTTTAATTTATATTTGCATCTCTAGGAACTACAATGATTTTACTGCTTGCATGTCGGATATTTAAGGTATGGGAGTGCGGTATATCTACATGTGTTTGTGTGTGTATTGTGTGTATGTTTTTCTTTTTTTTCGAAGAAGTTTTATTAATGAAAAGGGTATAATAAAAGACTGTTATTATAATGCATTAAATGCATTTTTGTAATTTAGGCCATTAAGAAATGTATATAAGCGGGGGTAGGTACATGAGTTGTATTTGGCTGATATATTCGACCTTTTGTTATAACTTTATTGTGTACCCAGGTAGCTGCTGCTCATATAAAGGTTAAAATACGATAGACACATCATGTTTTCTTGAAGCAGGTCTCTTTAATTCTCTTTTAAACCTGTCCGGTTGTGTTCAAGTTTTTAATCAGTTTTGAATATAAGAATGAAATAACAAAAGAGAATTGAAGTAACTTGTCGGTACAAGCATGTCTGTACTCCTCTTCTTTCTTCTTTCCTCTATCTCGTTGAAACACATATCTGCTTTAAGAAAACTTGATGTGTATAAAAACAGACAAAATTAATAAAGACGATCAGTATTGTCAAAACGGTGGCTAAGTTAAGTTATAACGATCTTGCTAAAATTTATTTTGAACAAAAAAACAAAAACGATGTTATATTACACATTTTAAAAGACCCTTATTTTGAGTTGTGCGACCATTTAAAAAAAAATAATAATTTTTTAATGCGATTATATAAACGGTATAATGAATGTAATAGAAATAAGGAAAAAATGTTTAACTGCAACAAACAATGGCTTACAAGCGAACTTGTATTTGAAAACCAGCAAATGTGGGCCGACCTGCCAGACCAGTTGAGGAGTGTAGTGAAAGGTTCCGAAGACGAAAGCTGCACAGCATGAATGAATAATTAAAGATACGTTTTTCCATCGACTAGGACCAACAAAAAATTAAACTAAAAAAATTGATATAATAGAAAATGTACTGAAAGCGAGCCCCAAGCGTGTAAAAAGGATTTTAAAGAGCATTCCAACACCAACCGATGATAAAAAATTTACATCTGAAGAAGCATTTTCAATATTTCTGGACTTACAGCTAACAAAATATCAGTATATGGAATTGCAAAAGCGGGCAATTGGAAAACATTGCTTTATTTATCTTGAATATAGAGATTTGGTTTTAATTAAAAAAGATTGTTTACCACCACAAAATTCTATAAACATTACAGAAAGTTCAGCAGAGGTGGTATTGCAAGACATATTAAATCATACTGCGGAAAGATTGTTGAATACATTGGACGCAGATAATATTAAAAAGCTTAGTGACTGTAGCCTAACATTAATTTCTAAATGGGGATGCGATGGATCTTCTGGACAAAAGCGATATATGCAGTATAATGCAGAAAAAATATCAGATTCTGACTTATTTATGATATCTTTTGTTCCGTTGAGACTAAAAACAAATAACATTAATTTTGAGCCATCTACTAGCAAAGAAACCGATATTGACATATGGAAAAACGAAATACCTTCCTAAACAAAATATTGCAGACCAATTAAATTTGCTTTTAAGAAGGAAACGAAGGATGTAATATTAGAAGAAGTATCTAAACTTAAACAACAAATAGATAAACTTCAACCGATAACTTTGTTACTTAACGATCAAGAGATTCAAATGAATTATCAAATGTTACTTACAATGATTTATGGAAAAGTTGCACAGGGCATAATTGAAACAAAATCATCTTCGAGCTGTGTTATTTGCAAAAAAAAAAACTACAAGCCAATTAAGTCAACTTTCAACAGAAGACACCACTTTCCAAGAAGCCTATGAGTTTGGCTTGTCTCCACTCCATGCTTAAATTCAATTTATGGAACACATATTAAAGCTAAGCTATGATTTAGATTTTAAAGGACCAGTACAAAATAGTGACGAAAATAAAGCCAAAAGAGAGGCAAAAAAGAAACACGTACAACATAAATATTTAGAATTAGGTTTACTGATCGATCAGCCAAAGCAAGGAGAAGGAAACACCAATGATGGCAACACAACAAGAAAATTTTGTTTCTGATCCTGAAACTGCTGCAGCTATTACAGGAGTAGATTTTGAATTAATAAAACGCTACAAAATCATACTGCAAGTAATATCATGCAACAAAAAGGTAAATGCAAGAAAATTTGGTCAGTGTGCTAATGAAACAGCGAAACTATGTATACAACGAAAATATGATTGGAAGAATATGCCATCGACAGTCCATAAAATACTATATCATGGGGAAAACATTATTCAACACAACATGCATCCGATTGGAGATCTTTCTGAAGAAGCGCAAGAAAAAAGGAACAAAGATTATAGATATTTTCGCGAGCACAACACAAGAAAGATATCTAGATATAGTACCAATGAAGACCTCTTTAATATTTTACTGTGTACTTCTGATCCATATATCTCCAGCATTCGACAAAAACGGAATTCCACCCCCATGGAATTGGACAAAGACGCCAAGCAGCTCCTTGAAGGTGAACAGGAGACATACTTAGATGAAATTTTCACTAAGACAGTTAAATGAAAAATGTTTTCTATGCAAATTAACATAAAAATTAGAGCAACAAAGCACAATAAATATTGAAAATTTATAGAAGAAATTTTATTTTATTTGGAATAAAAAGATTTTCTTAGAATTTATGGTAAAACCTTTTTTCGGATATGGATCTCCTACATATGTAATATGGATTCACCTTTAAAATATATTTAAATTATTCATATAATAAAATTTAAAGCTGTCAAACTTACATTTGTTAGTGAATTATGATCACCAAGGCTATTTTACGAAATTTGACTTACAAGGTCCCTATGAGTAAATGTGGACCGATTGCCCTAAAATTTCACAGGGATATCAACGACTAAAATAAAATTAGTTGTGTTAAATATTATATCAATATTAATATATTTAAAACAATTATGAGCTTCAAACCTGTATTCTAAGTGGTCCATTGGAGAAGAGGGCTAAAGGTCAAAATAAAATGGACCCGGATGGACGGCTTAATTAAGAATGTAATTTTTTAGTTCAGTTAACGTTACTATTTATAAAATGCAATGTTAAAGCACTACATTCACAAATTTATTTTTTTTAAGGCCGATAATACCAATTTTTTTAAAAGTCATTTTTCAATCATATATAAGTGTACTTTAATACGGCTTGATTTTAAAGTTAATACACTAAATTGAAGCTTACGATATCTTCAATTCAACAAAAAAAATTTCATTAAAAAATTTCAACCCACTCAAAAGTTATAGAATTTCGACCGCCAACGCACAAAATGTGCCACTGTGCACCGGCAGTTTCCAAGCGGCATTTACACGTTTTATTGGATGACGAGGATTACCTAAACGAATTATGTCCGACAACGGAACAAATTTTGTGGGCGCTGAACGTGCGATACGATTGGAATACGAAAATTTTGTTAAAATTATCTCTCACGATATGTCAGGGAAATATGCTACTCAAGGGCTTCAGTACTCATTCATTCCACCTAATCCACCACACATGGGAGGATTGTGGGAAGCCGGGGTAAAATCGTTCCAGTTGCATTTTAAAAAAGGTGGCCCAAAACAATAAATACACATTTGAAGAATGCACCAATCTTTTTACTCGAATCGAATCAGTCCTAACTTTCCGCCCCCTGTCGCTTATGTGCGTGGATGGAAGAAAATATTAGCGAGAAACAACTTGTAGTAATCAAAGACGAACCCCTTCCCCGAATAAATGGAAGCTCGCAAGTCGCTGATTTAAAAATCCAAACGGGGACGATAACTCGGGCGATTGCTTAATTGTGTGTACTCCCCATCATAGTGGGCGATAATGATCAACAAATAGATTTAAGGTCTCCAATGTCGTAAATATTATTTATAATGAACTCGTGCAATCCCTTCAAAAAACACTTATCCCTAATTTTCATAAACACATTGTCATTATGCTCTCTTCTTCTTAATAACCTTTTTAATTCACAGGCTACCTAGAAATCCAGACATCCATCAATGTCGGTTATGTAAGCGTTATTGGTCACTTCGATTTTGTTAGCGCTTTCTAAAGATGAGTATCGAGAAATGCATCTGTCGAGTACGCATTTATGGCTATTGCCGCAATTGTCCCATAAAACCAACGACTGCTCGTTAGCAGACGTCTGTAGAAAATGCGGGTGGGCTCACCATACCTTGCTTTATCAGCCAAAAGAAAGAAGTTCGCAACGTAAAGTGCAACAACCAACCACCAGAATGATAACGCGAGACACAAAATCCACGTCTCTTCAAAACGAAAGAAGATCCCAACATACAAGGGTAAACGACCGATTGGGCAAAAATCATGTCAAACCGCGACGAAATCAGGGAATCACTGACCCATCATCTGAATGTACAAGAACCTTTAGTCCACGACGCATTTTGCTCGGTGCTCTGCGCGCACTGCAACGTCTTTATATAACCATGTAATAGTTTGGCCATATTGGCCAAGGTGCCCAAGATGTCTAAGGTTTATGAATTAATAAAGTATAATTTTAACAAACTTGTAAGTTTTCAAATCTTTATTTACTTTATTCTCAACTTACTTACCTTTTTTTCAATTTTTGAGTTCAAAATCTATGAATTGTATTTTATATTCTTTTTTTGGCTATATATATTATATACCCACCTCTGTATTAAATTGTGAATTATTCGTATTTTGCAATAATTAATTTTAACGAACCTTTTGAACGAAAATTATTTTTTTACGACCCTGCCAGTCAGGTAGGATTTTTTAATATCATTCCGTTCACTACAGTTGCAAAAAGCCCACGCACTTGAAGAAGTTGAGATTGTTAATTATACCAATTCTTTTACTTGTACCCAAATTAAATATTTTGTAACATTTTCTAAACAAAAATAAATGGATTGTGCAATGTAAGTTGGTATTTTTTCATTTCTTATTCCCAAAACCGTATTATTCATTCTCCTCTCCTGAGAGGAATGTCCCATTGATACATACGTACGTAGGTGGATACATTTCTCCTTTTACGTCACGGTGAAGTATTAAAATTGATCGATAACTACACATATTATTTTAATTATTTTAATTTGTTAATTAAATATTTGCAAAATTAAACATGGTCCTTTTTTGAGCCCTTAAAACCATTCGATCTATTGGCAACACCAAGATCTTAATATATAAAAAAATAAAATAAATAAAAACTAAAAAAAATAAAGTCCATAAAAGCTCACTCAGAAAAGCTTTAAGTAATAAACGAACAGACAGAAATCTTAAGAAATAAAAAGCATTCACGCATGATAGTCGGTGACGGTTATACATATTGTGTATGTACTACATAAATAACAAAAAACTAAAAAACTATTTGTTCATTAATAATTATCACATGTAATTTGGCTTGAAAAGCGATACGAACTTTAGCCCGTTCCAATCACAAATATAGAAACAAATGGAGTTCGAATAATTAAAATTAACTAAAAATTAATAGCCATGGGCCTGTGGCAAAAATTAAATAAAAATATACTTAATAGTAACAAACCAAAAAAGTTTGTCTTAAGTAGAACAAAAAATAAGCAAATTAAGTAACATATGTATAATTAGTAAAAAGAACAAAACGACAATGGTAAGACTGTTGTAAATATAGTGATGGTAAAATTGAGCTTACAATACAAAAAAGCTTTCAGCAAATTGAAATACGATGAATCAAAACAATTCACATATTCCATTTGCAATAAAATGCTAAGTATATAAAGCAGAAATCTACATCAACTGACACCACACACAGTGGACCAAACACAAAAGAACGCTGATGATGAAGGTTTAGTGGCCCGTTCAAATCACAAAAATAAAAAAATTTAAGTTATAAACAATTGGACCACAAGAAAAATTTAAATTTTAAGAAAAAGTGTGTACATAAATATATATTTATAAAGCAAGCCACAGACCTTGCGACCGTTGGTATAACATGAGCAGGTTGTCTATGAGATTATAAAGTGTGTGGGGTCGTTGTATGAAGTTGTGTCTCGGTTGTATGAAAGATTAAAAAGATTTGATTTTTTGGCAAGTTGTATAGACAGGTTGAATAATTTAGGAGTATGTTGTACAACTTCATTTCATTTTGTTTCCATTTTCGTAGTGTCATATAAAAAAACGTCACCGACTAATTCAAATGTGCGTTTAAAATGTTATGCAAATGTAATTTTTGTAGTCTTTTGGCTTTTCTTTTAGTGTTTTTAAAAGTTTGTTGTTAGAATATGTTTCTTTTTATATAAATAATATTTTTTTACCAAATTTTTTTCTGCACTTTTTTACATTCTTCTTCTTCGTTTTGCAACAAAAAAATCATCGACTACAATATGCGCAGTAGTACCCGATTTCATGTTTAACCAAAATTTTTTTTGTGAAATGAAGTTGTTCGCTAATGTTGCACACGTTGTTGTATAGTTTGTGCCCAAAACACACAACTTGATAAACCAACGTGTTGTACCAGCAGTTGCAAGGTCTGTGGCTTGCATAAGAAACAGAACAAAAGTGTTTGGTTAGTTCAGACATGTGTACATACGTATGTTTGTATGTACATTGGAATCAACCCATAGAGAGAAAAAAGCCAAAATGAGTAAAAGACATATATACGAACATATGGTATAAATACAATCAAAGGCTACCGACCATCGACTACCGACTACAAAAGTAGCTGGCTACAAAAATAGCCAAGTCGCCAGCTAATTAATTCTTTTAACGACTACCGACCACTAACTACAAAAAATAAACATCTGTTTTGACATATGTATTAAAGTTAACCAAAACAAAACAAACTCGATTTTTTTAAGTGAATTTGTGTGAAAAAAAAATTTCAAATGTCTCAAGAAAATTTAATTAACTTTATAAGTACTATTGCTAAAATAGTGGAAAGTGGTGCCACTATAATAGTTTTTCGCGTTTTTAATAGCGATATTTAATGTATTGCGTTTTTAAAACCACCATTTCATGCATTTATTGTATTGGCAGCACTAATCTGTTTTTTTGTAGCCAAGAAAAATAGAAATTAGCCTAAGTTTGCTACGGGCTACAAAAGTAGCCGTGTAGTCGGTAGTCGTGTAGCGGCTAAAAGAATTATTCTCATAAGTACGCATGTATTCTATTTTTGACATCTTGTAGTCGATGGTCGGTGGACTTGATTGTGTTTATAGCAATAAAGTCTCCTCATGACACAAACCTACATTTATAAACATCCACACAGGCATACATACATATACATACATATATTACATACATTGAGGTAGTTTAGACGAGAACAATTTTTAAGCCGCACAATTTTTGTTCTTTTCCAAATTACACGAGACTAATTCATCTGGCACAAAATGTATACGTATACACAGCTTTGTGTGTTTAGTGTTTTTCGTATTCATTTAACACTTGCTGTTTTTTAATTTGTGTGTGTATTGGTTTTATGCTGCTAATGCGGGGTTGTAGTTGGTTGAAAAGTTATGCCAACCGCAAAACCACTCTCTTCGTCTCTCTCACCAACAAACTGGCATGTTATGCCAGCACAATTATGCCCGTGTAAATCAGCGCATTCAATCAAACATCTAGGCAAAGATATGTTAATGGATATACAAACACACATACATATATATATGCATATGAACATACATACATATTTGTAGCACCTAAAATTAAAGTTGCTTAAAATTGAAATTTTAACAAAAAAGACAATAACAAACTACACAGAAAATAAATACCGCAAGTGCAAGATATTTTGTTGTTGCATGAAACCTCCACCAATTTTTTGTGAAAATATAAAGAGAATGGTAAGAGACAACATTTCTCTTTGATATTTTAATAGATCTCTTTGTTTAAAGAAAAAGCTTTAATCATTTTTATTTCGATTCTAAGTATGATTGCCAAATTTTATACTCGCAAGACACGTAAAATCGCCTAAACGGAGGAAATTAAAATTAACGAAACAATAGTGGAAAAACAAAATCAACCGTAAATAAATAAATGGGAATAAGTAAGATTTGGGAAGGTAGTAAAGAAAAATAAAAAAACTCTCTATGTATTAGTGTCCTGCACAAGACTATTTATAAGACCTTTCAAGACATGAGAGATTTTTTCAAATGCTTTACTACAGCGAAATATTCTAAAAGAATCGCTAAGCAACACTGTTGGCAAATAATTTTTTTCGGTGTTTGTCTTGCCATCAGTGTTGTTTAGCGATTCTTTTAGAATATTTCGCTGTAGTAAAGCATTGGAAAAAATCTCTCATGTCTTGAAAAGTCTTATAAATACTCTTGTGCAGGATACTACTATGTATGTATTTAATTTTATTTTTTAACTCACCAGCTCATATTTACTAATAATAATAGAAAAGAGCGAGGGGCCAGTGATTTGTTTTGCGTTTTGTTGAATATTCTGTTAGCATATGCTGTAGTACATCTACACCTCCCTTCGTCTGGTTGGAAAATGGTATTATATTTGCTTAGAGATGGCAAGGTGAGCTTTCATTACAAAACATCTTTCATCAAATTGAAATACGATGAATCAAAAGAATTTACATATTCCATTTGCAAAAAAGTTTCGTATATAAAGCAGAAATCTACATCAACTGACACTACTCACAGTGGACCAAACACAAAAGAACGCTGATGATGAAGGTATAGTGGCCTTCGAAAACTGCTAGCTGCTCCGTTCAACTATGTGTTGTCAGAATATTTACAACTAACTTTTTTTTTATTTGTTCATTAATAATTATCACATGTAATTTGGCTTAAAAAGCGATACGAACTTTAGCCTGTTCAACTTATAAATATAGAAACAAATGAAGTTCGAAAAATAATAATTATATTAACTAAAAATATTTTTATTTGACAAAAAAGCACCAAAAGCACTGTAAGAAATTGTTAAAAGCACTATAAATACCCGCTTTTTAAAAAATGGTATAAGCCAAAATTTCGCGTTTATGAAGAGGCAAAAAGCACCAAAAACACCCGAAACGCACCAAAATACCATTACTGCCATAGAGAAAAACACCAAAATGAGTAAAATACATATACAATACGAACATAAAGTCTCCTCATGACACAAACCTACATTTATACAAATCCACACAGGCATACATATGTACATACATATACATATATTACATACATTCAACCAAACATCTAGGCAAATATATGTTAATGGACATACAAACACACATACATATGAACATACATATTTGTAGCACCTAAAATTAAAGTTGCTTTAAATTGAAATTTTAACAAAAAAGACAATAACAAACTACACAGAAAATAAATACCGCAAGTGCAAGATATTTTGTTGTTGCATGAAACCTCCACCAATTTTTTGTGAAAATATAAAGACAATGGTAAGAGACAACATTTCTCTTTGATATTTTAATAGATCTCTTTGTTTAAAGAAAAAGCTTTAATCATTTTTATTTCGATTCTAAGTATGATTGCCAAATTTTATACTCGCAAGACACGTAAAATCACCTAAACGGAGGAAATTAAAATTAACGAAACAATAGTAGAAAAACAAAATCAACCGTAAATAAATAAATTGGAATAAATAAGATTTGGGAAAGGTAGTAAAGAAAAATAAAAAACTCTCTATGTATGTATTTAATTTTAATTTCTGAACTCATCAGCTCATATTTACTAACAATAGTAAAAGCGTTTATTTAAATTGAAAATTAAAATTTTAAAAATTCCAGCAAACATTTTAGTTTTTTTTTTTAACTCATTGTATCATTTGTGCTAAAAAAGATCCAGAGCATTTACTAAACCTGAAAATTAAAAGTTTACAAATTTCAGCAAATATTTTAGTTTTTTTTTAAACTCATTATCTCATAATTGCTAAAAGGAACAAAAGCGTTTATTTAAATTGAAAATTAAAATTTTGCAAATCCCAGCACAATTTTTGTTTTTTTAAATCATTTTCTCATATGTGCTAAAAAGATCAGGAGCATTTTCTAAAATTTAAAATTAAAGTTTGAAAATCCCAGCAAACATTTTAGTTTTCTGAATTCTCACTGACTTCTTTTGAAAACAATAACTAAGGAGTTTACTTAAAGCGTGAAAACTAAAAGTTGCTAATCCCAGCAAACATTTTCATTCCTGAACTAGCCAAATTATTTGCTTTTGATAATTAAGTGATGTACTCAAGTAGTAATAACTAAAAATTTTGCAAATCCCAGCGAAGATTCAATTTTTGAAATCACCAGCTTATATTTCCTAACAATATTAAAAGTTTGTACTCAAGTTGAACTCAA
Organism: Tachina grossa; assembly: GCA_949987645.1. Taxonomy (NCBI): domain Eukaryota; kingdom Metazoa; phylum Arthropoda; class Insecta; order Diptera; family Tachinidae; genus Tachina; species Tachina grossa. Next base: position 107,089,492 of record OX465274.1, on the reverse strand, counting down.
AAACTTTGCAAATATCTGCAACTATTTGCAAACTAGTTTTCATCTCGAACACAAATCACAGCGAACATTTTTAAGTATAAAGAACGGACTGTGCTTAAATTTCCTCAATCCCAGCAAATGACGTTAAAGTTTTATTAAAGATGAATGAGGGGTTTATATTCGATACGGATGACTTGGTCACCTTCTGCGCTGAGTTCGAAAATCTCCCAATAGAAGACCTCACAGATTCCATTTTGGAAGTCAACCTCCAAGATTTGAACGATCGATGGCAGAAGGTGCATAAATCCTATAGGATGGTTCGCACTTCAAAGAATGCAAAGACTAGTGAAGAATTTTTAGAATTTGCACAACGAAAATACTCCGTGTGTACACGAGCTTTCCACAAGTGTAAGACAAAGATTCTTAATATTCAAAGAACTTTCATTTGTATGGGAGTATTCAAATAATTGAAGCCCCAGCAAATGAGAATTCATATTCTCACGTCAACGTTCCTCCTTGCGATACAGACACTTTTCACAGGTCGATTCCGCCTTGAATTTCTATCCCGCTTTTTAGAGTTTTGAAGAATTCAATCTCTTGTTCGATTTTTGTAAAAATGTAACTGATAAAAATTCATTCTAAATATTTTTTAAGTGCGGTTATTTTGCTTAACTATCCAAAACCCTGTGTGCTTCGCTATACCCCATAAACGGTTTGAGATGAATATAATTTTTTTATTAGAACTATTTTGTAGAATACAATTCTCATTATTAATATAAATAGTCACCAAGAGTTTCAAAATTCTCACTGATTTAGTTTTCAAGATATTTTTAAGATAAACATATTCTCTATTTGAGAGGAGCCATGCTACTTCTCCAATCCCTATTTTTTCTATCATTGGCAGAATCAGCGGAATTTCAAGTTTTTGTTTGTAGTAGATAGCAAGATATTGTAAAAATAAATATTTAATTTTCTTGGGAGGTGACACAGTTTTTGCTATACTATTGACTTCTTTTTATAATACTCTTTTCTTTATAGGCGTTACTGCTTATGAAAAAAAATCTAAATTTAGACTATGTTGGCTGCCAATATATCTTGGGTAATAGCCTCTTGTTCCTTCTAGACCATCAGTAATACTCTGTAAGCAAAGCAGCAAGATCGATATACTCTGGTAATATTTTTGAAAAATTTCACTCCTTGTTAAATTCTGAAATTGTTTCCAGAGACAATGCACAATATTATCAGAGTTATCCCCACAATATTTCAAGTTTCTCACTATATTAGATTTTTAGATATCGCACAGCAAATCTTTTTTCTTTATGGCAGGTTTCACACCCAACATGTCGAATTCGAACTTGTCATAAGACAATGCACAATATAAAAATCGTTAATCACACAAAATTTCACGTTTGTTACTGAAAGATATTTCAGAAAAAAATTATAATGGAAGTTGAACATAAAAAAGGAGCGGAATCGGGACAGCCGCTCTTAATTGATGCGATTACCAACGAGCGATATTGATTTTTATTTATATAACTAGATAAGTAATATTTTATAAATACTTTTCTTTATTTAAAAGCATTTTTTTTAGTTGGAAACTGTGTTTTCTTAAGTACATACAAAACTTTGTGTGCATATTGTACATCCCGCTTTCTAAAATATATTTATTTATCTTTAATCCCGCTTTTTGGCTGTATTTTCTTAAAAATCCAGCTTTTTCAATTTTCAGAGTATTGTGTTAATTGTTGTTTACATTCTTTGGTTTATTATATATATAAGTAAGTGCAAGGAGTTCAAGAGTCAATCTTTTTCAACTTAATAATATGTGTTAATTTATAAAATAGAATATGTATGTACACTAATATAATTAATTGGAGGAAAAATTTCACAATAAGAAAACCTTTTTAAAAAATTGCTATCTATAGGGTGTTTTTTTGAGGGGTATAGAACTTCGAATTGAAATAAAACACAAGAAAATAGTTTTAATGTCCATCAATTTGGCTTTATTGAAAGGATAATTTTATGCCATTAATGTTTAAATATGATTTCGGGCATGTGGCCGCCGCGGCTGGCTCGAATAAAGCTAATTCTACAGGTCCAATTTTCAACCACTTTTTCGAGCATATGGGGCCGTATGTTGGCAATAACGCCACGAATGTTGGCTTCCAAGTCCCCTAACGTTTCTGGTTTGTTGGCGTAGACGAGCGACTTCACATATCCCCAAAGAAAATAATCCAATGGTGTCAAATCACACGATCTTGGTGGCCAATTGACAGGTGCATTCCGCGAAATTATGCGCTCATCGAATGTTTCCTTCAATAAATCGATTGTGACGTGCGCTGTGTGGCATGTAGCGCCGTCTTGGTGGAACCACAACTCATCCACATTCATGCCATCCAATTCGGGAACAAAATAGTCGGTTAGTCGGCTCCAATTGCTGTGCACGGTGGCGAATCGATTCATTCGGGTCCTCTTCAACACTTTGCTCTACAGCGGCAATTGTTTCTTCGGTGCGCACTGTTCGACGTCTCTGCGGATGCGTATTATCACATAGAGTAAACGTAGTGCAAAAACGATCCATGGTTAACCGAATTAATTGCTCTGATGGACGATTATGTCGACCATAAAATGGACGGAGCTTGCGGTAAACTTCGCGATCTGAACCATTATTTTCGAAATAAATTTGCACGATTTGCAAGCGTTGTTCTTTTGTCAACCTGTTCATGATGAAATGGCAAACCAAACTAAATATTAATCACTTGACAGCTGACAAAATGGCCGCCAGTTAAAAAAGTGATGCCAACTTAAAGTTCTATACCTCAATAAATTTATGCCTTATCTACTAAACTTACTTACACTGTGACAAGATTTTAAAATAAAGTTAAGCTAAATCACGTTTCAAAAAGAGCTAAAATAAGCAAAAAATTATAATTTTAAGCCATAAAATAAAGCTAAACTTTTTTCGGATTCTTCCACGTTTCAATAGTTTATTATTGCTAAAATAACGTTAAATATATAAATACACAAACATATTTTTCTATTATTTGAAATAAAAAATATTCAATAATTTTCACTAACTTATTTATTCATTATTATATTTGAGTAATAAAGAAAAATAAAACAAAAACTTCCCAAAAATGTAAAAACATTTATAGTAAAATACGAAACCTTTTTTTAATTAATTAGTCTTATTAACAGAAAATCTATTTCTAATTTTTGTTTTAAATAAATTCATGCCGCTGAATACAAGTTCAACTCAACTCAAAGAAAATCTTTAAAAGTCTGATAGGCCATATTAATTTAACTTTTGCCATTGTAACTCCAAAATTGCAATCAATGTCACCTATTTTTAAATTTGTAATTTTTCCCATATATGCGCAATTTACATTTTTTATTTTTAAATTATTTTTCAATGAAAATTTTTTATTTATTTGAATGTTAACAAATTATAATTTTTAACCTTCCTTCATCCAAAAAAGGGTGTTATAAGTTTGTAGTGTGTGTCTGTACATTTGTGCATCTGTACGAGTCCACGTACAGACCAAAGTGCTGCATTGATTTTGAATTAGTTTATTTTTTGTTCGCAAGGTGACTTGACCGAGGGTGTTCTTAGCTTTGTTTGAAGAAAATCTGTCCAGATGTTCAGATCGTTCACATCTTTTCTAGATATATTTAGTTGAATCTGTGTGTCCTTGACGCCGTATCTCCCAAACGGCTAGACCGATTTTAATTTTGTTTTTGTCGTTTGAAAAGTGACTTGATCTCGCCTATAATTGAAGAAAATCAATTCAGCCATTTAGTCAGTACACTTAAAATTTTTAATTTTTGTCATTACAACTTTTTTATGTCTTTAACATATTTTTTGAGAACATGAAATTTAGATTAAGAAACGGATAAAAAAGCTAAAGTAGTTTTTAAGAAAAGCTAAAAGATAAGCTAAGAGCTAAATGGAAAATGTGCAGGTAAATGCCAAAAAAATAAGCTAAATTTAGCTCAAAATAAGCTAATTTGGTCACGCTTCCTACATAAGCTGGTGCCAAGCCATTAATATGGTCAACAACGGAGATAAAAGTTATGTGCAAGACGTTCTATCTTGTCAGTTACTAATTCCACATTAGCTACATATATCATGAGTCTGCGGGTGGAAAAATACCATGGAAGATTGCAAATCATCTTTAATAGCTTATTTTGCAAAATCTGAAGTTTCTTGATATGACACTTTGCGCTATTACCCCAAACTGGAGCTGCATAGTACATGTCACCATGAAAAATTGATTTCATTATAATTTTTTTTATTTCTAATATTTAATCTGGAATTAAAAGGATACAAATACGAATAAATATATTGATCTTATTTTTAACATATGCTCTCTGGTCACGTTAGGTATGAGGAATAGCCATCCTTCCGCGACATGTTTACTGCGGTCTATATAGATAATCCTAGAATACCACCAGTCCCAAAATTGTATCACCTTAAGTTTAAAGTATAGGGACAAGCAGGTGCAATTATCAAGAAATACAAGTTATGCTCTGATAACTTCACCATTGCCTGGGAAGCTTTGAAAGACATTTATGAGAACCAACGAATTCTGGTGGAAAATCAACTCAAGATTCTCTTAAATTTCTCCCCAATTTCGAACGAAAGTAGCACAGCTCTCTAGACCCTTCAAAGCACTATTAATGACTGTCTTTCCGCAATAAAAGCTCAAAATGTCCCAAGAGGGGAGTGGGATAAATTTATAAGTATGCTATGTGCCAGCAAACTCCCTATCGAAACCCTATCTCTGTGGGAACAATCTCTCGTATCCCACAAGAAACTAGTAAAATGGGAAAAGTTAGATGCTTTTCTTTCTCACAGATGCAAAGTAGTCGAGCTCTTGGCTTGGAATCTCGAAATCAAGATTCACGTTGTAATGAAAAAAAGAAATATGCAAACGTAAAGCCCAGCTCTTCAAAGGCAGAAATCTCTCAAAATCTTTGTAAAATGTGCACCTTAAGTCACCCTTTAAGAAATTGTTCCCAATTCCTAAACCTGAGTCCACAAGCAAGAAACTAATTGGTTTCTGAAAAGAGAATATGAATTAAATGCTTAGCGTGTACTCATTTGCGTAAAGATTGCCCGAGTAAGTTCTCTTGTTCTCATTGTCAGAAGAATCACCATTATTTACTACATTTCGTAAAACATGCAAATTTCAATGCTGAAGCCCCTGACAATCATGGCCCTGAAACTTCAGCTCAAGGAACGGCAAGTCGCTGACTTAGATAACTCCAGCGCCAACGGCACTACATTGCTTCCCACAGCAATATTGAAAATCAGTAGTAGTGAAATCCCACTCCGGCCCCAATTAAAATTGTTAAATTGTTGCTGAAATTGTTAAATTTGGGTAATTAAAATTTGAAAATTGTTAAATTCTTGGAAATTTGTGTTTTCGGCGGCGCTTTGATGTTTTTTGTTTACATTAGGAGTTTTTGTTTACATTAAGTGTATGTCTGTCTGTCCGTCTGTCGGTCTGTCTGCCTGACCGTGGATGTTTGTGTGTGGAATATTTTGTGTGAATGTATTAAGGCGGTTCATAGTTTGGCGGTTTTTATGTGTGTATATACAGACGAGGAAAATCATGAAAATGATTTTTTCTAATACCAATGGTGAAATAGTGATTATTAATTTTTCCTAATGCCGACGGCAATACATACTTATTTTTCCTAATGCCTACGGCAATACATAATTATTTTCAAATGCCGACGGCAATACATGATAATTTTTCCTAATGCCTACGTCAATGCATGATAATTTTTCCTAATGCCGAAGGCAAAACATGATAATTATTTTTTTCAAATGCCGACGGCAAAACATGATTATTATTTTTTTCCTAATGCCGACGGCAAAACGTGAAAGTTATTTTTTCTAATGCTAATGTAGGTGTTGCTAGACTGTGGGAATTTAAGGCTGACCGTGATTTGAGTGGGTGGCGTTGTTGCCGTAATATGTAACCATAGGAATTCGTGGGTGTGTCTGTCTGTGAGAATTTAGTTGAAGCTTCGATTGAAAGGGGGGGGGGCGGGGTGTAGTAGAGCTAGATCAATTGCATGTATATATATGTGTGTGTGTGTGTGTGTGTGTATATGTGTGTGTGTGTACGTTTGTAGGAATTTCTATAGGAGCTTAAGGCTGATTGCGATTTATGAGGGGCGAGGTGTACTAGTAATATGTAACCGAGGGAGTCTGTCTGTTTGTATTTCTGTAGGAGTTTAAGGCTGACCATGATTTGGGTGGGCATGGTTGTTGACGTAATATGTAGCCATGGAGATTTGTGGGTGTGTCTGTCTGTAGGAGTTTAAGGCTGATCGTGATTTGAGGTGGGTGAGGATGTTATTGAGGTAAATTGGTTATGTGTATGTATGTATGTATGGCCAGGGGAATTTGTGTATGCATATCTGGGGGAGAATTTAAGGCTAGTCGTGATTTGTGAAAGGTGGGGTGTTGTTGAAATTTTCTTGGATATTTCTTATATGAATTCTGCTATGTGTGTGTATTTGAGCTGGTATTTATATGTAGGTAGAAATAAATTGTTTTCAACATCGACATTTGGTACTATAAAATACTATCATATATCTGGACTTCCCTAATCCTAGTATGCTTTTGTACTTACGATTGCTTTATATTTTCTCATGCTTAAATTTGTCTCGCGTTGAAGTCGGTCTGTGTGAAATTTGTTTATATTACAGATTTTGTTTATTTAACTAGAGTTATCTACACACAGAGAAAAACCAACTTGAAATCAGTAAGAACCATGCTGAATTAATAAGAACCATTAGCGAAGGTTTAGTCATATTGAAATTTCTTATTTCAATATGGACAAAATATTAATTTACAGTATTCATTTATTAAACTCATTAGTTTGTAGATATCTCAATATACATTTTCTATTATATTAAAAATTATTGAATTAATGTGATGAATTCTTATTTTTAAGCTGCAGATTTTCCCTGAGTGTATGGATTGTTTATATTTGCATTGTGCTTTAACTAAACGACGCTTCATATATTTTCATGATGTAGATCTAATAAATACTTAAGCATTGATAAGAAATTTGATATGTATACATACATATCTACAAATTGATTTTATGTATGTATGTATGTATGTATGTATGTATGTATGTACATATATATGTACATACAAATAAGTGTTCAACTCAATCTTTGAATACATTTTTTATTTTATTTTTTGTCATGTGATGTCTGTTGTTGGTGAAATTAAAAACATTTTAATTTTTATCTGCGTTTACTTAAAAGTTTGTGAGGATTTTCTGTTGTAAGTAAAACTGAATTCTTGAAGATATGTACTTACATACTCTATAGTAATAGTAACTATAATAGAAATATTTCTTATACTTAATTTACAGTTTTTTAAAGTATAGGGTATAAAATTTTTTCTAGCTATAGCCTTCTACATTTATTTTGGAAAACTTGCTTTGCTTTTTAAAAATGTATAAACATTTGTAAATGAAACTGATCCGGCACTCCAGCTTAGGTACTGATAGTTTTTTTTGTTGTTAGTTAACTTACTTATTTTTTATTGATAAACATTGGAAATCAAAAGGGAGTTTTATATTGTAATTATTATTTTCATAATTGTTGAAAACAATCGCTGCTTTTTGTTTGTTTTTTGCGATGAAATCATTTGAATTACTTTTGCAACTTTACGCGTTTATAAAAATTATGTTATTTTCTATATTTCTTAATTTATAAGACTTTTAGACTTTGTCCTTTAGGGGTTATATATTCTATTATACGATTATGAATAAGAATGCAGTAAGCTGATGTATTTGCTTACTGCTTCAAATTAAAATTTTATTAAATTGAATAAAAGGAGTTTTTTTCTTAAACTCTGATGCAGTTAGAAGCGCTGGAGATTCTTTCATATAACAGCTTTTTTGAAATTTTTGATACATAGTATAATATAGAATTGGATAACATTTATTTTTAATTTTTATGTTAAGAAGTACGGGTATGAGACTGAATTTAAATGTACTTTTAATTAGTTAAATCATAATGAACAAACATATTTTCTTCTTTAATAGCGATCAACAGAAAACGAACTCGTTTTCATATAATTTAGGTATACCCTATCGACGGCTCCTCTAGGATACAAGATGACTTTGTATGACGAAATTTCTGTTGCTTTATACTGATAATATGTTTACATTAATAAGATACATATACATATGTTTATTTTATGAACGGTGAGCACCTATGGCTTTTATTTAATGTTCTATATGACTTTTTTTTCATTTTATTAAAGTTCAGCGTATTGTATATATATTTTTGAAATGTTTAAGTTTGTTTTGTGTGCCCATCGGGCAGAGTGTACGTATTAGCTGGTCAGTCAGTCTCTATTTTTATTTATTTTTTTTTTCTTCTAATGTGCCACTCCTTTTTCAGATTTTACTACTTGGAATAGAGAATTTTTGTCTAATTTTTTGGTGGGTATATACATTAGGTATGTAGAAATTAGTTTAGATACAAAGAAATGCATGTTTAGTATACAACTATTGTATAAAATCGATCTCAAATAACTCAGTTACCTCTACCAGCAATTCACCGTTGGTGTATTCATAAAGTGTTAGAAACAATGAAATATCTATGTTTTGAGAGAATTTTTCCCCTCAAGTATTTCTACATGAGGTTTGAGGGGTCAATCACTGTCGCATTCATATGTAATGATTATTCACTTAAAAAACGTCATAATCACCATCAATCATCTCCGTATACAATACATTCATGAGTTGGGTTGATCCAGATACAATTGCTGTCTCATCACCTTCTAACAGCCTTATATATTTTGCTAGTATGCATGCCTTAGCATGCTTCTATCGATAGTGACGTAAGAGTCCGAGATGTAGTAGTGTTACAATTAAAAATCTTTACTATTAGAATTTACCAGTTCGCTCTTTTGAATTTTTGCAAAGTAGATACATATGTATGTATTTCATTGACCACAAAATCATAAAATTTCTTTGCTTACAAAATTGTATGACGTGAGGATTTTTTTATTTTTATTTTTTTTTTTTTTTTAATTATACATGCTTCGGCATGCTTTCATTTTTTTTCTATAAATTTATGTAATACTCATACAGATACAGATATAAAGTAAGATCTGTTTACTGTACATTTTAAAATTTATGCATGCTTCAGCATGATTCTAGTTGAAGCGTATATTCATTCACTAAGTTTGTTTGATACTTATTCATACACATGTACATTCTTAAAGATTGGATATCAAAGTCCAATTTCCGTAGTTTATCTATATTTTCTAAAGATCTGATAGCTAAAGAAATAAATAGAGTGAAGATCTTCTATAATAATCCCATTTTCATATTGTAAAATTTTGCGTGCTAGCGCTTTCGATGGGAAAATATACATACAACTTTATAAAAAGTGATAATATGATGTGCTGCTGAATATTGCACTATGCTATAGTTCATTTTAAACACTGAAGTTTTCGCAATATTTCATTCAGACCATCAAGTTTAGAGAATTCCACTACATTTAGCTTTCTTAAGACCCACCATTCCTAATCAATCCTGCAAAAAACAACACAAACTAGATTTTTAGTTTTTAATTTTATTTTTATTAAATTCAACAGTTTGTACATCTTTAAATTACTTTATACTGTATTAAGCAGCATTTACTCATTTGTTGAATGTTTAATCGTAAATATTTTAATGGTGAGATAAATTTTTCTGTTTTATGCACTAAGTAAATCTTTATATATACTAATCCACTTATATGAACCATTAAAGCTAATTCTTTTCACATCATTCCTTTTAATGCTCAATTAAATCATTGTACTATTGATGCTTTCATATTAAGTAATGTTTAATATTTTATTTATGTATGAGTTTTCCAAAGTATTTATTAAAAAATTCCTTAGAATCATCTGTTTGTAAGTTTTTTTTGGTACCCGTACCACTTCAAAAATATTTTCCATTGCATTGGTTTTTGGAGTGCAGCTTTTATTTTCATCTGTACCGACTATATAAACTTTGAGAATGTGTCAATTGCAGTCTTCAAAAATCAACAATTTCTATTTTCTGTAGAATAGTTCTCCATTTCACTTAACTCACCTCCATAAAAGATCATATATTCGTATCATTACAAGCACAAACAATTTTCGAGTTTTAATATGGAGTTCGTTTACTAAATTTCTTTTTAAAGACATTGAGTTGTTTTAGAGATTTTTTTTCGAGAGTGTGGTGATCTACATGTTGCACTTTCAGCTATTTATACTAACATGTAGTTAATTTTCTAATCTATATATTTAATCGTACAACTCTTCAATTTATTTTTAATTATTTAATTTTTAGAATTGCTTTTCAATTTTATAACTCTCTTCCTTCTCTAAGTTTATTTCACGGTGTAGTCCACCAATATGCATTTGAATATATTCTTGAATTATATCAATGCCTTAAGCTATATTATTAATTTGTTCTTTAGTTTGTCGATTTCAGTTTCCAGAAAAATTAACTTATATCATCGTTCTCTGACGGAGAACGATGATGATTCTCTATGCATACATTAGTAGTAATTAAAATCTTTTTATAGATTTCGAGTTCAAATTTATCATAATTTTTTGGTATTTTATCAAACATTAGAGAAAATACTCCTAGTGTTAGAGCCCATATTTGACCACCAACTTGTATTTTAACTTCATTCAGTTTGAGGTTACTATCACCATTAGTTTGTCTCTAATTCATTTCTTCCTTCAAATACTGATAAGTCTCCGGAATTGGAAGTCTGTGAGTACAAATCATCGTCATCATCGTCATCATCATTCTCAGTATTAGCATCATTAAATAAGATGGTATTATCAAATATTGTTCCTTCTGCTAGTTTCTTTGGTGTACTTGTCTCTATCTTGACTGATGGTTTCTTATGATTTAAACTTGTATATTTTCAACTTCTGTCTTGATTTTACTTTTTTCTTTCTGAACTGTTTATGAATTCTTCTGTTATAGGTTTAAATGCATCTCTTAGTTGTTCATTTGTATCTATTTCACTAGTTTTTATACTACGAAGCTTTTTCTTAATCACATTTGTTCTCAACACCAAATGCTTTAAAACTTTCTCATCCATGTTTGCTAACAGCAAATTCAGATATCGGCTACTAGATCAGCTTATCAGGAGCTGGTCTGGTTATCAGATCAGCTTATCAGGACCTGATCTGGCTTTCAGATCAGCTTATCAGGAGCTGGTCTGGTTTTTAGATCAGCTTATCAGGAGCTGGTCTGGTTTTCAGATCAGCTTATCAGGAGATGGTCTGGTTATCAGATCAGCTTATCAGGACCTGATCTGATTTTCAGATCAGCTTATCGGGAGCTGGTCTGGTTTTCAGATCAGCTTACCAGGAGCTGATCTGATTTTCAGATCAGCTTATCAGGTAACAGATCAGGCTATCAGGAGCTATTCAGATTTTCATATCAAGATATCTGATTCAGATTTAGTTGTTATTATGCAAGTAGCTAGCCATTTATAACATTTATATAAATGGAGTTTAAGGTCAGATGAAATACGAAAAAGTAAACTTTTGTGTATTAAAATTATTTTCTATAACGATCATCGTTTAATTCACTATCTTTGCTTATAATCAAAATTTCATATTTAGCCTTTCAACATGCTTTATATTTTTCTCACCTTACTTAAACATTAAAATTACATTATGATGATCTCTTATTAAATGTTTGGTGATTCTGGTGTAAGTTTTACATAAGTAGAATGAATCAACATTCTTATCTCTCCCATACAAAAGTATTCTTCCCATACGCATCATCGTTAAATACATATCATATTGGAATTACTTTGGACTGAAATAACAGATTCACTATCAGTAAATTTTGTAATATATTATTATTTTAATTGATGTAATTAATTTCTTCAGATATTTATATCTGGGGTGATATAAAGATTTTGAGTATAAATAAATGTTCTCAAAATTTAAGTCCATTAGGACTTTCTAGCAAGCCAATCATAGCGTTTTTTTTCGTAATTTGACAGGTCAACTATTGTTGCACGAATAGAATTTGATATAAGGGAACTATGATTTATTTTTGAACTATCGTTCGATGAATCATCAATATTTCGTACCAAGAATTATTTATGTTGTTTTGACTAAGGGTATGAGTCAATATTTATAAAATTCATTTCATAAATATCAGCTCATGCTCATAGTCAAAACAAAGTATGCTTTAAGTGTTTAAAACCGCTATTACCATAAAAATGGTGGTTTTAAACACTTAAAATATACTTTGTTTTACTAACCGCATTTTATAACTAAATGCATTTCATAAATATTGACGCATACTCATAATCAAAACAGCATATAAATATCCTTTGTTTTGACTATGAGTATGACTCATTATCTCTTATTATAGAAAAATAAAATAGTATGATTATATGATATCAGAAATCATGTTTTCTAATATCATATAACCATACTATTTGATTCTTTCTATAATAATAGATAATATTTATGAAATGCATTTATTTACAAAATGCGATTAGTAAAACAACATAAATATAGGATGGTATGAAATTTTGATGATTCATCAATATTTCGTACCAAGGTATTTTTAGGTTGTTTTAACTATGAGTATGCGCCAATATTTATGAAATGTATTTCATAAATATTATCTCTTATTATAGAAAAATTAAAAATGTAGCTATACGATATCAGAAAATATTTTCTGAAATCGTATAGCTATATTATTTTATTTGTCCTATAATAAGAGATAATGGCCCCTACTCATAGTCAAAACAAAGAATATTTTAAGAGTTTCAAATCAGTATTATCATACAAAATACTGATTTTAAACTCTTACAGCATTATTGATAAAACTTATTAAGGCTTTGTAAAGGCTTATTAAAACAAATTTTTTATAAAAATTTTTTCTTAAAAAGTCTTTATAAAGCCCGAATAAGTGTTATAAATAAGGCTGTTAAAATATACTTTGTTTTACTAACCACATTTTTGTAACTAAACGCATTTCATAAATATTGATCCATACTCATAGTCAAAACAAAGGATATTTTTATGCTGTTTTGATTATGAGTGTGGATCATTATCTCTTATTATAGAAAAAATAAACTAATGCAGCTATACGATTTCGGAAAATATTTTCTGATATGGTATAGCTGTATTAGTTTATTTTTTTATAATAAGAGATAATATTTATAAAATGTATTTAGCTACATAAATGCGGTTAGTAAAACAACCTAAAATACCTTGGTACGAAATATTGATGATTCATCGAACGATAGTTCAAAAATAAATCATAGTTCCCTTATATCAAATTCTATTCGTGCAACAATAGTTGACCTGTCAAATTACGAAAAAAAAACGCTATGATTGGCTTGCTAGAAAGTCCTAATGGACTTAAATTTTGAGAACATTTATTTATACTCAAAATCCTTATATCACCCCAGATATAAATATCTGAAGAAATTAATTACAGCAATTAAAATAATAATATATTACAAAATTTACCGATAGTGAATCTGAGGTGAGTTAAGTGAAATGGAGAACTATTCTACAGAAAATAGAAATTTTTGATTTTTGAAGACTGCAATTGACACATTCTCAAAGTTTATATAGTCGGTACAGATGAAAATAAAAGCTGCACTCCAAAAACCAATGCAATGGAAAATATTTTTGAAGTGGTACGGGTACCAAAAAAAAACTTACAAACAGATGATTCTAAGGAATTTTTTAATAAATACTTTGGAAAACTCATACATAAATAAAATATTAAACATTACTTAATATTGAAAGCATCAATAGTACAATGATTTAATTGAGCATTAAAAGGAATGATGTGAAAAGAATTAGCTTTAATGGTTCATATAAGTGGATTAGTATATATAAAGATTTACTTAGTGCATAAAACAGAAAAATTTATATCACCATTAAAATATTTACGATTAAACATTCAACAAATGAGTAAATGCTGCTTAATACAGTATAAAGTAATTTAAAGATGTAAAAACTGTTGAATTTAATAAAAATAAAATTAAAAACTAAAAATCTAGTTTGTGTTGTTTTTTGCAGGATTGATTAGGAATGGTGGGTCTTAAGAAAGCTAAATGTAGTGGAATTCTCTAAACTTGATGGTCTGAATGAAATATTGCGAAAACTTCAGTGTTTAAAATGAACTATAGCATAGTGCAATATTCAGCAGCACATCATATTATCACTTTTTATAAAGTTGTATGTATATTTTCCCATCGAAAGCGCTAGCACGCAAAATTTTACAATATGAAAATGGGATTATTATAGAAGATCTTCACTCTATTTATTTCTTTAGCTATCAGATCTTTAGAAAATATAGATAAACTACGGAAATTGGACTTTGATATCCAATCTTTAAGAATGTACATGTGTATGAATAAGTATCAAACAAACTTAGTGAATGAATATACGCTTCAACTAGAATCATGCTGAAGCATGCATAAATTTTAAAATGTACAGTAAACAGATCTTACTTTATATCTGTATCTGTATGAGTATTACATAAATTTATAGAAAAAAAATGAAAGCATGCCGAAGCATGTATAATTAAAAAAAAATAAAAAAAAATAAAAAAAAAAAAAATCCTCACGTCATACAATTTTGTAAGCAAAGAAATTTTATGATTTTGTGGTCAATGAAATACATACATATGTATCTACTTTGCAAAAATTCAAAAGAGCGAACTGGTAAATTCTAATAGTAAAGATTTTTAATTGTAACACTACTACATCTCGGACTCTTACGTCACTATCGATAGAAGCATGCTAAGGCATGCATACTAGCAAAATATATAAAGCTGTTAGAAGGTGATGAGACAGCAATTGTATCTGGATCAACCCAACTCATGAATGTATTGTATACGGAGATAATTGATGGTGATGATGACGTTTTTTAAGTGAATAATCATTACATATGAATGCGACAGTGATTGACCCCTCAAACCTCATGTAGAAATACTTGAGGGGAAAAATTCTCTCAAAACATAGATATTTCATTGTTTCTTACACTTTATGAATACACCAACGGTGAATTGCTGGTAGAGGTAACTGAGTTATTTGAGATCGATTTTATACAATAGTTGTATATTAAACATGCATTTCTTTGTATCTAAACTAATTTCTACATACCTAATGTATATACCCACCAAAAAATTAGACAAAAATTCTCTATTCCAAGTAGTAAAATCTGAAAAAGGAGTGGCACATTAGAAGAAAAATAAATAAATAAAAATAGAGACTGACTGACCAGCTAATACGTACACTCTGCCCGATGGGCACACAAAACACACTTAAACATTTCAGAAATATATATACAATACGCTGAACTTTAATAAAATGAAAAAAAAGTCATATAGAACATTAAATAAAAGCCATAGGTGCTCACCGTTCATAAAATAAACATATGTATATGTATCTTATTAATGTAAACATATTATCAGTATAAAGCAACAGAAATTTCGTCATACAAAGTCATCTTGTATCCTAGAGGAGCCGTCGATAGGGTATACCTAAATTATATGAAAACGAGTTCGTTTTCTGTTGATCGCTATTAAAGAAGAAAATATGTTTGTTCATTATGATTTAACTAATTAAAAGTACATTTAAATTCAGTCTCATACCCGTACTTCTTAACATAAAAATTAAAAATAAATGTTATCCAATTCTATATTATACTATGTATCAAAAATTTCAAAAAAGCTGTTATATGAAAGAATCTCCAGCGCTTCTAACTGCATCAGAATCTAAGAAAAAAACTCCTTTTATTCAATTTAATAAAATTTTAATTTGAAGCAGTAAGCAAATACATCAGCTTACTGCATTCTTATTCATAATCGTATAATAGAATATATAACCCCTAAAGGACAAAGTCTAAAAGTCTTATAAATTAAGAAATATAGAAAATAACATAATTTTTATAAACGCGTAAAGTTGCAAAAGTAATTCAAATGATTTCATCGCAAAAAACAAACAAAAAGCAGCGATTGTTTTCAACAATTATGAAAATAATAATTACAATATAAAACTCCCTTTTGATTTCCAATGTTTAGCAATAAAAAATAAAAAATAAGTAAGTTAACTAACAACAAAAAAAAACTATCAGTACCTAAGCTGGAGTGCCGGATCAGTTTCATTTACAAATGTTTATACATTTTTAAAGAGCAAAGCAAGTTTTCCAAAATAAATGTAGAAGGCTATAGCTAGAAAAAATTTTATACCCTATACTTTAAAAAACTGTAAATTAAGTATAAGAAATATTTCTATTATAGTTACTATTACTATAGAGTATGTAAGTACATATCTTCAAGAATTCAGTTTTACTTACAACAGAAAATCCTCACAAACTTTTAAGTAAACGCAGATAAAAACTAAAATGTTTTTAATTTCACCAACAATAGACATCACATGACAAAAAATAAAATAAAAAATGTATTCAAAGATTGAGTTGAACACTTATTTGTATGTACATATATATGTACATACATACATACATACATACATACATACATAAAATCAATTTGTAGATATGTATGTATACATATCAAATTTCTTATCAATGCTTAAGTATTTATTAGATCTACATCATGAAAATATATGAAGCGTCGTTTAGTTAAAGCACAATGCAAATATAAACAATCCATACACTCAGGGAAAATCTGCAGCTTAAAAATAAGAATTCATCACATTAATTCAATAATTTTTAATATAATAGAAAATGTATATTGAGATATCTACAAACTAATGAGTTTAATAAATGAATACTGTAAATTAATATTTTGTCCATATTGAAATAAGAAATTTCAATATGACTAAACCTTCGCTAATGGTTCTTATTAATTCAGCATGGTTCTTACTGATTTCAAGTTGGTTTTTCTCTGTGTGTAGATAACTCTAGTTAAATAAACAAAATCTGTAATATAAACAAATTTCACACAGACCGACTTCAACGCGAGACAAATTTAAGCATGAGAAAATATAAAGCAATCGTAAGTACAAAAGCATACTAGGATTAGGGAAGTCCAGATATATGATAGTATTTTATAGTACCAAATGTCGATGTTGAAAACAATTTATTTCTACCTACATATAAATACCAGCTCAAATACACACACATAGCAGAATTCATATAAGAAATATCCAAGAAAATTTCAACAACACCCCACCTTTCACAAATCACGACTAGCCTTAAATTCTCCCCCAGATATGCATACACAAATTCCCCTGGCCATACATACATACATACACATAACCAATTTACCTCAATAACATCCTCACCCACCTCAAATCACGATCAGCCTTAAACTCCTACAGACAGACACACCCACAAATCTCCATGGCTACATATTACGTCAACAACCATGCCCACCCAAATCATGGTCAGCCTTAAACTCCTACAGAAATACAAACAGACAGACTCCCTCGGTTACATATTACTAGTACACCTCGCCCCTCATAAATCGCAATCAGCCTTAAGCTCCTATAGAAATTCCTACAAACGTACACACACACACATATACACACACACACACATATATATACATGCAATTGATCTAGCTCTACTACACCCCGCCCCCCCCCCCCCCCCTTTCAATCGAAGCTTCAACTAAATTCTCACAGACAGACAGACACACCCACGAATACCTATGGTTACATATTACGGCAACAACGCCACCCACTCAAATCACGGTCAGCCTTAAATTCCCACAGTCTAGCAACACCTACATTAGCATTAGAAAAAATAACTTTCACGTTTTGCCGTCGGCATTAGGAAAAAAATAATAATCATGTTTTGCCGTCGGCATTTGAAAAAAATAATTATCATGTTTTGCCTTCGGCATTAGGAAAAATTATCATGCATTGACGTAGGCATTAGGAAAAATAAGTATGTATTGCCGTCGGCATTAGGAAAAAAAATAATCACTATTTCACCATTGGTATTAGAAAAAATCATTTTCATGATTTTCCTCGTCTGTATATACACACATAAAAACCGCCAAACTATGAACCGCCTTAATACATTCACACAAAATATTCCACACACAAACATCCACGGTCAGGCAGACAGACCGACAGACGGACAGACAGACATACACTTAATGTAAACAAAAACTCCTAATGTAAACAAAAAACATCAAAGCGCCGCCGAAAACACAAATTTCCAAGAATTTAACAATTTTCAAATTTTAATTACCCAAATTTAACAATTTCAGCAACAATTTAACAATTTTAATTGGGGCCGGAGTGGGATTTCACTACTACTAAAATCACTCATCAGGGAGAACATTTCAAAGCACGAGCTGATAGCCCATTTGAATTCAATTTGCCAGTTTATGCTCTACGCCGAGAAAATTGATCGGTATATAGACGTACAATTGATTGTTGTTCCCAAAATTACCCAAATGCTACCCAGTTGTTCGCTCTCTAAATCTGATATTTCCGACGATTCCATCAAAGATATCGACCTCGCCGACCCCGATTTTCATTTGGCTAGTGGTGTAGATCTGTTGATTGGCAGTAACATACTGCCCCAAGTTTTCCTCGAAGGAACATCAAGAGTTTCTACTCCATTAATGGCTCAGCGCACTATTTTCGGATGGATACTCAGTGGTCCAGTTAGTTTTGAGCCCGTTTTCGTATTTTCACTTGGAGTGACTGAAGTCACATACGATCCCCTTGGCGAACAATTAAGAAAGTTTTGAAGCAAGAAAAGATTCCGACTCAGCATCCAGTATCTAAAGAAGACGCGTTTTGTGAAGAACTGTATAAGAAAACGACCTTTCGTAATAAGAATGGTCGTTATGTAGTAAAACTCCCCTTCAAATCAGAATTTCACACAGAAATGTGTCGCAGTTCATCTCCAGCCATAGAAAAAGCGCAATATTTTAATATGGAGCGTTCTCTAAGCAAGAAACTCGAATTATCAGAATCATATAAAAATGTTTTAAATGAATATATCAAGATGGATCATATGAAGCCCATAATTTCGTCGGAAAATGTGTCCCCAAATTGGTATCGTGTCTGTCATGACTTTCACATCCGTGTGAAAGTGAATCTTTTCCGCATATTTTGGTGTCCTGACATTCACTTCCGAATAATTTTTTTGTTTTATTTTCGACTGCACCAAGCAATGTGAAAGTAAATACAATCGCCTTTTTTCCACATTAAAATTAATTAAATTTAAACGAAATCTTTTCTAAAATTAGGCTATATCTCATCTACCTAATTCGGAAATTTAAACCAATATACATATATTTGGTTTTAATACATAGAGAAGGGGACACGAAAAACATGCCCACAATAGCAACCAATTTTTCAAAAATATTATGAAGTATGCAGACACCAAATCTTTTTTTGAAAACGTTCGAAAGTCCTGACAGACACGTATAACTCATTTTATTTACCTTAAGTACTGAATGGCTTAAGCCCGAGAGCAAATCCACCACAGTCAGAGTAGTCCTCAATGCGTCAAAAAATTTGAGCTCAGGACTATCTCTAAACGATGTCCTCCATGTAGGAACCACTTTACAAGCCGACTTAATGCGCGTAATTTTAAAATAGAGGCTTTACAAATACGTATTTAATGGTGATATTGAAAAAATGTATCGTCAGATCCTAGTACACAACGAAGACACACAGTTTCAACGAATTCTCTTTCGTCGAACCCTAAATGAGCCTATTCAAGATTATGCCTTAGAAACTGTAACTTTCGCAATAAATTGCGCTCCATATTTAGCTATTAGAGCCCTAGTCGCAACTTTTACTAAGTACATCTTAATATTTTCCAGCATATTTCAAAATAATGGTCTTATGCGTTCGAAATTTTAAACCTTGAATATCAGAATGTTAGAAGCATTTATTATAAAATACATACATACATACTTAAAGTGATATTCTAGCTACTCATTTTATAAAATTTAAAGAAACGAGTGCAACGAAAACTCTCGGAATTCAATGGAATGCGCTCGCTGATTGTTTTTCATACACAATTGAGCCTATACCTACGACAAATTCAATAACTAAACGACAGATCTCATTGAACTTAGCAAAATTGTTTGACCCGGCCGTCTGAATTTTTCCTGTTATTATCCAAGAAAAAATGATTCTTAAAAGGCTGTGGTTAGATGGTTTAACCCAGCACGTTGGAAGCTTGGAACAAGTTCACCGAAAACCTTACTTTAATCTCCGCTCTAAAAAATTCCGCGATGGATTGGACTTCCCAGGTAACACAAATTCACGGATTCTACAACGCATAGGAAAGGGCCTATTGTGCAGCAATATATCTCCGAATTCAAACAGACTCGTCAATCGTTTCTCACTTATTCGCGACAAAAACAAAAGTAGGCCCTATTGACCCAGTAAGCACCCCTCGCTTAGAGCTTTGTGGTGCCGTCTTGTTATCAAAATTGGTGAAACAAATCACTAATTCCATACCATCTCCCAATATGATCTCTTTCTATGGACAGATTTCTCTATCGTCCTAGGATGGCTAGATAAACCACTAATGTTTGGAACACTTACATCACTAATCGCGCGGCACGAATCAGACGGAATGTGGAAAACACTACTTGGATCCACTTTAGCTCTGGTGATAGCCCTGCAGATCTAGGATCTAGAGGTTGCCATGCTGACCAAGTCAGAGAAAATACTTTGTGGTGGTGTAGTGTATACATTGTACGACATATGCATGAACCTCAACAAACAGTCGCAACAATCTGATATTCACAAAAAACAATAATATTCTAAAATATGTTAACAAATTGAACTAACTTAAAGTCAACGTCTTGTTATGATAGGTCAGTGACGATTTTTAATTGCAAACACATTTAGGGTCGTATTCAAAAAAAAACTTTACAAAGCTTTGAAAAGCAATGTTAAGTAAAGTTGTATTCAAAAAAATTATTATATTAAAATTCTAAAGTAGGCACCTACATTTGTTAAGGCTACTTTAAGTTGATATTTCCAAAATGTGTATTTTGTACCTCAAACATTTTTGTTAATATAGCACATAGTGATTCATGTTACATCTGAAAATGAAGCTAGAAGTGCTAGCTCTTATCTTAAATTTATTATTTCTGTCATGTGATGGAAAACATCACTAAATTATCCAACTGATTCGAAATACATAGCAAAATCCATAAAAAAATATTAAAATAAATACAATTATACAAAAATGTTTTAGTGATGTACATTCAAACAAAACAAATCGAAAAAAGCTGGATATTCAAATACTCATTTCGTTCGAATAAAATAATTGAGATAATTTTTCTATGTTCATCATATTTTTTTTATTTGTACTTCATAAAAATGTTTATCTGTTTTGCTTCCATGTCACAAGCTTATATTTTATAATAAAAAAAAATTATTTCAATACTCGAATGAAATTGTATTCGATGTTGTACATCATAAGCTGTGAAATGGTTGTTGAACATGGTGGTGTTACCAGAATTTATTATTAAATTACAAAATAATTAAAGTTGTCTTTTGAATACAATTTCTTAACAAAGCAATATTAGCCTTAAAGTGCTTGGTAGCTACTATGAACTTTAAATCTCAAGTAAAATATTTTTTTGAATAAGGCCGTGAATGTATAAATGTATGAATGTATGTATATTAGAATAAGTAAGAATAATTTAGTATATAAGCTGAAGAGATTTTAAATAAAGTATCAATATACTTTGATCACTCAGTAAACGCTCGTGTATTAGACTTTCATTTAATACATTACATGACGATCCTGCTCTAAATTAGATATAAACAGCAAATAAATTGCTACAATCTAATTGCAAGAGCACCAGGAAGATATAACCAGCATACACAGCTTATGCTTAGGTGGTATATATCGAGAAATTTTTTTTTGTAAATAAGGACACCATCCCCACAATATAGAAGAGCAATATTAGACAGAACAATTAAATTGAACAACCCTGGGAGGAACTTCGGAAAGACTTACAAGAAGCTGAAGAAGGCTGGAAGCGTCTACTAAAGGAAGGTGCCTCAAAAGACCAGAAGCCCGAAATACTCAACTTGGGTCCAAAGTCTATAAAAATAAATAAGCCAAGAATAGACCCGAAGTACGAAATCTTCCCCCTACCAAATGTTAAAAAATCAAGAGGCGGAAGACGAAACAAAATAAAAATCCAACTTAGATGCGTCATACATCAAGCGACATACGCCAAAGAGGATGAATTTAACAAAATACAACGGCATATTACAATTTTAAAAGATAAATTGAAGCTTATTAAACATAACAAGAAAAATTATAAATAAATAATTATTATATTATAATAATAACACCATAATTTTTGCTTTAACAATTTTCAATATCCGAAATATGAAATTTACTCTGATAATAATTTTAATTTTTATTACTGTTATATATTTGATTAATGATTACATTAACAAAGAGATTCAAGAGTTAGAGAACTTTGCAGCAAAAATAAAAAAAATCTACGAAGAACATAAACAAGAAGAATGAAAAGTTTAAGATTAATTTTGTTTAAAAAATAAAAATATATATTATATACATAACATTCTGCAAAATTTTAAAATTTTTTTAAAATGACTGACCTTAACATTAAAAATTTATTAATACTAATTATAATTTTTGTTTTTCACCAATTGTCATTTATACTATTTTTAAAAACCATGAAACTAATATTTGAAACACTGTATTAAAAATAAAAAAAATAAAATAAAAAATAAAATTAAAAAAAAACCACTTGTTCATACAAATGGAATACATTAAGTCATTAGAACAGATTATTATTAACGCTAAGAAATCAGTAGGAAGACCATACACTGAGGACACAATAAATGAAAAAAAGAGAAAAATACCAAATTTACAAAAGAAATTTGAAACCTGTTTGACATTGGAAGAAGAACCCAAGATAAGTAATAGATTTGCTACATTAAAAAAAGAAGCAATAGATTTATTAGAACAACATTAAAAAGAAAAATCATTCAACACAAAAGCTCAATAATGGCAAACTTAGACATTATTGAATTATCATTAATACCGAAGTTAGTACCTAAATTCACTGGTAGATCTAACGAACTTAATGATTTCATAACAAATTTGGAAACAGTTTCATTGACAATACCAACAGAAAAAGTACATATTTCTTTAATTTCATTTTTAGATCAAGAATAGACTTGCGCGTACAAAATAGATTAAAACAAATATCCGTGCCTACAAATATTACTGAACTAATAGAAAAATTGAAAACCAGCTATAAACCAGCGAAAACTTCAAACACGTTATTAAATGAAATTAATAACACGATTCAAAAAGATGCCAATATACTAGGGTTCGCTACTAAGATAGAAAACCTCATTGCAGATTTAAACGAAATACAAATATCAGAAGAAGGAGAAAATAATAGAAATACTATAATAAGTACAAATAGTAAAATAGCATTCAATGCTTTTATGAATGGACTTAAAGATCCACAAATCATAACCACAATTGATGCAAGTCAAGTGAAAACTTTTTCTGAGGCTGTCAAAATTGCAGAACAAATTGCAGCAAGAGCAACTCAAAAACAAATATTTCATCAAAAAGTACAATACATTAATTCTAGACAACAACAAAAATCTAGGAAATGTGGTGGTATTCACGGGAATCGATGCCCCGCTGAAGGCAAGAGATGTAATAATTGTGGCCAAATTAACCACTTTTCAAAGGAATGTTTTTCAAAAAAGCGTAATAATACCAAAAACAATAATAACATTAGAACAAATAATACCTACAATAATAGAACAAATAATAACAACAATAACTATAATAGAGCAAACAATAACAACCGAAACCAATGGAATAATGACCAAAGAACACAAAATTACTATAATACAAACCGTAACATAAACCAAATACAAGATCAGGGAAACTCGACTATCCCGGAGACCACACAGATGGAGTCTCCAATGGGAACATATTAGAAGCAAAAAACATATATTGCATATCATCCAACCTCAGAAATTATGTAAAATTGAAAATAGTGGATGTAGAAAACAAACTGACATTTTTAATAGACACAGGAGCAGATGTTTCACTCTGTAAAGCAAAATTCCTTAATAGATATGAAGAGAATGTAAATGATTATTGCAATTTGACTGGTATATCGGATAATATTATTAAATCTCTGGGCGTCACAGTTATTAGAAATAATTAGACACAAAATACCATTGGCAGAAAATAATTTTCCAATCAACACCGACGGAATTCTTGGGCGAGATATTTTGACAAAACACAGATGTAATATAGACTACGACTCACATATACTCACTTTTAACTACAATAATGAAAAAGTCAATATTCCAATACATGATAACACGTTTAGAATTAATCAAATAATAGTTCCTCAGAGAAGCGAAATAATTTTACCATTTCGTATCAAGTTAGAAGAAGATGCAGTAGTATTAAACAGAGAAATTATTAGAGGGGTATACCTAGCAAACGCGATAGTACCAAAAAATGGACATCAACATATTAGAATAATAAACGTTACGGACAAAATAGCAAACATTAAAAATTTAAAAATAGACACAATTCCACTACAAAATTACGAAATTCTTTCAATTAATAACCATAAATACGGAAATCATCATACATCAGAAAGATTTAAAAAACTACTAAGCAACCTCGACCTAAAAAACTTGAGTGGTAAAGACAAGGAAAACATTATTACAATACTAAAAACATATCAAAATATGTATATGCTACCTAGAAGATGAATATTTAACAACTAATAACTTTTATAAACAAACTATAGAATTAAACGACAATAATCCCGTATATATAAAAACTACCGTCTCCCACATGCACAAACCACAGAAATAAACTATAAAGTAAATAAACTGTTGGAAATTAACAATATAGAACCATCCATAAGCCCATACAATTCACCACTGTTATTGGTACCAAAAAAGGGTCATACAGAATTGCAAAAATGGAGATTAGTTGTAGATTGTAGAAAATTAAACGACAAAATTGTCAATGACAAATTTCCTTTAACTCGCTTGGAAGATATACTTGACAAATTGGGTAGAGCAAAATATTTCTCGACACTAGACATGACAAGCTCTTTCCACTAAATCGAATTTGAACAAGAATCTCGACCATACACAGCATTTTCAACATCTGACGGACATTACCAATATACACGATTGCCTTTTGGTTTGAAGATATCATCGAACAGCTTTCAACGTATGTTGACGATAGCTCTATCAGGTCTAGAATGTGAAGGTTTCTTGTAAGTAGACGATATAATAGTCTTTGGAAGTAGTCTTAAACATCATACAGACTACAACAATATAACTTAAAACTCAATGCTAATAAATGCTGCTTTTTAAAATCAGAAGTAGTATGTATATCTTGGACACTTAATAACAGCAGACGGAATAAAACCAGATCCAGAAAAATTTGAAGCAATAACAAGATATCCAATACCAAAGAATGCAGACGAAGTTAGAAGATTCGTGGCCTTTTGTAACTATTATAGACGATTGGTTAAAAATTTTGCAGATATTACGAACTGCTTAAATGCTCTATTGAAAAAGGGAATCAAATTCAACTGGACAGAACAATGTCAAACTGCCTTTGAAACATTAAAGAGAAAACTGATAAGCCCACCAATTCTACAATACCCGAATTTCGACAAACCATTCATACTGACGACAGACGCATCTAATCTTGAGCTAGGAGCTGTTCTGTCACAAGGAGAAATTGGAACGGATAGACCGATATCCTTTGCTAGTCGATCACTTAACAAACATGAAAGGAATAAGCCACTAATAGAAAAAGAAATACTTGGTATACATTGGGGAATAAATTTTTTTAGACCCTACCTATACGGCAGAAAATTTATTGTGGTCACAGACCACCGTCCACTAATTTCACTATTCTCACATAAAAATCCAAATTCAAAGCTAACTAGAATTCGTATGGAATTGTCAGACTATGATTTTGAAATAATATACAAAAAAGGAAGTAATAACACTAACGCATTGTCAAGAATAGAATTAGATTCAGAAATGTTAAAAGAAATGATTCCTAATAAAATAGATGAAAATATAAAAAAATCGCTGCTGATAACAAGAAATATGAATAAAAAGAGGATACAAATTGAGGAAACCAAAAACCTAGGTAAATAAAAGAAAAATAAAAAGAATGGTAATACAGATTCTAATGAGCCTGATCAACTCAAAGTTTGGGATTGTACATCCATAAATGATATAAAGCTTGCTTGAAAACGATTCTGTCCTAAATGAAATACGCATCAGATGTAGCGATAATCCTTATTATCTAGATAATATATTGGAGAAACTACCTGTTTTAGGCAGAACAAATTATGTAAGATTCGCACTAGAAAAGGTGACGAAATATTTAAAAAAATAAGAATAGAAAAGTTTAAAGAAAAGTTAGACACGTGCAAAGAAAATGATTAAGAACTATAAAACTCAACCAATATTGTACCACTTAAACAACACACAACTTTTTTTTCTAAATAAATAAATACAATAACAATTTAACATTTATCTATATATATATAAAAAAAATGTAATAATAATATAAAATAATGTAAAGATTTTACCACGCAGGCAGCACATTAACAAAAAGTTTTACAAAATTACCAAATTTAAAAAAAAAAATTACAAAATTGTGTAATTTTAACTGAAAGAGTAGGGCTGTACTGTATACATTGTACGACATATGCATGAACCTCAACAAACAGTCACAACAATCTGATATTCACAAAAAACAATAATATTCTAAAATATGTAAACAAATTGAACTAACTTAAAGTCAACGTCTTCTTATGATGGGTCAGTGACGATTTTTAATTGCAAACACACTTAGTCATAAACGCTGGAATTTCGGTAACATAATATTCTTACAATTATCGGTCAATGCTCGCTATTGCTAAATAGTTTGAATTATGCTGACTTAAATAAATTGTTACTATGAGTAAAGCGAAATGGCACTGAACTTCAAACATGTACCTGGTACAATGTATAGTTATTAAATACAATGTAAGCTAAATGTATGAATGTATAAATGTATGAATGTATATATATTAGAATAAGTAAGAATAATTTAGTATATAAGCTGAAGAGATTTTAAATAAAATATCAATATATATTGATCACTCAGCAAACGATCGTGTATTAGACTTTCATTTAATACATTACAGTGGAACGGTCCAGCCTGGTTTAAAAAAATCCCCGAAGAATGGCCAAAGCCCATACCATTAAAATAGCGTTATTTAGAAGTCAAGCACAAAACCTTAACTTTCCACCCAAAACAGTGATAGGAAATGACAATAATATGGGGATAAATGAGGATGTGTTAAAGCGTTTTTCAAAATGGGATAAATCGGTGAGGGTAATGACATACGTATATAGATTTCTCGATGCCATTAAGAAAAGACTGCAAATCCCATCAAGATTCATATCTCAGACTAAAAATATATCTCCAAATGAAGTTGTCTCACTCATAAAAAATTAAATCCAAAATATACACTGTGAAGAGTTTTCAAACACAAAGTATAAATTGCTGCATATAACTCAGATTTTACATTATAATGCGGAATTTCATTCCCCAGTGAGATTCAAAACGGTCAATAGAAAAAGCACTTTATACCCCTTAAACCCGTACCGTGATGATAATCTGGTCATTCGATCAAACGGCAGAATTTCTAATGCAGCACTTCCCCTGAACGAACGCCGTCCAATCATTCTCTCAGTCAGCTCAACATACTGCAAACTAATTATTGATTATAAACATAACCCCCTTATGCACGCAGAAATTAACATAATGTTGAGAGCAGCTAGAGGGGAATATTTTGTCCCTCGCCTACGGACAGCCATAAGATATTTTATTCCGAATTGTATTCCGTGCATCCGATACAAGAAACAAGTAAAGTCACAAATAATGGGAGCTCTGTCATCAGAAAGAAGCTCATTTTCGTTGCCTATACATTTACAGGCTTAGATTTCGCAGGCCCCTTCTCAATAAAAATATCCATTGTGAGAAATGCCCCTTACCACAAGGGATAAGTATGTGTTTTCGTCTGCTTTTCTACTAAAGCCATAAACCTCGAAATATGTTCGGATCTGACCACCGGCAGTTTCGAAGCGGCATTGACACGTTTTGTTGGACAACGAGGATTACATAAACGAGTTATGTCCGACAACGGAACAAATTTTGTTGGCGCTGAACGTGCGATACGATTGGAATACGAAAATTTTGTTAAAAGTATCTCTCACGATATGTCTGGGAAATATGCTACTCAAGGGCTTCAGTGCTCATTCATTCCACCGAATGCGCCATACATGGGAGGATTGGGGAAAGCCGGGGTAAAATCGTTCAAGTTGTATTTTACAAAAGTGGCCCAAAACAATAAATACACATTTGAAGAACGCACCACTATTCTCACTCGAATCGAATCAGTCCTAAATTCCCGCCCCTGTCGCTTATGTCCGATGATGGAAAAAATATATAAGCGAGAGACAACCTGTAGTAATCAAAGACGACCCTCTTTCCCCGAATGAATGGAAGCTCGTGAGTCGCTGATTTAAAAATCCAAACGGGGACGATAACTAGGGCGATTGCTTAATTGTGTGTAATCCCGATCATAGTGGGCGATAATGATCAACAAATAGATTTTAGGTCTCCAATGTCGTAAATATTATTTATAATGAACTCATGCAATCCCTTCCCAAAATACTTATCCCTAATTTTCATATACACATTTTCATTATGCTCTCTCCTTAATGCACTAAAACCTTCTTAATAACCTTTTTTAATTCACAGGCCACCTAGAAATCCAGACATCCATCAATGTCGGTTATGTAAGCGTTATCATTCACTTTGATTTTGTAAGCGCTTTCTAAAGATGAGTATCGAGAAACGCATCCGTCGAGTACCCATTTATGGCTACTGCCGCAATTGTCTGGCAACCTCCCACAAAACCAATGACTGCCGATGTCTGTAGAAAATGCGGGTGGGCTCACAATACCTTGCTTCATCAGCCAAAAGAAAGAAGTTCGCAACGTAAAGTGCAACAACCAACCACCAGAATGATAACGCGAGACACAAAATCCACGTCTCTTCAAAACGAAAGAAGATCCCAACCTTCAAGGGTAAACGACCGATTGGGCAAAAATCGTGTCAAGCCGCGACGAAATCAGAGAATCACTGACCCATCATCTGAATGTACAAGAGAGGCGTCAAGAACTCGAACCTTTAGGCCACGACGCATTTTGGTCGGTGCTCTGCGCGCACTGCAACGTCTTTATATAACCATGTAATAGTTTGGCCATATTAGCCAAGGTGCCCAAGAAGTCTAAAGTTTATGAATTAATAAAGTATAATTTTAAGAAAATTGTAAGTTTTCAAATCTTTATTTATTTTATTCTCAACTTACTTACCTTTTTTTCAATTATTGAATTCTAAATCTTTGAATTGTATTCTATATTATTTTTTTGGCTATATATATTGTATACACACCTCTGTATTAAATTGTGAATTATTCGTATTTTGCTATAATTAATTTTAACGAACCTTTTGAACGAAAATTATTTTTTTAACGACCCTGCCAGTCAGGTACGATTTTTAAGGTCATTCCGTTCACTACAAATGCAAAAAGCCCACGCACTTGAAGGAAGTTGCGATTGTTAATTATACCAATTCTTTTACTTGTACCTAAATTAAATATTTTGTAACATTTGATAAACAATAATAAACGGATTGTGCAATGTAAGTTGGTATTTTTTCATTTCTTATTCCCAAAACCGTATCATTCATTCTCCTCTCCTGAGACGAAAAATTTAAATTTAAAGAAAAAGAGTGTACATAAATAGATATAAGAAACAGAAAAAAAGTGTTTGGGTAGTTCAGACATATGTACATACGTATGTATGTACATTGGAATCAACCCATAGAGAAAAAAACCAAAGTAATTAAAACTAAGTCATGTTTGACACTTGGCAGTTTTTCTTGAAGCATTTATCTTCAATTCTCTTTTAAAACTGCTCGTTTGTTTACACTCAGACGGTTTTTTGTTCAATTTTCCTATTGTTTTAATGCTGCGAATGAAAGAACAAAAGAGAATTGAAGTAACTTTTCTGTACAAGCAAGTCAGTACCCCTCTTCTTTCCTCTCTCTCCCATAAACTCAGACTTGCTTCAAGAAAAACTGCCGAGTCTAAAACATGAGTAAAGAATATAAAGGCCCAACTATAATATGAATAAGCTGGCTTAAGCTAATGTCAGAATTGAACGATAAGTCTGTCAAATGCTTAAACAATTCAGATGTGACTTTTAGGTGGCCATAATGTACTTACATGCACTTAAGTATTCTTTAGCCACAGCTGCACATCTAGGTATTGTCAATAATTTTGTAGTAATTTTGTTTCTTCTTATAACTCCTAAATCAATGCAATTCAATCAAACTAACTTGAAAGAATGTTCTAATCTATTAGAAATTCACATATAAATATATCCATCACCTTATTACTTGTTTTATTTGTTTTGCCTACCAAAAAGTACAACAGTGAATATACATAAGTAAATACATGTGTATGTGTGTATATGTGTATTGTAAAAAAAACAATGAAAATAAAAGTTTTGCTTTATTTTCTGAGTTTAAAATAAGAAACAATAAAAAAATATTTAAAATCAATGAATATTTTCTGCTGCTGCTTGTTTGAGTTTAAAAAATGTACAAACAGTTGTTCCCTTACGGAATGTGCGTTCAGTTTGGCACTTTACTTAAGCAAATGACATTTGACGAAACTTGACGAAAAGTTTATTAAGTACATTATAGTTTGCCACATGCGTTTTATATGTAACCGCACAGTTGCTTAAGCTAACTTATTCATATTATAGTTGGGCCTTAAATTGTATAAAATGCGCATCTGAGCTAAAAAATTAAAAATTTTTGCTTACGCTTTAGATGCGGGGGGAAAGTATATATGTATGTAGAAACAGAACAAAGTCTTCAACTTCAGGAAAATCGCTGACAAATTAATCAAGCCCATAATAACATCAACGGCAGTAACTTCAAATGCTCTCTAATTTTTGTTTTATTTTCTTTTGTGCTTATTTTTCATTGTAGTTTTGTTTACAAAATGTATGAAATTTATTGAAAGTATGGTAACATTTTTGTGAGAATGAACATTATATGTGAGAGGATAAGAAAAAAACGCTCTCAAAATAAAATAGATTCTATCTCACGACCGGTTTCTGCGGCTGTTTTTTTGTGTCAATTTGTATGTAAAGCGCAAGCAAACACACTGAGAGCATTATATTCTTTGCTCTTATCACCAGCGTTGCCGTTGTGCGACTTAAGTCGCATTTTGCTATTTTTTCAACAGCAAAACATGCAGCCAATTGCAAAAAAATATGTAAAAATATCCGAGTTTTACCACAAAAAATACCGATTTTCGGAGGAAAGTTGCTGTTGCTGAAATAAAGCTTGTTTTAAGGATGATAAGTTTCCAATTTCTGCAGTTGTAAAGTCAGTGAATTACAACTTATTTCTATAACTATATAAATATAGTTTACAAAAAACATAAAGTATAAACATAAATTAGCGTTACTAAACAATTATCAAATAGAATTAAAGTAGACACTTGTCAAAGATTAGAATCCAAGTAAAGAACTTATTAAGAAATACAGGATGTTCAGTTAAAAAAAATATATATTTAAGAATTATGCATAAAGCCTTGAAAAAATAGTATAACTATATTATCCTCTTTAAGCACCCCATACACGTTTCAATTCAATTGTGAATTGAGTCTTTCAATTGAATTGATTCTTTGCCACACACTTCATAAACTGAATTGAAATATTTTCATTCAACTGTCAAATTTATATTTTTTTCACAATTAAAAATTTTTAAAATTTAAAACTTCTATTGCATTTATTCATTAATTTTAATGTTTATTATTTTAAATTCAATGAAATTAAATACAATTTTAAGCATACATAAATTTTTCTATACAAAATAAAGCTACAAACATAAATTTTGACAGCTAATCAAGAGACTCGAACACACACAGCACAATCCAATTGAAAGATTTACTAGTCAACATGAAAAATTTAAATCTTTTGATTTTTCTTCAACCAAGTCGACAACTGCCAAACTAATCAATTGACAGAGCCCTACACGCTTTGATTTGGACAACAACCGACTCAATTGAAAATTGAATTGAATCGTGTATGGGGTGCTTTAGAATTGAATTTTAAAATTTTCTACAAAACTTTAAATGGTTTTTTTCAAAGTAAATTTTTTGAGTTATGCTGGTTTTTAAGTAAGTAAGTGAGATGAACCATGTCCAATATATGTATTTATGTTTTTAAAATATCTAATTTTTTTTATAAATCTTAACTATTTGGATAAATTACGGCACTCGATATCGAATGAAATATGCATTTAATTTCGATTGGAATTTCATTCGATATGAAATGCCGCAACTTGACCTCTTTTTTTAGATTTCATAATTTTTTTATTTTTAGTAGCTATCTATAATACGTTTATACTCGTCTTATTTGCAATTAAAAACTGAATTTGTAAATACTCTACTAGCCGGTATTATGGAAATATGTTCGTAGTTAATTAATTAAGTATTTGAATTATTTTTACTTTTTTCATTTATAAATGAACAATTATAATAAAAAGAAAATGAATTGACTTCAGTTTTCCATCTATATTTTACTTTACCTCTTTTGATGCTGATCATTTATTTACATACATGTATACTTTAAGGCCCAAATTTTGGCTTCCAAATTTACTTGATTTGAACCTATTTTAACTTATAAACATTTTATAAAAACTTACTTACTAACTTATAAAAAGTTTTATTTAGATTAAAGATAAGTAAGTTAAAATACTTAATTTTTTAATTGTGATACTCCGAGAAATAATTTGCATTTGGAATCAAGGATTTGGGTGTCAGATTTTTTGCAATATTTTCAACATTTATTGGCTTTTATATCGACCAAAACAATAAAATGATCGACATCATCGAGCAGAATATCGCCAACTGGACGAACAGTACTTTTTCTAATACCTGATATGCTAAACTGTGTATATGATTGCCCTACGGCATTCATTCTGTTAAAATGATAGAAAGGGATAAATTGAAAAAAGTGTTATAAAAAGTGTCATTGGCACGAAAAAGGGTCAAAAGTGATACTTTAGTGTCACAACGGTAACGCTGCTCTCAGCAATTCGAGCGTAGCATACAATGCAGAAAGAAATAAGAGTGCGCATGCTGAACGGGTAGCACTGGTAATCAGTGTTGCCACAACCAAAAAAGTTTTGTAACCAAAATACAAAAAAAAAGTAACCAAATGCATAAAAAAGTAACCAAAATTTTTATATATTTAAAATACTGTTTTATTTGTACTTCAGTTGAGAAATATACACACATATATTAATATGTTTTATTACAAAATCATATATAGGTAATATAAATGGACCATTACATTTAAATTTGTACTTCAGTTTTATAAGTATATCTTATTATCATTAATAACAAAAATTAAAAATTTTAAAAAATCCCGAATTTTTTCAGAAAAGATGTTATGTCATGTTATGATGATGTCTTCTAAACGGCTGGACCGATTTTCTTCAGACATAGCTAAAAACCCTCTCGATCAAGTCATCTTTCAAACAGAAAAACACGGACAGACACACAGAAACACAGACACACACTACAAACTTATAACACCCCTTTTTTAGTCGGGGGTTAAAAATCAATAAAATCAATTTTGTAACAAAAATACTTCAGGTAATATTATTAGAAATTCCAAACCAAAAATATTTTTAGTAACAAAAAAATAATATGTAATTTAATTACAAACATTAGTTATCAAAACACAAGACTGTAATGACAAAGTATCAAATTTGTTAATATTAAAACAAATATTTGGCAGACCAAACATAATAGGAATTGTTTCGATTGATGCACAATTCTTTAGATTGCATTATTGAGTTTACAGCCTTAAAATCGAGCTTATTTCTATATTTAGTTTTGACTAGACTTAGCTGCGAAAATATCCTTTCAGCAGCAGTCGAACTGTGTGGCCGTGACATTAAATTATATACAAAATTATTCAAATCATAAAAACATTTTTCGTTCAATCCATTTGTATGTTTTGAAACTGCGTCCCAAAAATCAACTATGTCGATATCAGCACTTACTTCTTATTTAGAAAATCTGCCAAGAGCGGCTGTTAGCTGACTCACAGCCGATCGGCTTCGTTCCCTGCTTGTTACGCTCTCAAACTTGAGGCTGTTTGTAACGTAATTGCAACAGTAAGAAACAGCTGATCGATTTTGTTATGTGAAAAGTAATGAAAATGGTTATAGAGATGTAATGGAAGGTAACCTACTTTTCATATAAAAGTATCAATCAGCTGTTTTCTACGTTACAGTTAAATTACATTACAGTCGGCTAACTGAGCTTTTAAATATAAAAAAAATTTTCTTTTAACTTTTTACATACAGCCCAATTATGAATAGCAATTCCCCGGAAGTTTTTTCCCTTTTCCGATTCCTCCTATTATGAACTAAAATTTCCCCGGGAGAAAACTCCCCGGGAAAAAGTAGGCATTCTAAATATGAAGGAGAGGGAGAATTTGTTGATAGTTTTCTCCCCAAAAATTTTGAAGGGAACTAATGCAAAAATTTAAAAATCAATTAATAAATGTTGCAAAACAATAGTATAAGCATTTATTTAGAACAAGTAGTTTAAATAAATACCGAATTATTATATTTCCCTTTTATATTTTTGCATTTTTATCTAAACCCTGCGCACATGCACTTCAAAAACATAAACAACTTCTGTATTCAGAAGAAATACTAAAGTACTCCATTTTGCAGGCCTCCTTTAAGTTCACATAATAGGTAAATGGAAGATTTGTGTCCTTGTAATATTATCAAGACCGATAAGAAAAACTTTATAAATTGTAAAATTTCCTTTGTACACACAGTCCTTCGGAATTTAATCAATTTGCATCTGCACCTGGCTCAGTTTTCATTCCACTTTCTCAGCACAAAGTTATTACGCATGGCTGTGAATGGTTAGTGTTAGTGGTTTATATACTTTTTATTTAAGCATAAACAAATATTTATGTTAACACACAATCTTATTGGCAATGAAAACATAAAATTTTTATTAAACTTCTATTGTTGAACTCTTGCGTTAGTGCAAAAAATATGTAAACATTAAACAGCTGATGCAGGTTTTACTCCCTCCCGTATTTTCTTATTCCCCGGCTGTTTTGAATAAGAGGATTATTCGCCGGGAACAAATTGTAAGGAAGGGAGAAAACTCCCCGGGAATATTCATAATTGGTCTGATAGTGTTTGACGCTTAAAAATTTTGCAACCATGAATGCATCTGATTCTTGAAACTACGCTTGTTATGTTCAGAGACAGTCATGTATTTGTTTTAAACGCTATGTTGATTAACCAGTGTTGTATTTACAACGCATTAAAAATGCTTAAATTGTGATCTTTTATCAAGATAATTAGTTATGTGCAAATTTAACATACCATATATGTACATACGTATACGTTTATATACGTGTGTATAAAAATGGTTATTTTTGTATTGAAAAAAAGGAACCAAAATGGAAAAAAAGTATACAAGTACACATTGGAAAAAAAAGTAACCAATTTTGGTTACAAGTAACCAAAACGGCAACGCTGCTGGTAATACCCGTCATAGAAAATTTTAGCTTGTATGAGATGCGCATTCTCTATGATTTATATTCTTTGGTAAAATACATACATACATAAAGGGTGTTTCTTATTGAGGTATAGAACTTTAAGTTGGCATCACTTTTTGAACTAGCGGCCATTTTGTCAGCTGTCAAGTGATTAATATTTAGTTTGGTTTGCCATTTTATCATGAACAGGTTGACAAAAGAACAGCGCTTGCAAATCGTGCAAATTTATTTCGAAAATAATGGTTCAGTTCGCGAAGTTTACCGCAAGCTCCGTCCATTTTATGGTCGACATAATCGTCCATCAGAGCAATTAATTCGGTTAACCATGGATCGTTTTCGCACTACGTTTACTCTATGTGATAATACGCATCCGCAGAGACGTCGAACAGTGCGCACCGAAGAAACAATTGCCGCTGTAGAGCAAAGTGTTGAAGAGGACCCGAATGAATCGATTCGCCACCGTGCACAGCAATTGGAGCTTTGTCCATCAAATTTATGGAAGATTTTGCGCAAAGATCTTGGCTTGCGCAAAAAATCCAGCTTGTGCAAGAATTAAAGCCGCGAGACCATGCAATGCGTCGTGATTTTGGTGTATGGGCCGAAAATGAGATTGATCTCGATGCTGATTTTCATCGCAAAATTTTGTTCAGTGATGAGGCTCATTTTTGGTTGAATGGCTATGTCAACAAGCAAAATTGCCGCATTTGGAGTGAAGAGAATCAACATGAGACCCTTGAGACGCCATTACATCCACAAAAACTGACTGTTTGGTGTGTTCTATGGGCTGGTGGAGTCATTGGGCCATACTTCTTCCGAAATAATGCTGGAGAGTCAGTTACCGTTAATGGAGACCGGTATAGAGCCATGATAACCGACTATTTTGTTCCCGAATTGGATGGCATGAATGTGGATGAGTTGTGGTTCCAACAAGACGGCGCTACATGCCACACAGCGCACGTCACAATCGATTTATTGAAGGAAACATTCGATGAGCGCATAATTTCGCGGAATGGACCTGTCAATTGGCCACCAAGATCGTGTGATTTGACACCATTGGATTATTTTCTTTGGGGATATGTGAAGTCACTCGTCTACGCCAACAAACCAGAAACGTTAGGGGACTTGGAAGCCAACGTTCGTGGCGTTATTGCCAACATACGGCCCCATATGCTCGAAAAAGTGGTTGAAAATTGGACCTGTAGAATTGGCCTTATTCGAGCCAGCCGCGGCGGCCACATGCCCGAAATCATATTTAAACATTAATGGCATAAAATTATCCTTCCAATAAAGCCAAACTAATGGACAATAAAACGATTTTCTTGTGTTTTATTTCAATTCGAAGTTCTATAACTCTAAAAAAACACCCTATATATTTACATATATGAACATAAAGTCTCCTCATGACACAAACCTACATTTATAAACATCCACACTGGCATACATACATACATATATTACATACATTCAACCAAACATCTAGGCAAAGATATGTTAATGGACATACAAGCAAACATACATACATACATATGTATATACATATGCATATGTACATACATACATATTTGTAGCACCTAAAATTAAAGTTGCTTAAAATTGAAATTTTAACAAAAAAGATAATAACAAAAACATATACAATAAATACCGCAAGTGCAAGGTATTTTGTTGTTGCATGCAGTGTTGTTAGATAATTTTTTCTAAAAATCGTCAAATTTTAAATATAAAATCGTCAAAATCGTTATAGTTTTCAAAAAAATTCGTCAAAAAATCGTAATACAAGAATTATCCATTTTATTAAACAACTAATATATCATATTGTAAACAAAAGAATATTTTATGTAACCAAAAACAATTCATCGATTTTATAGTCAAAGATAAAAACTATAAGGTGAAATTAAAGCAAAAAATTCAGAGTATATAATAGAGTACAACAATTTCTAAATAAAACTAGTTTCAAAGTAACCAAAAGTATGTACATATGTACATATAATACATTTTAGTGTTGCATTTTTTATCAAAAATTTTTTAATGTCCATATTGTAACATTCCGAAGATTTACACTTCAAATAATCTTTTGAAAACATAATGATTTCAAGTGTTTCTGTTTCCAGTAAATTTCAGATCTTGGTTTTAGTAAAATTAATATTACTAAATATTCTTTCAACACCAGCCGATGGCAAAGTAAAAAAAACACCAATACCTGATTTACAGTAACATTTTTTTCATGAAACTAGTTGCATGGAAATTTTTTATTTGCCAATAGGAGGCCTGCAGAAACAACTTATGTATATCAAAAAAGTTGCCAAGAATGCGTCACAGATTCATTCTACGTCCTTTTTTATACAGCATTCTCTTTTATAGCGCTGCAATTAACAAATCGAAAAAGTTCGTGCAACAAAATTCATGAAATTTCATGAAAAAATTCTTAATATAAATGAGGTAAAACTCACATAAATAAGTTATCAAAAAGAAGTTTATTGGTTGGTAAATCAACCGATTTAACTTTCTTCCGAAATATACTTATAAATATGTAAGTCAACCTTGAAAGTTAAAAAATCTAAGAGTTCTCTTATTTAATTTTCAATGTCTTAATATTTCCCTTATATAAAAGCTTTGGAAAATTTTTTAGTAAGGGAATAATATCTTCTGCAAGGCCTTGTAGGCATATTTAGGCGCACGGTAGTGCGCCAGGACAAGTTCCAGCCAATGTACGCAGTGTGTATATTTACAGGAAGCCATTCGAACTGTTTTTACCCCCTCATAGCTTTGTTCCCCGCGACCGTAAAATTATGAAATTTAAATCATAATTAGAATAAATTCATGTAACCTCACATGCAAAGTTTGAAAGTTACAATGAAAGGTTCCGGAGATATGAAGGTGCAAAAAGTGCATATTTTAAGACATACTCACTGACTCACTGATCACTCATCAAATTGATGAAGCACTTCCGCTATAGCTAGAGAGCTAAGATTTGGTACACGTGTAGATCTAGGTGAGCAATGAACTAGAAAAATCTGAAAACCTGAAAATTTTAACCAAGGGGGCGGGGATACGCCCATAAAAATTAAAACTTGTGCTAGTGAGCTGAAATTTGGTACAGAGCTAAGTCTAGGTGGGCAATAAGCAAAAAAAGATTTTAAATTCAAAAATTTTGGCCAGGAGGGCGGGGCTACGCCCATAAAGGCTAGAATTAAAAAAGGAAATCTAAGGCGCTTAATGGAAGCTATTTTATTGAAATTCGGCATACATACTGCGATAGGGCAAGCCTAAAAAGTTTATATTAAAAAAGTGGGCGTTAACACGCCCATACAATTTCAACCTCATTTTCGTGTTCCACGGCTCAGCATATTTAGATATACTATTTCTGTATGTATTATTATCCGTTTGCAACGAAACTTGACACAAATAATAAACACTGGCCGAAAAAAATCTTAAGTTTGTTAAAGTGGGCATGGTTACGCCCATAAATATTAAAAATTAAAAGTTGCGCTAAGGAGCTGAAATTTGATAAACGAGTAGGTATAGGTGAGAAAACATCAAGAAAAACCTGAACACCCAGGAATTTTAGTCAGATGGGCGGGGCTGCGCCCATAAAAATTTAAAATTAATAGTTGCCCTTATGTGCTGAAATTCGATACACTAGTAGGTCTAGGTGAGAAACCAACTAGAAAAATCTGAAAAACCAAAAAATATTTTCAGAATGTGCGGGGCCACGCTACTATTGTTTGAACCTGAAAAGTTACAGCCATATTAATAAAACTTATTAAAGCTTTCTAAGAAAAATTTCTTATGGAAATTTGTGTTAAAACCCTTTTATAAAGCCTTAAAAAGATATATTAATAAGGCTGTTAATATACAGCTTTTGACTTAAGCCATTTTAGTGAAACTTTGCATATACGTTGCACGTATATAATACTTTAAACTGTCACCTAAAAAAGTGGGCGTGATCACTCCCATAAAATTTTAGCCTTGTGTTTATTCTACTTCGGTCTAGCATATTTTAGAAGAAAATTATCATGAATTATAAGCGCTGCTCACAACAATATTGTGAGTTTAAAATAGTAGGAGGGGTAATGCTCATAAAATTATAAGGTATAGTTCATGCTAAAGAGCTGAAATTTTATATACAAGCAATTGTAGATGACTAAGCCAGTGGGAAAATCTTAAAACCAAGAAGTTTTATCCGCTAAAACTCTAATTTGCGCTAGAGAGCTGAAATTTGGTACACAAATTAATCTAGATTAGAGATCACTAAAAAAAATTCCAGAAACCAGAAGTTTCAATCAGGGGTTGGGAACAAGCACTGTAAACATAAAATTAAGTTAAATCTTATTGAAAATTTTCATACACATTGCACTTGTCCAAAGTAAGAATTTCATTTTGAAATTGGCCTTGACTACTTCCATAAATCTTAGCTTTTTCTTTCGTGTACTTCGGTTTAGCAGTTTTTAGTCTATTACTCATGTATTTCTCAATAGCTTTCTCCTACACAACTTTACATGAATCATAAGCACTAACAGAAATAAAAGTCGGTGGGGCCAGGCCCATAAAAATTTTACATAATATTATACTGTAGAAAACTGACATTTTGTAAACAAATAGTCCTAATTGATTGACTCAATTGGAAAATCCAAAAATTAAAGCACCTACTCTATTGAAACTTTGCATGCAAATTGGGAATATCCTTTTGATTTATGTACTTCGGCTAAGCAGACTTTAATATGTAAATATATTGAGAAAATAGGCGGGATCACTCCCACTAAAATTGATGCTGTATCTTACATGTTTCTTTCCAGACGACTCTTAACAAATTACGTTCACACTGGCGACCCGTTGTAATAACACAATAATTCATTTTTAAGGTGTGCAATCCAAAACTCATCACGCTCTAACCCATTATATGCAATTATGAAATTTTTAACTGGCACAGTGATCATAAATAGAAATAAAACTGCCTAGAAGTTTTAAGTTTAAAAAATTTTATCATAGAAAATTTTTCAAAAAGTAGTCAGATCCTCACAAAAACAAAAATGTGAAAAAAGACCAAGTTCCTATCAAAAATTTCGACCATCAAAAGCAGTGAGATATATATTTTGAACAAGTTCTTGTTTAGCACAAAACCTTTCACTAATATATGCTATGCATTATATACATTTGTAATCGTAATGGTGTCATATAATTTTTCGATAATCTGCTAACTTGGCAATATTTTTACCTTTCTAAAATGGAGAGAATAATGTATATTTGTTGATTTCTTTATATCACATTGCCAACAGATTTCTGTCACATCATAGACTCAAAAGAGAAGCCTATTCAGCGTGTTTTCCCAGATATAGCGCAAAACTTAATTTACCATTACTGGCTGCGAGGAATATTGGCGGCAGAAAAATAAAGATGTCGAGGATCTCAATGCGACCATTCAGAATTTTCTTCCAGGAAAGTTGGTTTCCTTCAAATCAGTCGACACCGTTATGAACCAGGATGACGTAGTCAACTATACCACGTAGTTTTTAAATTCCCTGGAATTGACTGGATTACCATCTCACAATTTGCAGTTAAAAGTTGGATCAGTTGTCATCATGCTGCGTAACATTCATCAACCTTTACTGTGCAATGGAACAAGACTGGCTGTGAAAAAGCTGATGAGTAACACCATTGAGGCAACAATCATAAAAGGACAGTACAAAGGAGAGGATGTCTTGATTCCGCGGATACCAATGAATCCAACGGACTTACCATTCAATTTTAGATGCTTACAATTTCCAGTACGTCTGGTCTTTGCGATGACCATGAATAAATCGCAAGGACAGTCGTTAAAAGTTTGCAGTTTCCCTGTTTCGCGCATGGACAATTATACGTCGCGTGTTCTTTGTTTATTTACGAACCACAAAACAAAACAAAAAATATAGTTTATGAGAAAGCTTTAAATTGATTAACAGACTGTATCATAACAGTGTGTGTCTGTCAATATGAAATCTAAGCCTTATAAATAGCCAGGAAACTCTCAGGAAAACTCTGTTTTGTAAGTAAGCAGCATGATGCTTCGAAAATAATGCTTTTTATTAAATATGGATACCAAAAAAATGGTAAAAGGGTATATATATTAACAGATACAATGCACAAAATAATAAAATAAATATCTTATTAAACTTCATCAACACGAATATTAAAAAAAAATACAAAAATGAATTCAGCGCTAAACATTCTTAAGGGTCAGGTTGCATCAACGGTTCTCACGGGCTATGCAGGCGCGTGGACTACGACAGCATTTTCAACGACAGGTAGAGTAAGGTAGATATTAAGAAAATTAAAATTAAAAAGTTAGTTGTTAAGTTGTCGTCTTGTTTAATAAAAACTTAATGCTCCAAAAAAATAAATAATAAAATATAAAATCAAAAATCTTTTTTTTAAATTAATTAAAAAGGACAAAAAGATTAACTGGCGCCCGAGCAGGGACCCAACATTGGCAAGTGAAAAGTGATTCTATTAAAATAAAAAATAAAGTCTAGTAATAAAAACTTGAAAAAAATTTTTCAAAAAGTAAAGTTTCAATAAATCTAAAAAACTTGAAAAATTTAACAAGTGAATAAGCAAAAGCTGTTTCAATACAAAAAAGTAAAGTTTCAATAAAACATAAGGACTTGAAAAGTTAATTAGAACACTTGACTTCTGGATTACTTAGTAAAGGGATTAGCAGTGCGAGTGTTCCCAAGTAACACTGTGCTCGAGTCGGAAAACTTTTTGTAACCAGCCGGGGACACGAGAAAAGGATAAAACGCTCCACCCATCTACCTTCATCAATCAACAACAAAATCCACCGATGTTGTGGTTTAGTATAAGATTATTGTAAGGAATTATTTTCAATGATAACTGTAGAAAATAATTTTGTGTTTTTAAAGAGTGTTAAAAAGATTTTGATAGTTGTAAAAGACAATCTCTAAAGAAGAAT
Source organism: Tachina grossa (assembly GCA_949987645.1). Classification (NCBI taxonomy): domain Eukaryota; kingdom Metazoa; phylum Arthropoda; class Insecta; order Diptera; family Tachinidae; genus Tachina; species Tachina grossa. Next base: position 107,046,759 of record OX465274.1, on the reverse strand, counting down.
TTAAGAGAAAGATTTAAATTTTTGAAGTTATAGCAAGATAAAAAATTTTGAAGTAATAAAAAAAGGAATAAGTAATAATAATTTAAGAAAATAAAGTAAAATAATTAAATAATTATTGAACGAAAAAGTAAAGAAGAAAAATATTAAATTCTTGAAGTTATATAAAAATAACAAATTTAAAGTAATGAAAAATTCATTTAAGTAAACAAATAATAGTTATTAAACGAAAAAAAGACAAGGAAGAAAAATTTACAATTTTCTCTTAATGTGAATGAAATTTTGAGAGAACAGAAATTATTTTTTATTAACAAAGAATAATAAATCGAGTTGAGTAAATAAACAAATAAATAGTTAACGTAAATAAGGTTTTGAAAAAATATTTGGAAAGCTATAAAATTTTTTTTTATATAAAGAATATTGTCAGTGCAGTGAAGCAAAATAGTCAAATATAAAAATATATAAGTAATTTTCGTGCGAGATTGATATCTAAAATTTTTAGGAAAAAAAAGAGCGTACACTCAGTAAGTTAAAATTTGTTTTTGTATTTTGTTTTGAAGCCTTATTCTGACGACATGACTGAGAATAACATAACCAAACTACAGGACACCTTGTCCAGACTAACAATTGCGGCAAATACCGCCAGCACATCTGCCGCCGCAGCAAATACCACGCTACCAGGAAATGACGACGTTCTTACTCTTAACAGAATAGAATTAGACAGCCTCATTAGTGCTAGAGTCCAAGAAACCTTGAATCCTTTCAAAGAATTTGAAGCACAAAGAACAAATGATAGTTTTCCTGGTGGATCAATCCGTGACATAGACAAAATTCCAGATATAGTTAATTCTCTTAGAGAATTTTCAGGTAAAAATGGCGATTTTAACTCATGGCGAAAATCAGTAGATCGGATTTTCGAAATTTTCAACTCCATACAAGGTACTCCAAAATATTATGCAATACTGCGTACAGTACGTCATAAAATCACTGGCGAGGCTGACACCGCTTTGGAGTCGTACAGAACTCCACTTAACTGGAATAAAATAAAAAAAGTGCTAATGATGCACTACTCAGACAAAAGGGATATTGGTACTCTAGAATACCAAATGACAACCCTTATTCAAAAAAATATGACAATAACAGATTTCTACAAAAAGGTGTACGAGCACTTATCGTTGCTTTTAGACAAAGTATCGTGCTTGGACATTTCCGAAGACGCGAAAGGTGCTATAATTAACTCTTATCGAAAAAAGGCTCTCGATACCTTTGTTAGGGGACTAAAGGGTGACCTACCGAGATTCTTGAGTATTAGGGAACCTACTTCCTTGCCGCAAGCCCTTAATCTGTGTCAAAAATTGGATAATATGAATTTTCGAGCAAATTATGCTCACAACCAATTACGTGCTAATACGCTTAGGACTCCGCCACCAGCACCACAGAGGTCGCATAATTTCCCACGGACAGTGTTTTATCCAGAACTAGCGTATATGTCTCCCTATCTAAGGCAACATCCTCCCAGGGCACATTTTCAGAACTTTCAAAGACCATTCCTTCCACAACAATCTAGCCAGCAAAATCAAAGACCCAACTTTTCGTCAGGATTCAATAATAGACACAATTTTCCACCAAAACCCCCTCAACCAATGGAGGTTGACCAGTCGATAAGATCAAAAAATGTAAATTATCAAAACTTTCAGAAAAATTACCAAATTGCCCAAAAATGACCATATTCCACTAATGGCGGGATCCCACATAAGATACAAAGGAATTATTTTACGAACACTTGTGACGATACTGAATATAACATCCAATACTATGATCAATATGATTACAATGGTTATCCAATGGATAACCAAAATCAACCCGACTTTAAGGACACAAGTCCAAATGATCTACATGACGACAAAAATTACGAGAACCAAAATTACGAAAAAGAAATAGACAGCGTATATTTTTTAGATTAATTCCATCCTCTCTCCCATATTACGAACTCAAAAGGGGTGAGGACATACTAGATTTTTTAACTGACACCGGATCGAACAAAAGTTATATTCAATCCACACGAATACGTAATCCCATTCCTAACGAAAAACCCTTTCATATAAATACAGTTGCTGGAAATATTAAAATAACACATCATACTTTTGTGAATGTTTTTGGTCCAGATACACCAAAACTAAAATTTTACATTCTTTCAAATTTAGAAACTTTCCATGGAATAATTAGAAATGATACATTACGAGAAATTAAAGCAACAATCCATACAGATAAAAATTTTATGACCATAAACAACGTTATGAGAATTCCATTGAAACAGAAACAATCCCAGTCAGTCAATAATATTGAGTTAAGACTTTCCCATCTGTCAGATTTACAAAAAACTAAACTTTATGAAATTATTGAAGAATGTCCGAACGTATTTGCTGACCCAAATGAAAAATTAACGTACATTACTACCATTAAAGGCGAGATTCGTACAATTACAGATGGTCCAATTTATTCGCGACCATATCATTATCCCATGGCTTTGAAAGCGGAAGTTGAAAGACAAATAGAGGAATTGCTTGCTAACAATATAATTAGACCTTCTCGATCACCATACAATTCACCCGTATGGATTGTTGACAAAAAAATTGATGCTTCGGGTGAAAAAAATACAGGATGATTATAGATTATAGAAAATTGAATTTCGTGACAATCCCCTTCAGATACCCTATACCAGAAATCAACGAGGTTCCTTCAAATCTTGGAAAAAGAAATATTTCACTATAATTGATCTTAAAAGTGGATTCCATCAAGTTCCACTAAATGAGAAAGACATTGAGAAAACTGCTTTCTCTATAAATAATGGAAAATACGAATTTTTGAGACTCCCTTTTGGACTCAAAAATGCACCCTCAATATTCCAAGCTGCCCTTGATGACATCCTCCGACCACATGATATTATTATATTTGGCAGGGATGAACAGGAACATTTTGAAAATTTAAGAGCAGTGTTGGAGACGCTGGAGGAAGCAAACATGAAGGTACAACTTGATAAGTGCGAATTTATGAAAAAGGAGGTAGAGTTTCTGGGATTCGTTGTTAGCGTAGAAGGAATCAAAACTAACCAAAAAAAAATTAGAGGCTATTGCCAAAATGGCGATACCGAAGAATTTGAAAGATTTGCGCTCTTTTCTTGGCATGGCAGGTTATTATAGACGCTTCATTAGAGATTATGCCAAAATGTAGAAGCCATTAACAGCAATGCTCAGAGGAGATGTTGGAAATGTGGGCAAAAATGTTTCAAAAAATAAAACTATCTCTCTTGACGATATGGCAGTAGAAGCGTTCAACAAAATAAAAAATATCTTAGTTTTAGAGGATGTAATGCTTTCACATCCGAACTTTGAAGCAGAATTCGAACTTACTACAGATGCCTCAGACTATGCCATAGGAGCAGTCCTTTCACAAGATAAAAAAACCTATAACATTTATTTCAAGAACACTTTCACGAACTGAGGAGACGTATGCCACAAATGAAAAAGAAATGTTGGCAATAGTTTGGGCCCTAACTTCCCTTCGTAATTATCTTTATGGCTCCAAAAGAGTAAAAATTACCACAGACCATCGACCGCTTACATTTGCCTTAAGCCGTAAAAACCACAATAATAAAATAAAAAGATGGAAGGCCATTTAAGAGGAATATGACTACGAGTTGAATTATCAGCCCGGTAGAACCAATGTTGTGGCTGATGCACTTTCAAGAATTCCCATGCAAATTAATTCTTTGGCCGAAACTGTCCATAGTGATGAAAGCTCCGGTGAAGACCTGGTACCTTGCGTAGAAGGTCCCATTAACGTTTTCAAAAATCAAATATTTCTGGAAGTCGGAGAAGTTTCAACTTATCAATTTCAAATCTATTTTCCAACCGTTCACCGACATACCATCGTTGAACCGGTATTTACAAGAGAAAATTTAATACAGCATTTGAAAAGAAGACTTAATCCTTCCGTAATAAATGGAATTCGAACGGAGGAAGGGATTATGGGATTGATACAAACCTTTTATCCTAAATATTTTTGTAATTATAAATCCAGATATACTCAAAAACTAGTAGAAGACATAACTAATGAGCAGCAATAAGGAGAAATTATATTAGAAGTTCACTGTAGGGCTCATAGGAATGCAATAGAGAATAAAGCACAAATACTGGAAAAGTACTATTTTCCGGGAATGACAAGTAAAATTAAACGTTTAACTCAGAATTGTACCATTTGTAAAGAAAACAAATACGAACGACATCCGAATAAACCTAAACTGACCGAGACACCACTACCAACATGCGCAGGAGAAATGTTACACATTGACATCTATATGACTGAGGGTAAAGTAGTACTGAGAGCATTGGATAAGTTCTCGAAATATGCTCAAGCTAAGATGCTCAAAAGCCGTTCTATAGAAGACGTTCGCAGACCATTGAGGGACATTTTATTTTCTTTTGGCGTACCAACAAAGTTGGTGATGGATAACGAACCATCGCTGAATTCTCGTTGAATAAAATTCATGTTGGAAGATGAGTTAAGAAAAGAAACGTATGTTACTCCTCCATATACCAGTAGAGCCAATGGCCAATTAGAACAATTTCATTTTACTTTAACAGAGATAATGAGATGCTTGAAGAACAACGGAGGACATCGTGATTTTGAAGAGCTATTAGAAAGAGCAACTGCTGAATATAACCATTCGGTACATTCCGTAACGAAAAAAAAACCAGTTGACATATTCTTCGGACGATCAGTAAATTTTGCAGCTGAAGATGTAGAACGAACTAGACAAACTAATATAGAAAGACTTGCTGAGAAACAGCAGAAATACCTGGAACATCATAATAAGGATAGAACTGACTTTAAAATATATTTGCCGGGACAAATAATTTTTGTTAAAAGAAATAGAAGATTGGGAACTAAACTATCGAAACAATACACAAGGGAAAGAGTGAAAGAGAATAGAAATAGTACGGTCTTAACAGAAAAAAATAGAGTTATCCATAAGAGTCTAATTAGAAACTAATACGCCAAACTTAATTTCTTTCCACAGGATGGCCATATCAATCGCATTGGCCGATGTACAAATACTTGATTATTCTAATTCACAATTAGTAACCATGGGCTCTGGAACTGCCAAAATTCAGACAGGAACATTTAAAATTGTCCATGTTATCGATATTGAGAAATATGAAAAGGTTTTGGAAGATATTAACGAAGCCATCAGAATTAAAGTACACATTGACAACCCACTATCCATAATTCTAACAAGTTTAATGAAGGAAATTAAAAGCACAATAGATCGACTTAAAGTGACCAAACACAAAAGATCACTAGATATTATCGGAACAGCATGGAAATCGATAGCAGGCAATCCTGATCACCATGACCATGAGATAGTAGTTAACAAATTAAACGGAGTATTGACAAATAACGACAACCAAGTAATCATCAACAAACTCACCACAGACCGCATAAATGAAATAACAAACGTCACGAATAAAATACTTAAACAGATGAAAGACGACAGAACAATAGAAACTGAGATGGCTCTAAAAATCAAATACAAATTAGAAGTTTTGAAGGAGGAAATAAAAAATATTGCTTATGCACTGCACTGGGCAAAGGCCAACATAATTAACTCTTTTATATTATCTGACAATGAATTAAACACTATAAAGAATCTTTTGAAAGTTGAAAAATTTCCTTTTATTAATATTGATGAAGCTTTAGAGTTTGCAGATACAAAAATAGCCACGGATAGCAATTCTCTGATTTATATTATAAGTCTTCCTACAACTGAAATAGAAACATGTAATTTGATAGAAATAAGAGCAGTAAAGAAAGGAAACAAGATTAATAAAATTGATTTTAAGAAATTATTAGAATGTAAGGATAAAAATTTTGCTATAAAAAATACAAGCTGTCAACAATTCAATGAATTATTAATATGTCTTAGCAGCAAACTCATAGATTTAAGCAATGCCACCTGCGTTACGAATTTACTAAAAAGCCTGCCACCACCTTGTACGATCATCAACAATCAACATTTGCCTACAATAGAAGAAATTTCCAGTGGATTAATTTTCGTGAACCAATATCAAGGCATGATGACAATAGAAAACGAAACAATGTTACTAAACGGAACACTTTTGATCAGACACCACAATACAACAATAACCATCGAAAATAGAAAATATGCTTCTAAAGAAATTACAGACAAGAAACCTCTTCCGGCCATTTTACAACCAAATGTTGAAACTATGCAAACTGAAGAAGTATTATCATTGGAAATGATGAAACAACTAAGTCTGAATAATACAGTCCACATCGATACTATAGAAAGCAAAAATAAGACCATCACAATCATAAACATTGGACTAGGCTCAATTCTCATAATTTTTCTAATACTACTTACAATAAAAAATTACGTGAAGAAACATACTGCAGAACAGAAAGAAAACCACGGACTTAGATTATCCAGCCTAGCAATTGACGGACTTAATAAACTTTTTGCCACGCAGATCCCTTCAAACGAGGACGTTTGAAACTTGAAGGGGGAGGTATTAACACATACAATGCACAAAATAATAAAATAAATATCTTATTAAACTTGCTAACATCAACACGAATATTAAAAAAAAAAATACAAAAATGAATTCAGCGCTAAACATTCTTAAGGGTCAGGTTGCATCAACGGTTCTCACGGGCTATGCAGGCGCGTGGACTACGTCAGCATTTTCAACGATAGGTAGAGTAAGGTAGATATTAAGAAAATTAAAATTAAAAAGTTAGTTGTTAAGTTGTCGTCTTGTTTAATAAAAGCTTAATGCTCCAAAAAAATAAATAATAAAATATAAAATAAAAAATCTCTTTTTTTAATTAATTAAAAAGGACAAAAAGATTAACTTATATAGGTTTGTTTATTTTAAGATTATTTTATACAAAAGTTTAGGTCTTTCATTTATTAACTGAGGCAGTACGAAGTCTGGTGGGTCAGCTAGTTTACTAATAATAATAAAAGCGTTTATTCAAATTGAAAATTAAAATTTTGCAAATCCCAGCAAACATTTTAGTTTTTTTTAAACTCATTGTCTCATATGTGCTAAAGAGATCAAGCATTTACTAAAATTTAAAATTAAAAGTATTCAAATCCCAGCAAATGTTTTAGTTTTTAAACTCATTATCTCATAATTGCTAAAAGGAACAAGAGCGTTTATTCAAATTGAAAATTAAAATTTTGTAAATCCCAGCAAAATTTTAGTTTTTTTAACTTATTGTCTCATATGTGCTAAAAAAAAGTCAAGAGCATTAATTAAATTTAAAATTAAAATTTTGCAAGTCACAGAAAATATTTTAGTTTTCTGAATTCTCACTGACTTCTTTGAAAACAATAACCAAGGAGTTTACTTAAAGCAAGAAAACTAAAATTTGGTAATCCCAGCAAACATTTTCATTCCTGAACTAGCTAACTTATTTGCTTTTGATAATTAAGTGGTTTACTCAAGTAGTAATAACTAAAAATTTTGCAAATCCCAGCAAAGATTCAATTTTTGAAATCACTAGCTCATATTTCCTAACAATATTAAAAGTTCGTACTCAAGTTGAACTTGAAAAAAAAACATTTTTTTTTGCAAATATCTGCGAATATTTAAACATTGTGATACTAAAGTCTCGTTCGTGAATCCCAACGGACATTCAAACCTATTTAGCCCTAGCTCTGGCACTATTTAGATATGTAAATATGTCAATTTTAAAAACGCAATAACTTGTTTATTCGTGGTTCGATTCTGATATGGTTTGGACTCAGTGGCTAATTTTGTATGTTTTATGCTCAGTAAAAAAATTCTTAAAAAGAAATTAATATATAGGTATTTGTTAGATATTTTAAAACATTTTCTTTATTGCATGGCACTATTTACATTTGTATATATGCTAATATTTTATGTTTTTGTTATATAATTCACTTGAATTTATTAGATTTTTATTACAGAAAAAAAGAAAAAATAAGCCTATAAAAAAAGAATTCATTTTCTTAGGAAATGTTTAAATTTTGTTTGTGCCTGCCTATGTTCAACGCAAATGGGGTTTTTACACAGGCCGCATGTTTTTCGTGTAGAGCGTTTTCTTTTACTATTTTCCCGATAGCACACATAGCAAGCTCCTTTTATTTTTGAATGTCCACGATCATCTTCATCTGGGGCAAAGTCTTTAGTTACATCTCTAACTAGTGAATGAAAAGGAACACCCATTATGCACTCGATTGCATTCTTTGTTGAAAAAAATGATATGATTCGTGGAATTTTCGCCCTCTTCAAAATCATTGGCTTACACAATTCTTCTCCCAATTCTAGAAGAAAGAGACGACGACCACCTATTTTATGGCAACAAATATTAATTAAAACTTCAATTGAGTTTCACAAAAAAATAATCACCTCTTTTGGATGTAAAACGCGATGGGTTATTTTTTGAATATATTATATATGCTGCAAGATTCGATATATCTAGCATATTGTAGAAAAGAGCGAGGGGCCAGTGATTTGTTTTGCGTTTTGTTGAATATTCTGTTAGCATATGGTGTACTACATGTACTACATGTAAAACAGTATTATATTTGCTTAGAGATGGTAAGGTGGGCTTTCATTACAAAATATCTTTCAGCAAATTGAAATACGATGAATCAAAACAATTCACATATTCCATTTGCAAAAAAGTTTCGTATGTAAAGCAGAAATCTACATCAACTGACACCACACACAATGGACCAAACACAGAAAAACGCTGATGATGAAGGTTTAGCGACCTTCGAAAACGGCTAGCTGTTCCGTTCAAGTATGTGTTGTCAGAACATTTACAACTAACTTTGGTGTTATTTGTTAATTCATAATTATCACATGTAATTTGGCTTAAAAAGCGATACGAACTTTAGCCTGTTCAAATCATAAATATAGAAACAAATTAAGTTCCAAAAATAATAATTAGATTAATTAAGTATTATATTTGGTTTTTGTTTTATTTCGGAATAGTATTATCACATGGTAGTGTGGAGAGTAAAACGACAGCCTTATTTTTTTGGAACATGTGAGCAAATGGTCATATTGTCACCATATCCAAATATAGTTGAATTCTCAATTTGTTGAGGAGATGGTTTGAAATCTGAGGGCAAATACGGTTTTTTTCATTGTTCCAACTAGAGATTAATTTAATTTTGTGAATGAATCAGCTAACGAAAGACTTGTAAGAAAGTTGTCACAGGTCACATTCCGCCCAGAGGTCTTGTACTGCTCAACCAAATCCTTAACAACTCTCTCGCCTTGATTTTTCTCTCTGTCAATGCCCAATTTACCAGTGTACAATTGCCTAGTAAGTGGATAGTACGACTTGGCATCACATACTCACCATAACTTTATACCATATTTAGCTGGTTTGGATGGAATATATTGCGTAAATTTTGTGCGTCCCCTGAAAGGAAACAGTTGTTCGCCCACAGCTAAATTTTCGCTGGGTCGGTAGTTATGTCGCAAATTCACGTTGAGCATTTAAAAAATTTCAGAAATTGGTGCTGCTTTGTCTGTTAGAGATATTTCTTCTCTTGTAACTTGCTGATCAAACCAAATAAATCTTGTGATATTTATAAATCGTTTTGAAGACATTGTTGCTTGATATAAGGGAAAAGCATTCCTTTGCTAAAGTACTTCTAGTCTTTCGCTGTTTGAATGGTGATAGCCAATTGCAATTAGTTTACCAAAGTATGCACTAAGCTCGTCCTCAGCAACATCTTCCCAAATATATTTTCTACAACAATGTTCAACGCATATTTTTGAAAAGTTAGGCGAGTGAAATCTTATGTTTACCTACCTTGTATTATGAGTCGCCGTTCTGCCGTTTTATAGATTTTCAAACATAGCTTTGCCTTTTTTATTGGTATTTCTGCAAATAATTGTTAATATTGTTGGATACATTAGAGCAAAAAATTTATTAGAGAGAGAAAAGTTCTTCGTATTTGGATTAGGGCCAACAAAGCGGCTTTCGCGAAAAATATTTTGTTGCCGTACACGCTGTACTTGCGGTAAACTTTTATTCCAAACTGTTCCATCCTTCGCAACAAATCAATTTTCTTCCTCGCTATGAACAACTTCTACTGCCGGTAGATCCTCTTTTTCACTTATAGGAACACCTGCGTCGTCTTCATCTTCCATACAAAACTCATTTTATGAGTCTCTTGCATGTCCTAAGACAACTGGGTGAACTGTAACTTCAATATCAGAAGCATCTGAATACTCTTTGGAACGAGATGTTGGCATATCAGTATACGATTCAGGATAAAGAGTACTTGAATGTGAATCTGCTATTATTTCTTCTTCATCGGAATCAATGTTCTCCACAAGATTTTCAAAGTATTTAACTTGCTTGTCAGAAGAAAGTCTAAAATATTTGAACCCATCAACGTCTTTAACTATTTTATTTTGTTCTTACCGGGCTACTGAAGATGCACTCAAAATTTTAAATTTATTATCATTAATTTTCATTATTACTTCAACAATCACAATTTCACTCACGACAATGTTTTACCACCAAGAGCTTTAAAATACTAACCCAAATCTAACGGTACATCAAAACATTATGCTTAGAAATAACAGGATCTTTCTTGTACTAATACGCTTAATAACATAAAAAAATGGAGAAATCTATGAGAGTAAGCATATTTACAAATGTAAAAAGTGTCATTATTCGTATAAAATAATTGGTGCCAGAGCTAGGGTAAAATATTTGCAAATTAGTTTTCATCTTGATGACAAATCACAGCAAACATTTTTAAGTATAAAGAATGGACTGTGCTTAAATTTCCTCAATCCCAGCAAATTACGATAAGGTTTCATTAAAGATGGATGAGGAGTTTATATTCGATACGGATGACTTGGTCACCTTCTGCGCTAAGTTCGAAAATCTTCCAATAGAATACCTCACAGATTGCCTTTTGGAAGTCAACCTCCAAGATTTAAACGATAGGTGCCAGAAGGTGCGTAAGTCCTATAGGATGCTAAGACTAGTAAAGAATTTTTAGAATTTGCGCAACGAAAATACTCCGCTGTACATAAGCTTTCCACAAGTGTAACGCAATGATTCTTGATATTCTAAAAACTTTCATTCGTAAATGAAATAATTCAAGTAATTGAAGTCCCAGCAAACGAGATTTCATACTCTCACGTCATCGTTACTCCTTGCGATACAGACACATTTTATGGGGAGTATGAGGAATTGCCGTTCTTCCGCGATGTGTTTACTGCGGTCTATATGGATAATCCTAGAATACCAGCAGTCCAAAAGTTGTGTAACTTTAGGTTAAATTAGAAGCAATTATCAAGAAATACAAGTTATGTTCTGATAACTTCACCATTGCCTGGGAAGTTTTGAAAGACGGGTATGAGAACAGACTAAATCGGGTGGAAAATCAATTCAAGATTCTCTAAAATGTGTCCCCAATTTCGAACGAAAGTAGAACATTTCTCCAAACCCTTCGCTATTAATGACTGTCTATCCACAATAAAAGCTCAAAATATCCCAATAGGGGAGTGGGATCCATTTGTAATTATTCTACGTGCCAGCAAACTCTCTATCGAAACCCTATCTCTGTGGGAACAATCTCTCGGATCACACAAGAAAATAGTTAAATGGGAAAATTTAGATGCTTTTCTTTCTCACAGAAGCAAAGGAGTTGAGCACTTGAAATCTCAAAACCAAGATTCACGTTGTAATGAAAAAAAGAAATATGCAAACGTAAAGGCCAGCTCTTCCAAGGCAGAAAGCTCTCAACATCTTTGTAAAATGTGCACCTCAAGTCACCCTTTAAGAAATTGTTCCCAATTCCTAAACCTGAGTTCACAAGTAAGAAACCAACTCGTTTCTGAAAAGAGAATATGCCTTAACTGCTTAACATACACTCAGTTGTGTAAAGATTGCCCGAGTAAGTTCTCTTGTTTTCATTGTCAGAAGAATCACCATTATTTACTACATTTCGTAAAACATGCGAATTTCAATGCTGAAGCCCATGACAATCATGGCCCTGAAACTTCAGCTCAAGGAAGGGCAAGAGGGGTCCTCCCAACTACGACTCACGTCATTAACTTAGATAAATCCAGCGCCAAGAGCACAACGTTGCTTCCAGCAGCAATGTTGCAAATCAGTCACCAGGTAGAACATTTCAAAGCACGAGTTTTTCTAGATCAAGGTTCTGAAAAAAACCTTTATCTACAATTAGTGCTCCCGACAGAACCGAAAGCTTTCTGAATCCATGGTGTTGGTAGTCAAATTATAGCCCAATTGAATTCAATTTGCCGGTTTATGCTATACACCGAGAAATGTGATCGGTATGTAGACGCACCAGCGATTCTTGTTTCCAAAATAACCCAAATGTCACGATTCCATCAAAGATATGGATCTCGCCTACCTCGATTTTCATTTAGCTAGTCGTGTAGATCTGTTGATTGGTAGTAACATGCTGCCCAAAGTTTATCTCGAAGGAACAACAAGAGTTTCTACTTCATTAATGGCTCAACGCACTATTTTCGGATGGGTACTCAGTGATCCAGTTAGTTCTGAGCCCGTTTTCGTATTTTCACTTGAAGTGACTGAAGTCGAATACGATCCCCTTGGCGACCAATTAAGAAAGTTTTGGAAGGAAGAAGAGATTCCGTCTCAGCGTCCAGTATCTAAAGAAGACGCGTTTTGTGAAGAACTGTATAAGAAAACGACCTTTCGTTATCAGGATGTTCGTTACATAGTAAAACTGCCCTTCAAATCAGAATTTCCAACAGATATGTGTCTCGGTTTATCTCAACCCATATCAAAAGCGCAATATTTCAATATGGAGCGTTCCCTAAACAAGAAACTCGAACTATCAGAATCATATATAAACGTTTTAAATGAATATATCACGATGAATCATATGAAGCCCACAACTACGTCGGAAAATGTGTTCCCAAGTGGGTATAAGTCATTTTATTTACCTCACCATTCATTACCTAAACCCAAGAGCAACTCCGCTAAAGTCAGAGAAGTCTTCAATGCGCCAAAAAATATGAGCTCGGGACTATCTCTAAACGATGTCCTCCATGTAGGACCCACTCGACAAGCCGACTAAATGAGCTTAATTTTAAAATGGAGGCTTTCCAAATACGTACTAAATAGTGATATTCAAAAAATTTACCGTCGAATCCTGGTACACAACGAAGACACACAGTTTCAACGAATTCTCTTTCGTCAAACCCTAAATCAGCATATTCAAGATTATGCCTTAGAAACTGTAACTTTCGGAGTAAACTGCGCTCCATATTTAGCTATTTGAACCCTAGTACGATTGGCCCGTGATTCTGAGGAGCTGTATCCCCAAACAGCTTAAATACTTACCAAAGAGACCTATGTGGAAGATACTTTGTGAGGCTTGCATAATATAAAATCTACAAGTCACATCAGTACTGAAATCAGCAGGGTTTCTGCTGAAGAAAATTACTTCAAATTGTCCCGAAATACTAGCATCTGTCCCTTAAAATGACATTCTAACTACTGATTTCCTAAAATTAAAAGAAACGAGTGCAACGAAAACTCTCGGTATTCAATGTAATGCGCTCATTGATTGTTTTTTATACACAATTGAGCCTTAACCTACGACAAATTGGACAGATAAACGACAGATCCTGTCAAACGTAGTGAAATTTTTTGACCCGGCCGGCTGGATTTCTCCTGTTGTTATCCAAGCAAAAATGATTCTCCAAAGGCTGTGATTAGATGGGACAGGTTAAGACGAAAGTGTTAAACCCAGCACGGTAGAAGCTTGGAACAAGTTCACCGAAAACATTCCTTTAATCTCCGCTCTAAAAATTCCGCGATGGATTGGACTTACTCCTTCCCAAGTAACACAAGTCCACGGATTCTGCAACGTATAGGAAAGGGCCTATTGTGCATCAATATATCTCCGAATTCAAACAGAATCATCAATCGTTTCTTACTTATTCGCGGCAATAACAAAAGTAGGCCCTATTGACCCAGTAAGCATCCCTCACTTATAACTTTGTGGTGTGGTCTTGTTATCAAAATTGGTGAAACAAGTCACTAATTCCATACCATTCTCCTAATATGATCTCTTTCTATGGACGGATTCCTTTATCGTCTTAGGATGGCTAGATAAACCCATAATACTTGGAAGACTTACGTCGCTAATCACGCGGCACAAATCAGACGGAATGTGAGAAACACTAGTTGGCGCCAAGTTATCTCTGGTGATAATCCAGCAGATACAGGATCTAGAGGTTTGCCATGCTGACCAAGTCAGAGAAAATACTTTGTAGTGGAACGGTTCAGTCTGATTTCAAAAAATGCTTAAAGAATGGCCACAGCCCATACCATTAAAATAGCATTATTTAGAAGTCAAGCACAAAATCTTAACTTTCCACCTAAACATTGACGGAGGAAATGACAATAATATGGGGATAAATGAGGATGTGTTAAAGCGTTTTTCAAAATGGGATAAAGCGGTGTTGGTAATGACATACGTATACATTTCTCGATGCCATTAAGAAAAGACTGCAAACCCCATCAAAATTCCGCTTGTCTCTTGCATCTCAGACTAAAAATATATCTCCAAATGAAGCTGTCTCACTCATAAAAAATGAAATCCAAAATATACACTGTGAAGAGTTTTCAAACACAAAGTATAAATTGCTCCATATAACTCAGATTTTACATTACAATGCGGAATTTCATTTTCTAGTGAGATTCAAAACGGTCAATAGAACAAGCACCTTATATCCCTTAAACCCGTACCTTGATGATAATCTGATCATTCGATCGAATGGCAGAATTTCTAATGCAGCGCTTCCCCTGAACGAATAACACCCGATAATTCTCCCAGTCAGCTCAACATACCGCAAACTATTTATTGATTATACACATAACCTCCTTATGCACGCAGAAATTAACCTAATGCTGAGAGCACTTAGAAGGGAATATTTTGTCCCTCGCATACGGACAGCCACTAGATATTGTATTCGGAATTGCGGAATTGTATTCCGTGCATCCGATACAAGAAACAAGTAAAGTCACAAATAATGGGAGCTCTGCCATCAGAAAGAAGCTCATTTTCGTTGCCTATACATTTACAGTTTTAGATTTCGCAGGCCCCTTCTCGATAAAAATATCCATTGTGAGAAATGCCCCTTACCACAAAGGATATGTATGTGTTTTCGTCTGCCTTTCTACGAAAGCTATACACCTCGAATTATGTTCGGATCTGACCACCGGCATTTTCCAAGCGGCATTTACACGTTTTATTGGACGACGAGGATTACCTAAACGAGTTATGTCCGACAACGGAACAAATTTTGTGGGCGCTGAACGTGCGATACGATTGGAATACGAAAATTTCGTAAAAAGTATCTCTCACGATATGTCTGGGAAATATACTACTCCAGGGCTTCAAAGCTCATTCATTCCACGGAATGCACCACACATGGGAGGATTGTGGGAAGCCGGGGTAAAATCGTTCAAGTTGCATATTAAAAAGGTGGCCCAAAACAATAAATGCACATTTGAAGAATTCACTACTATTCTCACTCGAATCGAATCAGTCCTTAATTCCCGCCCCCTGTCGCCTATGTCCGATGATTTAAGAAAATATTAGCGAAAGACAACTTGTAGTAATCAAAAACGAAGCTCGAGAGTCGGTGATTTAAAAATCGAAACGGGGACGATAACTATGGCGATTGCTTAATTGTGTGTACTCCCCATCATAGTGGGCGATAATGATCAACAAATAGATTTTAGGTCTCCAATGTCGTAAATATTATTTATAATGAACTCATGCAATCCCTTCCCAAAACACTTATCCCTAATTTTCATATACACATTTTCATTATGCTCTCGCCTTAATGCACTAAAATCTTCTTAATAACCTTTTTTAATTCACAGGACACCTAGAATTCCAGACATCCATCAATGTCCGTTATGTAAGCGTTATCATTCACTTCGATTTTGTTAGCGCTTTCTAAAGATGAGTATCGAGAAACGCATCCGTCGAGTACCTATTTATGGCTATTGCCGAAATTGTCTGGCAACCTCCCATAAAACCAAAGACTGCTCGCCAGCCGATGTCTGTAGAAAACGCGGGTATGATCACCATACCTTGCTTCATCAGCCAAACGGAAGAAGCTCGCAACGTAAAGTGCAACAACCAACCAACAGAATGGTAACGCAAAACACACGATCCACGTCTCGTCAAAACAAAAGGAGCACCCAACCTATAAGGGTAAATGACCGATTGGGCAAAAATCGTGTCAAACCGCGACGAAATCAGAGAATCGTTGACCCATCATCTGAACGTACAAGATAGGCGTCAAGGATTCGAACCTCTAGTCTACGACGCATTTTGCTCGATGCTCTGCGGGCACTGCAACATCTAAAGTTCTATGAATTAATGAAGTATAATTTTAAGAAATTTGTAAGGTTTCAAATCTATATTTACTTCATTCTTAACTTACTTACCTTTTTTTTAAATTATTGAATTCTAAATCTATGAATTGTATTCTATATTATTTTTTCGATATATGTATTATATACCCACCTCTGTATTAAATTGTGAATTATTTGTATTTTGCTAAATTAATTTTAACGAACCCATTGAATGAAAATTATTTTTTAACGACCCTGCGAGTCAGGTAGGATTTTTTAAGGTCATTCTGCTCACTGCAATTTGCAAAAAGCCCACGCACTTGAAGGAAGTTGAGATTGTTAATTATACCAATTCTTTTACTTGTACCCAAATTAAAAATTTTTTAACATTTTCTAAACAAAAATAAATGGATTGTGCAATTTAAGTTGGTATTTTTTCATTTCTTATTCCCAAAACCATATTATTCATTCTCCTCTCCTGAGACGAATGTCCTCTTGATGCATACGTATTTATGTATGTGGATACATTTCTCACGGTGAAGTATGAAAATTGATCAGTATTTGGCAATTAAACAGATTATTTTAATTATTTTAATTTGTTGATTAAATATTTGCAAAATTAAACCTGGTCCTTTTTTGAGCCCTTAAAACCATTCGATCTATTGGCAACACCAACATCTTAATATATAAAAAAATAAAATAAATAAAAACTAAAAAAATATAGTCCATAAAAGCTCACTCACAAAAGCTTTAACTAATAAACGAACAGTCAGAAATCTGGAGAAATAAAAAGCATTCACGCATGACAGTCGGTGGCGGTTAGACATCTTGTGTATGTACTACATAAATAACAAAAAACTAAAAAACAATTGGATCACAAGAAAAAATTAAATTTTAAGAAAAAAAAGTGTACATAAATACATATAAAGCAAGCCACAGACCTTGCGACCGTTGATACAACAGGAGCAGGTTGTCTATGAGATTATAAAGTGTGTGGGGTCGTTGTATGAAGTTGTGTCTCGGTTGTATGAAAGATTAAAAAGATTTGATTTTTTGGTAAGTTGTATAGACATAAGTTGTATAGAATAATTTAGCAGTATGTTGTACAACTTCATTTCATTTTAAGTTTAAAATTTTTTAAACGCACTAATAATCCCAAATTAATATTTTACTTATTAAGTAAAATATTTTTTTATTAAAAATACATTGAAATTGATTATTGAGGGGTTTAGCTGGATCCAAAGGGGCTTAGCTGGATCCTATGCGCATTTCACTGTTGCTAATGCAGATCATCAGGGAAGCTTTACCCAAAGATTCTTAGAACAACTAGAGTTATTATGTTATAAACTTTCATTTAAACAAATGAGAAGCTTAAAACAAATAACAAAGTTGAAACAAGAACTCAATAATCAAAATGTTTTTTATTTTCTTACTTTACCATTAATACATTGGCTGACTTTTTTTCAGCTTCAAATTGTATTTGTAAGACTATGTAAAAAGAAAATAAATGTAAATAACAACAACAGCTATTTAAGAATAGAGTGTTGCCACACAAGTATTTTTTTGACCGGGTGCAGTCAAGTTAATAATTAGTGTTTTTTATGGGAATTGTTACAATTTAAGTTTAAAATTTTTTAAACGCAGTAATAATCCCAAATTAATATTTTAATTATTAAGTAAAATATTTTTTTATTAAAAATACATTGAAATTGATTATTGAGGGGTTTATCTGGATCCAAAGGGGTTTAGCTGGATCCTATGCGCATTTCACTGTTGCTAATGCAGATCAGCAGGGAACCTTTACCCAAAGATTCTTAGAACAACTAGAGTTATTATGTTATAAACTTTCATTTAAACAAATGAGAAGTTTAAAACAAATAACAAAGTTGAAACAAGAACTCAATAATCAACATGTTTTTTATTTTCTTACTTTACCATTAATACATTGGCCGACTTTTTTTCAGCTTCAAATTGTATTTGTAAGACTATGTAAAAAGAAAATAAATGTAAATAACAACAACATTTCATTTTGTTTTTATTTTCGTAGTGTCATATAAAAAAACGTCACCGACTAATTCAAATGTGCGTTTAAAATGTTATTCAAATGTAATTTATGTAGTTTGTTGTTAGAATGTGTTTTGTTTTTATATACATAAATCAATTTTTTTTTACCAAATTTCTTTCTGCACTTTTTTACATTCTTCTTCTTCGTTTTGCAACAAAAAAATCATCATATGCGCAGTAGTACCCGATGTCATGTTTACCCAAAATTTTTTTTGTGAAATGAAGTTGTTCGCTAATGTTGCACACGTTGTTGTATAGTTTTTGTCCAAAACACACAACTTGATAAAACCCACGTTTTGTACCAACAGTCGCAAGGTCTGTGGCTTGCATATGAAATAGAACAAAAGTGTTTGGGTAGTTCAGACAGACATATGTACATACGTATGCATGTACATTCTACTCATGTATGGGCAAATGCAAAATGAAAATGCAAAAAGAGCGAACGATGTGTACATACACAAAATTGATGAGCGAAGCAGAGGAATGATAGTGTGCTTAGTCTAGCAGAAAATTTCGAACGAAGCAGACGTGCATCGGATCTCACTAAAGGCTTCATTAGTCTTTACTTTCTGTTGCTGTTTTGTGCTGTGAAGTTCTGCAGAAAATATTTTGTAGTTACTTGTTCTGTTAATGGAATCAGCTGTTTTTAAAAGTAATCAAAACAATTAAATTAAGATTGTGAAAATTAATAATTTTATGAAAAATTGTAAAATAAATAAATTAATAGTTCAAAAATGAATATTTTGTGTGATTCTGACTCTGAATTTTCGAATGTGGGCGATGTAGTTGTAGGAATGAATTTTATAAATATTTACAAAATGTATCAACAAATAAAGTGTCGGAACAAGCGTCGTCAGCGGAGGTGGTACGCCAGACCTGCTAACAAAGACTGGTTATCATCAGGATATTACCAGAAAGTGTTTAGAAGAATTAAGGACATGGATGACGAGCATTTTTTCCTGCACACACGAATGACAAAGGACGTTTACGAGCTTTTGCTGTCATTAATAAAAGGCTCGCTAAAAAAGCCTGGCCAACGTATATATCCCGAGGAGAGACTCTCAATAGCACTTCTGTAAGCATTTAAGTTAAAATTTGTTATTTGTGTGTTGTTTACTTTTCCAAGTTTATCTTTAAATTTTTCGTTACGTATATAGATATTTGGCGCACGCAAGTTCCATCCAATCTATTGCTTTGAGTCATAAATTGGGAAAAACAACAATTAGAAATATTATTCCAGAGGTATGTGATGTATTGTGGCGATTGCTGTCTCCTGTTTACGTGAGTGAACCTACTACTGCGCAATATGTTGATATTGAAAAAGATTTTGAGAGGATGTGGAATATTCCAAATTGTATGGGAGCAATCGACGGAAAACATATAGCCTTTAAATGCCCTTCAAATTCAGGATCCATGTTTTTTAATTATAAAAAAATGTTTAGCGTTGTTTTAATGGGTGTTTGTGATGCAAATTATAAATAAATAAATAAATACAATAGTTTATACAAGTATGTGACGATAAGTAAAAATTTAGTAAAATCTTTCTTTCTTTAAGGCATTTTTCGCACAAGCCGTTTTGGACAGTCAGTGTTAGATAACACAATTCCTGTACCACCCGAAAAGCCCCTACCAACATCATCCATACCATTTCCACATTTTTTTGTGGCAGATGCAGCTTTTCCCTTAAAGCCAAATTTAATGCGCGCCAGGTACAAACATTGACAGACAAAAAACTGTTTTCAATTATCGTTTGTCTCGTGCTCGAAGAGTGATAGAAAACTCATTTGGCATTTTATCGGCTCGTTGGAGAATAC
Organism: Tachina grossa; assembly: GCA_949987645.1. NCBI lineage: Eukaryota > Metazoa > Arthropoda > Insecta > Diptera > Tachinidae > Tachina > Tachina grossa. The sequence continues at coordinate 107,026,414 of OX465274.1, read as the reverse complement.
TTCTCACAACTCTAGAGTGTTCTCCTGATAACTGCGAAAGAATTGTCTTAGGATGTGTTGCGCTGCACAATTTTATAATGCTGAACGACCAACAACGGTGGTATTTCCCGAGCAATTTTGTGGACAGTGAAAACTCAGATTCAGCAGTACATGAAGGAGAATGGCGAAACGAGATACGAAATAATGGAGGGCGGCCGCTTAGATCTATGTCGCCTCATATGCGAAGAACTACTGAACACGCTGTTCAATTAAGAAATCATTTGGCTGAATATTTCTATAATGAAGGACAAATTGCTAATCAGAACTCAATTTAATCAGGTATGTGAAAAATAACGATTTAGAAATAAAAAACTAATTGTTTCTGAATTATTTTCCTATTTGTTTTTCAGTCGATTTTGGTAAATTTTGTTTTATTATATTTTATCTTTTAGTATGATTTTTAGAAGTCAATAGTTTGAGGCTGGTTTAAAAACGATTCTCAAAACCTATTGGAATTCACTTTACCTTTTCAAAGAGATCATTACGAAATGGGTTTAAAAACGATTGCACACCTGAATGTTTTACTTCCCTTAAAGTAAATAAAAGTTAAATGAAATAAAACAACAGACTTAAATTTTAATAAAATCCATTATTTGAAAACTTCCACACTAATACCTACGAAAATTGTTTACTGTTTGCATCATTGTGCAAGTTTTTCTTACCTTGTATTTAACTAAAGAGATGTTGCTAAATAAAACATTTAAAACTTTATGTAACATTTTATTATATTTAATCGAAATGAAATAAATTATCTATATGTTCATGTAAGCATGTACAGTGTACATTGTACACACATAGTTCTAATATATAAACAAGAATTTATGTATATTAAAAGAAATAATTCATTTTAATTGAAATATTTATATCTGCTGGTGGTTAAGCATTGCATATAGATGTACATTTCATTGGTGCTTTGAACAGTCACAAACCTCTTATCTCTGTATAAGTTTACAAGCCTAATGCGCTTATTTTATTCTTTGTGGTTTTCAAAAATGTTTGTGAATTATCAAACGGTTTTTGAAAGGCTGTTCATCAGATAAGATGTTTTTGACTGTTCAAAATGTGTGGTTGTTGTGGTATATCAACAATCAGGGCAATCATGAATAAAATTCGGCGTGAAATTTTTCCCTGGGAACAAATCCAACTAATAGCAAACAATAGGGAAAACAAAAAATTCTAATTGAAAAAGGGAGAAATTTCACGCGGAATTTTATTCATCATAGCCCTGAATTATTAACCACCATCAAATAAATTTCAATTAAAATTAACTTATGACAATATGTCATATAACAAATTTCTTAAATAATAATGGTTTAGTAAAGAAATCAATCCATTTTTACTGAGATCAAGTTAAACATAAAAATTTAATTTTTGTTGATAATTTATATGATAAATTAAAAATCAGTTCAGTGGTTTGTTAAATGTAATACAAATACATAAAAAGAATTAAAAATCAATACAATTTCAATGAGATCGAGTTATACATACAAACTTGTATAAAACCACATCGTCATATAAAATGTAAAAGGGAAGTGAGACAAAAAAAATATAAAAAGAAAGTTGTGTAAGCTGGGACAAGAACTTCACAAAGAGAAATATATTTTCAAATGGAATTTATTTGCCAAGATGTATGTACTATGTGTTTTGATTTTTAAATTCATTTGCAATTCAATGACAAACAGTTTTTGGCTTATACTGAAAATTTTAAAATTTCGAGTTGATTACCTTCTGTTGATCAAGTGCGAACTATTTTTTGGAGCAATGGCCCTATTATTTAAGACTAACTAATGCATTTTGTATGACGATATGTGTGTTTGTATATAAATTACTTACAATTTTTTATATTAATTGCAGTTAGGTTTTTCAAATTTTTTTTTATTCCGGGTCTAGTTTCACTTGCATAAGCAACTCCGTAATCAAATTCATGGCAGTTGTTTGTTTGGTTTTGCTAAGTGTGTTAAGTGTAGCAACAACCATTTTCCCAAAAGCAGTAATGGGATTACTTTCTTTTTCTTGCATTTTTTCTTCCTTTGACTTACAAAATTGTTTAAAAGTTTCTACTGCTTCCCCAAACAATTTGTCAGTCTCATCAAATTGCTTTTTGTTTTTCCGAACTTTTGATGCTTCAGAAACCGTTTTCAACTTAGTTACAGGTGTTGATGTGTTCAGCAACAACGACTCTTGAGTTTCTAACTCTTGGATTTCAATATCCAAAAAAACTTGTGTTTTGTATTGGTGACTCAGGTGTCAAAGATTGAAGTCGTTGGAAACTGTTGTCATTGGAGGTGGATTCATTTTCTTCAACAATATTTGTCGTTGAACGCACTCTAAGATAAAAACATTTGAATGAAAGTATTTGATGTTTGCAAATATGTATGTATGTACATGTACATAAGTACATATACATATATAAATAGAAACAAATTAATCAAATATTTTCGAATTAACACTTACGGACGCGGAGTTATATGAGGTGTTAAAAACTCCAACTGGCTCATCAAATGCCAACGATGTTTAAACGTTGCGCCACTACCGGACGCAATCTTTTCGTTCTTTTTTTCCTTTGCAAACCTGTCCCTAAGTGAAGTCCATCTCTTTATGCAAGCTTCCTCTAAAAAATTTATCTTCTTCAATGTAAAATAATCACATAAATGTTTTGTTGAAGCTTACCCGGTAAGCACATTTCCTTAGAAATTTGTGACCATACGGCCCGCTTTTTGTCTGGCAGTCTGTAGAATTTATTAAACTTGTTGTACAAGATATCACTTTCTTCAACTAAAACTATAAGCTTTTCATCGTCCATTGTTTTTTCTTTAACAAAAATATACAAACTCTTAAAAAATCTTGAATTAAAACAAAAATTTTTTACTTTCAACAAAAAATGTGTAATATTTGACACGACAAAAAACTAGTACATACGCACTGTTGGCTGTCACTTAACGTTGAATATCTTTTCTACAGATTTGTCCGCAACAGAACAGAACGAAAAAGTAGAAAGTAACCACACATACAGATTTTCAACTCAATAGAAACAAAACAGCTGATTCAGAACAGAACAGCACCTACAAACTAATTCTGCCTTAAATGAGAAAAATAGAAAGCCAATACAATGTCACACATGCTAAGCTTTCAATGTAGTGGTGACCATACCTGATTCTAATCAACCCATAGAGAAAAAAACAAAATGAGTAAAATACATGACACAAACCTACATTTATAAACATCCACACAAGCATACATAGATATACATATATTACATACATTCAACCAAACATCTAGGCAAAAATATGTTAAAGGATATAAAAACACACATATGTACATATATATATGCATATGAACATGCATAGATATTTGTAGCACCTAAAATTAAAATTGCTTCAAATTGAAATCTTAACAAAAAAGACAATAACAAACTACATAGAAAATAAATACCGCAAGTGCAAGATATTTTGTTGTTGCATGAAACCTCTACCAAATTTTTGTGAAAATATAAAGAGAATGGTAAGAGACAACATTTCTCTTTTATATTTTAATAGATATCTTTGTTTAAAGAAAAAGCTTTAATCATTTTTATTTCGATTCTAAGTATGATTGCCAAATTTTATACTCGCAAGACACGTAAAATCGCCTAAACGGAGGAAATTAAAATTAACGAAACAATAGTAGAAAAACAAAATCAACCGTAAATAAATAAATTGGAATAAATAAGATTTGGGAAAGGTAGTAAAGAAAAATAAAAAACCTCTCTATGTATGTATTTAATTTTAATTTCTGAACTCACCAGCTCATATTTAGTAATAATAATAAAAGTGTTTATTCAAATTGAAAATTAAAATTTTACAAATCCCAGCAAACATATTAGTTTGTTTTAACTCATTGTATCATTTGTGCTAAAAAGATCCAGAGCATTTACTAAACCTGAAAATTAAAAGTTTACAAATTTCAGCAAATATTTTAGTTTTTTTTTTAAACTCATTATGTCATAATTGCTAAAAGGAACAAGAGCGTTTATAAAAATTGAAAATTTTACTCATTTTCTCATATGTGCTAAAGAGATCAAAAGCATTTACTAAAATTTAAAATTATATATATATTTTATAATTATAAAATTGTATACTTAAAGCGTGAAAACTAAAATTTGCTAATCACAGCAAACATTTACATTCCTGAACTAGCTAACTTATTTGCTTTTGATAATTAAGTAGTGTACTCAAGTAGTAATAACTAAAAGTTTTGCAAATCCCAGCGAAGATTTAATTTTTGAAATCACTAGCTTATATATCATAACAATATTAAAAGTTTGTACTCAAGTTAAACTAAAAAAAAAAAATTAATTTGCAAATATCTGCGAATATTTAAACATTGTGATACTTAAGTCTCGATCGATGGCAGAAGGTTCATAAGTCCTATAGGATGGTTCGCACTTCAAAGAATGCAAAGACTAGTGAAGAATTTTTAGAATTTGCACAACGAAAATACTCCGTGTGTACACGAGCTTTCCACAAGTGTAAGACAAAGATTCTTAATATTCAAAGAACTTTCATTTGTAGTACTCCCATTCAAATAATTGAAGCCCCAGCAAATGAGAATTCATATTCTCACGTCAACGTTCCTCCTTGCGATACAGACACTTTTCACAGGGCGATTCCGTCTTGAATTTCTATCCCGCTTTATCCCGCTTTTTAGAGTTTTGAAGAATTCAATCTCTTGTTCGATTTTTGTTAAAATGTAAAAATTCATTCTAAATATTTTTTAAGTGCGGTTATTTTGCTTAACTATCCAAAACCCTGTGTGCTTCGCTATACCCCATAAACGGTTTGAGATGAATATAATTTTTTTATTAGAACTATTTTGTAGAATACAATTCTCATTATTAATATAAATAGTCACCAAGAGTTTCAAAATTCTCACTGATTTAGTTTTCAAGATATTTTTAAGATAAACATATTCTCTATTTGAGAGGACCCATGCTACTTCTCCAATCCCTATTTTTTCTATCATTGGCAGAATCAGCGGAATTTCAAGTTTTTGTTTGTAGTAGATAGCAAGATATTGTAAAAATAAATATTTAATTTTCTTGGGAGGTGACACAGTTTTTGCTATACTATTGACTTCTTTTTATAATACTCTTTTCTTTATAGGCGTTACTGCTTATGAAAAAAAATCTAAATTTAGACTATGTTGACTGCCAATATATCTTGGGTAATAGCCTCTTGTTTCTTCTAGACCATCAGTAATACTCTGTAAGCCAAGCAGCAAGATCGATATAATCTGGTAATATTTTTGAAAAATTTCACTCCTTGTTAAATTCTGAAATTGTTTCCAGAGACAATGCACAATATTATCAGAGTTATCCCCACAATATTTCAAGTTTCTCACTATATTAGATTTTTAGATATCGCACAGCAAATCTTTTATCTTTATGGCAGGTTTCACACCCAACATGTCGAATTCGAACTTGTCATAAGACAATGCACAATATAAAAATCGTTAATCACACAAAATTTCACGTTTGTTACTGAAAGATATTTCAGAAAAAAATTATAATGGAAGTTCAACATAAAAAAGTAGCGGAATCGGGGCAATCGCTGTTAATTGATGCGATTACCAACCAACGATTTTGATTTTTATTTATATAACTAGATAAGTAGTTTTTATAAAAACTTTTCTTTATTTAAAAGCATTTTTTTTGAGTTGGAAACTGTGTTTTCTTAAGTACATACAAAATTTTGTGTGCATATTGCATATCCCGCTTTCTAAAAGATATTTATCTTTAATCCCGCTTTTTGGCTGTATTTTCTCCAAAATTCAGCTTTTTGATCGATCATGTCCCGCTTTTTGCAAAAACCATCTGGCCACGTTAGGTATGAGAAAAGCCGTCCTTCCATGACATGTTTACTGCGGTCTATATAGATAATCCTAGAATACCACCAGTCCAAAAATTGTATCACCTTAGGTTAAGAGTATAGGGACACGCAGGTGCAATTATCAAGAAATACAAGTTATGCTCTGATAACTTCACCATTGCCTGGGAAGCTTTGAAAGACAGGTATGAGAACCAACGAATTCTGGTGGAAAATCAACTCAAGATTCTCTTAAATTTCTCCCCAATTTCGAACGAAAGTAGCACAGCTCTCTAGACCCTTCAAAGCACTATTAATGACTGTCTTTCCGCAATAAAAGCTCAAAATGTCCCAAGAGGGGAGTGGGATAAATTTATAAGTATGCTATGTGCCAGCAAACTCCCTATCGAAACCCTATCTCTGTGGGAACAATCTCTCGTATCCCACAAGAAACTAGTAAAATGGGAAAAGTTAGATGCTTTTCTTTCTCACAGATGCAAATTAGTCGAGCTCTTGGCTTGGAATCTCGAAATCAAGATTCACGTTGTAATGAAAAAAAGAAATATGCAAACGTAAAGCCCAGCTCTTCAAAGGCAGAAATCTCTCAAAATCTTTGTAAAATGTGCACCTTAAGTCACCCTTTAAGAAATTGTTCCCAATTCCTAAACCTGAGTCCACAAGCAAGAAACTAATTGGTTTCTGAAAAGAGAATATGAATTAAATGCTTAGCGTATACTCATTTGCGTAAAGATTGCCCGAGTAAGTTCTCTTGTTCTCATTGTCAGAAGAATCACCATTATTTACTACATATCGTAAAACATGCAAATTTCAATGCTGAAGCCCCTGACAATCATGGCCCTGAAACTTCAGCTCAAGGAACGGCAAGTCGCTGACTTAGATAACTCCAGCGCCAACGGCACTACATTGCCTCCCACAGCAATATTGAAAATCAGTCATCAGGGAGAACATTTTAAAGCACGAGCTGATAGCCCATTCGAATTCAATTTGCCAGTTTATGCTATACGCCGAGAAAATTGATCGGTATATAGACGTACAATTGATTGTTGTTCCCAAAATTACCCAAATGCTACCCAGTTGTTCGCTCTCTAAATCTGATATTTCCGACGATTCCATCAAAGATGTCGACCTCGCCGACCCCGATTTTCATTTGGCTAGTGGTGTAGATCTGTTGATTGGCAGTAACATACTGCCCCAAGTTTTCCTCGAAGGAACATCAAGAGTTTCTACTCCATTAATGGCTCAGCGCACTATTTTCGGATGGATACTCAGTGGTCCAGTTAGTTTTGAGCCCGTTTTCGTATTTTCACTTGGAGTGACTGAAGTCACATACGATCCCCTTGGCGACCAATTAAGAAAGTTTTGAAGCAAGAAAGGATTCCGACTCAGCGTCCAGTATCTGAAGAAGACGCGTTTTGTGAAGAATTGTATAAGAAAACGACCCTTCGTAATAAGAATGGTCGTTGCGTAGTAAAACTCCCCTTCAAATCAGAATTTCCAACAGAAATTTGTCGCAGTCCATCTCCAGCCATAAAAAAAGGCGCAATATTTTAATATGGAGCAAGAAACTCGAATTATCAGAATCATATAAAAACGTTTTAAATGAATTTATCACGATGAATCATATGAAGCCCATAATTTCGTCGGAAAATGTGTCCCCAAATTGGTATCGTGTCTGTCATGACTTTCACATCCGTGTGAAAGTGAATCTTTTCCGCATATTTTGGTGTCCTGACATTCACTTCCGAATAATTTTTTTGTTTTATTTTCGACTGCACCAAGCAATGTGAAAGTAAATACAATCGCCTTTTTTCCACATTAAAATTAATTAAATTTAAACGAAATCTTTTCTAAAATTAGGCTTGATATCTCATCTACCTAATTCGGAAATTTAAACCAATATACATATATTTGGTTTTAATACATAGAGAAGGGGACACGAAAAACATGCCCACATTAGCAACCAATTTTGCAAAAATATTCGGAATATGCAGCCACCAAATCTTTTTTTGCGACTCGGAAATTTTCATTATAATTGAAAACGTGCGAAAGTCGTGACAGACACGTATAACTCATTTTATTTACCTTAAGTACTGAATAGCTTAAGCCCGAGAGCAAATCCACCAAAGTCAGAGTAGTCCTCAATGCGTCAAAAAAGTTGAGCTCGGGACTATCTCTAAACGATGTCCTCCATGCAGGAACCACTCTACAAACCGACTTAATGAGCATAATTTTAAAATGGAGGTCTTACAAATATGTATTTAATGGTGATATTGAAAAAATGTATCGTCAGATCCTAGTACACAACGAAGACACACAGTTTCAACGAATTCTCTTTCGTCGAACCCTAAATGAGCCTATTCAAGATTATGCCTTAGAAACTATAACTTTCGCAATAAATTGCGCTCCATATTTAGCTATTAGAACCCTAGTCGCAACTATTACTAAGTACATCTTAATATTTTCCAGCATATTACAAAATATGGTCTTATGCGCTCGAAATTTTAAACATTGAATATCAGAATGTTAGAAGCATTTATTATAAAATACATACATGAATATTATTTTACAATTTCTTTTAAAGAAGAAATTTTCATTAAAATCGTTGATCGTTATTTTGTCAAAAGATGAATTTTTTCAAATATGACGAAATTTATTTACTTTTATTTAGAAATTCAGACTATAGTATGTATAACTAGATACGTATACAGTTAAATAGTACAATTAGCTCGTGATTCTGAGGAGCTGTATCCCCAAGCAGCTTATATACTTATCAAAGAGACCTATGTGGATGATATTTTATCAGGCTCGCATAATAAAAAATCTGCAATTGATTTACTATTGCAAGTCATTTCAATGTTGAAATCCGCAGGGTTTTCGCTGAAGAAAATTACTTCAAATTGTCCCGAAATACTAGCATCTGTCCCTTAAAGTGACATTCTAGCTACTCATTTTCTAAAATTTAAAGAAACGAGTGCAACGAAAACTCTCGGAATTCAATAGAATGCGCTTGCTGATTGGTTTTCATACACAATTGAGCCTATACCTACGACAAATTCGATAACTAAGTTACAGATCTTATCGGACTTAGCAAAATTGTTTGACCCGGCTGGCTGAATTTTTGCTGTTATTATCCAAGAAAAAATGATTCTTAAAAGGCTGTGGTTAGATGGGACAGGTTGGGACGAAAGTGTTAAGCCCAGCACGTTTGAAGCTTGGAACAAGGTCACTGAAAACCTTCCTTTAATCTCCGCTCTAAAAAATTCCGCGATGGATTGGACTTACTCCTTCCCAAGCAACACAAATCCACAGATTCTGCGACGCACCGGAAAGGGCCTATTGTATAGCAATATATCTCCTAATTCAATTAGACTCGTCAATCGTTTCTCACTTATTCGCGGCAAAAACAAGAGTAGGCCCTATTGACCCAGTAAGCACCCCTCGCTTAGAATTTTGTGGTGCCGTCTTGTTATCAAAATTGGTGAAACAAATCACTAATTCCATACCATTCTCCCAATATGATCTCTTTCTATGGACAGATTTCTCTATCGTCCTAAGATGGCTAGATAAGATAGATTGAGACGAAAGTGTTAAACCCAGCAAGGTAGAAGCTTGGAACAAGTTCACCGAAAACATTCCTTTAATCTCCGCTCTAAAAATTCCGCGATGGATTGGACTTACTCCTTCCCAAGTAATACAAATCCACGGATTCTGCAACGTATAGGAAAGGGCATATTGTGCATCAATATATCTCCGAATTCAAACAGAATCATCAATCGTTTCTTACTTATTCGCGGCAAAAACAAAAGTAGGCCCTATTGACCCAGTAAGCATCCCTCACTTAGAACTTTGTGGTGCCGTCTTGTTATCAAAATCGGTGAAACAAGTCACTAATTCCATACCATTCTCCTAATATGATCTCTTTCTATGGACGGATTCCTCTATTGTCTTAGGATGGCTAGATAAACCCATAATACTTGGAAGACTTACGTCGCTAATCGCGCGGCACAAATCAGACGGAATGTGAGAAACACTAGTTGGCGCCAAGTTATCTCTGGTGATAATCCAGCAGATACAGGATCTAGAGGTTTGCCATGCTGACCAAGTCAGAGAAAATACTTTGTAGTGGAACGGTCCAGTCTGATTTCAAAAAATGCTTAAAGAATGGCCAAAGCCCATACCACTAAAATAGCATTATTTAGAAGTCAAGCACAAAATCTTAACTTTCCACCTAAACATTGACGGAGGAAATGACAATAATATGGGTATAAATGAGGATGTGTTAAAGCGTTTTTCAAAATGGGATAATGCGGTGTTGGTAATGACATATGTATACATTTCTCGATGCCATTAAGAAAAGACTGCAAATCCCATCAATATCCCGCTTGTCTCTCGCATCTCAGACTAAAAATATATCTCCAAATGAAGCTGTCTCACTCATAAAAAATGAAATCCAAAATATACACTGTGAAGAGTTTTCAAACACAAAGTATAAATTGCTCCATATAACTCAGATTTTACATTATAATGCGGAATTTCATTTCCTAGTGAGATTCGAAACAGTCAATAGAAAAAGCACCTTATATCCGTACCTTGATGATAAACTGGTCATTCGATCAAACGGCAGAAATTCTAATGCAGCACTTCCCCTGAACGAACGCCACCCAATCATTCTCTCAGTCAGCTCAGCATACTGCAAACTATTTATTGATTATACACAAAACCTCCTTATGCGCTCAGAAATTAACATAATGTTAAGAGCAGTTAGAGGGGAATATTTTGTCCCTCACCTACGGACAGCCACTAGATATTGTATTCGGAATTGCGGAATTGTATTCCGTGCATCCGATACAAGAAACAAGTAAAGTCACAAATAATGGGAGCTCTGCCATCAGAAAGAAGCCCATTTTCGTTGCCTATACATTTACAGGTTTAGATTTCGCCGGGCCCCTTCTCGATAAAAATATCCATTGTGAGAAATGCCCCTTAGCACAAAGGATATGTATGTGTTTTCGTCTGCTTTTCTACGAAAGCTATACACCTCGAATTATGTTCGGATCTGTCCACCGGCATTTTCCAAGCGGCATTTACACGTTTTATTGGACGACGAGGATTACCTAAACGAGTTATGTCCGACAACGGAACAAATTTTGTGGGCGCTGAACGTTCGATACGATTGGAATACGAAAATTTTGTTAAAAGTATCTCTCACGATATGTCTGGGAAATATGCTACTCAAGGGCTTCAGTGCTCACTCATTCCACCGAATGCACCATACATGGGAGGATTGTGGGAACCCGGGGTAAAATCGTTCAAGTTGCATTTTAAAAAGGTGGCCCAAAACAATAAATACACATTTGAAGAATTCACCACTATTCTCACTCGAATCGAATCAGTCATTAATTTCCTGCCCCCTGTCGCCTATGTCCGATGGTGGAAGAAAATATTAGCGAGGGAGAACCTGTAGTAATCAAAGACGACCCCCTTCCCCCGAATGAATGGAAGCTCGCGAGTCGCTGATTTAAAAGTCCAAACGGGGACGATAACTAGGGCGATTACTTAATTGTGTGTACTGCCCATCATAGTGGGCGATAATGATCAACAAAAAGATTTTAGGTCTCCAATGTCGTAAATATTATTTATAATGAACTCATGCAATCCCTTCCCAAAACACTTATCCCTAATTTTCATATTCACATTTTCATTATGCTCTCTCCTTAATGCACTTAAATCTTCTTAATAACCTTTTTTAATTCACAGGACAACTAGAAATCCAGACATCCATCAATGTCGGTTATGTAAGCATTATCATTCACTTCGATTTTGTAAGCGCTTTCTAAAGATGAGTATCGAGAAACGCATCCGTCGAGTACCCATTTATATCTATTGCCACAATTGTCTGGCAACCTCCCATAAAACCAATGACTGCTCATCAGCCTATGTCTGTAGAAAATGCGGGTGGGCTCACAATACCTTGCTTCATCAGCCAAAAGGAAGAAGTTCGCAACCTAAAGTGCCAACGTAAACAACCAACCAACAGAATGGTAACGCGAGACACAAAATCCATGTCTCGTCAAAACGAAAGGAGATCCCAACCTACAAGGATAACGACCGATTGGGCAAAAATCGTGTCAAACCGCAACGAAATCAGAGAATCACTGACCCATCATCTGAACGTACAAAAGAGGCGTCAAGAATTCGAACCTCTAGTCCACGACGCATTTTACTCGGTGCTCTGCGCGCACTGTAACGTCTTTATATAACCATGTAATATTTTGGCCATATTGGCCAAGATGTCGAAAGTTATATGAAATAATTAAGTATAATTTTAAGAAGATTGTAAGTTTTAAAATCTTTATTTACTTTATTCTCAATTTACTTACTAATTTTTTTTAAATTGTTGAATTCTAAATCTATGAATTGTATTCTATATTATTATTTTTTGGCAAGTTTGACAATTATACGTCGCGTGTTCTTTGTTTATTTACGATCCACAAAGCAAAACAAAAAATATAGTTTATGAGAAAGCTTTAAATTTATTAACAGACTGTATCAGTGTGTGCCTGTCAATATGAAATTTAAACCCTATAAATAGCCAGTATTTCAGGAAAACTCTGTTTTGTAAGTAAGCAACATGATGCTTCGAAAATAATAATAAAACTTCATGCTTCATTCAAAAAATGTTTTTTTTTATTAAATACGGATACCAAAAAAATGGTAAAAGAGTATATATAGGTTTGCTTGTTTTAAGATTATTTTATGCAAAAGTTTAGGTCTTTCATTTATTAACTGAGGCAGTACGAAGTCTGTTGGGTCAGCTAGTTTACTAATAATAATAAAAGTTTATTCTAATTGAAAATTAAAATTTTGCAAATCCCAGTAGACGTTTTAGTTTTTTTTAACCGTAGATTGAGCTTCAAAAAAAAAATACATAATTCTTCCCTTGTATCATATTTGATACACACTGAACAACGAAAGAAAACAACTCTTAAAAAAGTACAAATGTTTGTTTTTTTTATTTGTTTTTATTGAGACTTTGTTTAAATTATACAATATTTAATAAAATTTTAATTTATGGACTACTAATGCAATCTGCGCAAATACTTTTAGAGTGCTTCTCATTGCAGCATGGCTTTTTGCACAAGCAGCAGAAATAAGACGTCCATTTATTTTTGTTTTCGCCCGAAGTGTAACACTTTTGGCACCTTGCACGTTTCTTTTTTGCAGAATCATCAACTTTTCTTTTTTTAGAAGGACCAGCTTCACTGTCATTTGACTCATTAAAATTTTGATTTGAAAGTTTTGAGTATATCATCAAAGAAAATTCACTTCGAGGAAGGTTTTTACGTTTTTCCATATATGGCTTTGCGAGTGAGATTGCCAACTCATGAAAAAAACACTTACGTTTTGTATGTTTCTGAGTAGTTTTCCAATTTGTGTCTACTTCGTTATAAATAATATAGGCGTTTAAAGCAGAAACATCAATTATGTTCGAAAAAACAGCCATTGTCCAGCGATTGTTTTTACGTTTGCAGCTGTAACTACTTAACATTTTGTCAACGGTGGCAACTCCTCCTTTAGTGGAGTTATAAAACGATATTATTTCGGGTAGTTTCTTTGGACCGTTCAAAATTTTTTGATCATGATGCCTTGTGCTCATTGCAATTGTGCATTTGTCTTTGTGGCTGATATAACTAACAAGAGTTGTATTAGGGGTAAAAGCGAATGATGACTCATATCTTGGTACTTTTTTGCATACTAACAACTTTGGAGGAATTGATCTTTTATTTTTCCGCATTGTTCCAACCATTGTTAAATTTCGTTGCAAAAGTTTTTGACCAAGACTGTGCGAAGAAAACAAGTTATCCATTGTAACGTTATGCCCCTTAAGTCCATCAACTAAGTCAAGGACGACCCGTTCACCCTGATTTCGCTCTGGAACGCCAGATACATCTTTGCCCAAATACGGCTGTATTTTCCACACATAACATGAACGCGAATCAACAAGCAGCCAGAACTTTAGACCATACCACTCTGGTTTTGATGGTATATACTGTCGAAACTTACAGCGCCCATGAAAACCTAAAAGTTGCTCATCTACAGTCACACAGTCATTTGGGTTATAAAACTGTGATAGACTTTCAGACCATTTGCCCCAAAGGTTCCTTATTGGCGCAAACTTATACGAACTTTTCTGAGCACGCCTGGCTAAAACGTTATCAAACCGTATGATTTTGTGAATGTTCAGGAATGATCTTTCAGACATTATTGAACGAAATATGGGCCGTCCATAATATTCATCAAACATATCATGTAAGGTCTCATTTTTGGATCTATAATGCAAAAGATATATTTATATTTTCTTTTGAAAAGCTATTATTTTTATTTACTTGTACACTCCGCCCAATAATATATAAAACAGCCAAATAAGCATAAAGTGATTCTTCATCTATATCAATATGGTTGACACCGTTGAGATGTTTTCCATAATTGTTAGTGTTTTCGATTATAATTTTTGTTACTTGTGGCGAAAAATATAATAAAAAGGAATATTACAAACACGACTTGAAGCAAATCTTGTAACACCTAAAAGCATTGGTCTCATATTTGTTCTTTTTTCAAATTACTTTTTATTTACCTGGGCGCATATTGATGATATTTTCCGTTCCCAATCTTCCAGTTGAGCAATTCTCTCTTTGCCAAGAAGTTCCATCTTTGGCTATATATGATGGATCAGAACTTGCGTTGTGAATTTCGTCATCATCAGAGCTATTTTCCTGATCTTCCAACTCGTCATCAGATATATTCGAAATATCAGAGACATCTGATAAATCTCCATCTTCTCCACCAGAACTCTCGTTAAGAACATCATTTACAAGTTCTTCCAAAATCAAAACCCGTGAACTAGACATTTTAATTAATTAACACAATCAAATATCTTTTTTCAAATAATAAAAATGCACAAAATAGCACGAGCGGCAAAAAAAATTACACTTGTTCTATACAAAATTCACAAAACTTTAGTATGTATCAAATGTGATACAAAGACAATATTATGAACTTTTTCAATTTCTCATAGCCTACTTACATTTATTTTTTCAAACGATGTTTTAAATACGGGAAATAACAATATTTACAAATTGTGAAAACAGGTGTGCCATATAGTGTTGCCATTCAGAAAAATTTTTGAAACAAAAACGAAATGTATCATTTTTGATACAAAGCTCGATTAACGGTTAACTCATTGTCTCATATGTGCTAAAAAGATCAAGAGCATTTACTAAAATTGAAAATTAAAAGTATGCAAATCCCAGCAAACATTTTATTTTTATTTTTTAATTTATTGGGCCATAACCATAGTCATAGAATAAAGCCGGTTCGTTTTAGAAAAACTTAAAATTAAAAACCTGTTCTTAAATATTTTTCTACTATAGTCAAAAACAAAGTTTGTGTTAAGTTGAACCGACTTTAACTGGGTGCCACAGTAAATATTGGAAATTTTTCATATGATAGAAAACAAAATATAAGGAAGTGGCATCTCTGTCTCTCAACTCTCTCATCTCTCTCTCATCGGACATTGTGTTATGAAAAAGGGTTGTTTAAGAACAAGATAACATAAAACAACCGAACATAAAAATAAATTAACAAATAATTAATATAGAGAAAATTAAAAAGGTGTTTGTATTTTGTATTATTTTAATACAATAAACTGTTCAATGATTGGATTATAAATTGTTTATAGGAACAAAAGAAGCCAAGCCATAGAAAGTCATACAGAAATACATACATATGTACATACATATATACATAC
The DNA here is from genome assembly GCA_949987645.1 of Tachina grossa. Taxonomy (NCBI): domain Eukaryota; kingdom Metazoa; phylum Arthropoda; class Insecta; order Diptera; family Tachinidae; genus Tachina; species Tachina grossa. The sequence goes on along the minus strand of OX465274.1, from coordinate 107,010,703 downwards.
ATATGTGTCTCTTTTATTTTAATGTGTTTTGTGTTGAACTAAAGAGCCAGAGTCGGTGCTAATCTAGTTAAAAACAACTTCAGCATGTTTTAACTTTAGAACCGACTTTTTCCTTTAAAGTGCAGTTTTTCTAGTCTATGGTAGGTCAAAAGTACATGTTTTAAAAAAGTGCATTCTAAAACTAAAAAAGTAGACTTTTTTGTTAACTATGGTTATGGCCCATTATCTCGTAATTGGTAAAAGGAACAAGAAAATTAAAATTTTGCAAATCACAGCAAAATTTTATTTTTTTAACTCATTGTCTCATATGTGCTACAAAAAGTCAAGAGCGTTCACTAAAATTTAAAATTAAAAGCTTGCAAATCCCAGCAAATATTTTAGTTTTCTGAATTCTCACTGACTTCTTTGAAAACAATAACCAAGGAGTTTACTTAAAGCGTGAAAACTAAAATTTGGTAATCCCAGCAAACATTTTCATTCCTGAACTAGCTAACTTATTTGATTTTGATAATTAAGTGGTGTACTCAAGTAGTAATAACTAAAAATTTTGCAAATCCCAGCAAAGATTAAATTTTTGAAATCACTAGCTCATATTTCCTAACAATATTTAAAGTTCGTACTCAAGTTGAACTTGAAAAAAACATTTTTTTATGCAAATATCTGCGAATATTTAAACATTGTGATACTAAAGTCTCGTTCGTGAATTCCAACGGACATTCAAACCAATTTAGCCCTAGCTCTGGCACTATTTAGATATATAAATATGTCATTTTTAAAAATGCAATAACTTGTTTATTCGTGGTTCGATTCTGATATGGTTTGGACTCAGTGGCTAACTTTGTATGTTTTATGCTCAGTAAAAAAATTAATAAAAATAAATTAATATATAGGTATTTTTTAGATATTTTAAAACATTTTCTTTATTACAGGGTGTTTAATTCAGTAAATGAATAGGGATAAACTAATTTGTTTAAAGTGTTTGGATTATCTTAAAGGCGATTCACCAGGAAGATTTATTGATGCAACTCAAGCACTTGAAACTTGATTGCGTGGAGATGGTTCAATCACTCTTGGGTAAAAACAACTTAGTTTTCTTTTCAAAATGTAATTGAACAAACGTTTTATTTAACTTTCTTTCTTATATACTAACTTTTTGATATGTCATTAAACTTTTCTACTATTAATTATATTGCTTAATTAAATTGAGGTCATAAAATTTTGCTTTATTAAGTGTATTGCTTAAGTACAAGTTCATTGTACAAAAAACAACCATTTATGCATGATTGCAAGTTTGCAATTATTTATGACCCAATTTTGATATTCTTATGCAGAGTAATTATAAACAGTGTCTTATTTCTTTTTGTTTAATTGTGAGGTGCAATGAACTACAGGATAAGTGTAGTTTAAAATATAGGTCAGTATTTTTTTTTGAAAGTATGAACTGCACCCCCCGTTGACGCTATGCTCAACAACTAACTATAATTATGTCATTAATAAAGTGCTTACTACTTGGTTTTATAGTTAAAAATAAAAATAAACTATTGGTTTGTTTTTACAATAAAGGCAATGGCGCATAGTCATAGTTAAAACAAAGTATACTTTATGAGTTTAAAACCAGTATTTTGTATGGCAATACTGGTTTTAAACTCTTAAAGTATACTTTGCTTATGACTATGACTATGCGCCAATGACTTTATAGTTATGTAAAATTAATTAAAATATAAAATAAGTATACAATAAAAATGTTAAATTTATTATTATGTTTTCAAACATGTACGCTGAAGTTCTGTCGTGGAGGTGGAGAAAGTGTTGTTGCTGGTTGTGGGTTACACCCAGATGATTGTGATCTTTCTGTGACTTGAGCGATGTTAGATTTTTTTGCGTTTTATAGCTCTGAGTATGATCCATATGATTGCCACCGCGCTGATGATTAGTGCTACATATGAAACAGTTCTCTCATGGTTTGATGGATGAGGAATTTTGAATTGTGAGCTGTTCATAGCCTCTAATTTCTGTTGTAAGGATGTTAATTTGATGAGCTGTACTGCTATTTCGTCTGGTACAAATGACTGGTTGGTTTTGTTGATATGGTTGATATGCAGCAGGGGTTGATATGCTAGTTCTGATATGTTCTCAAGGCTTGTGTAAGATGAGACAGTTTTAGTTACGATTGATTGCTGGCCGGACATTTGGATCCTAGTAGACTTAAGTAGTAGATTAGTAATGGCGGAGATAGTCCTGTTTTGGGAATTCAAAACCGGGGAAAAATAAAAATGATGGCAACCCTGTTACAAATTGGGGGATTTTGGGGATTTTCATGCTAATATTGTGTGTGTGTGTGTGTGTGCGCGCGTGTGTGTGTGCGCGCGTGTGTGTGTGTGTGTGTCTGATTCTTTGGTTATGTCTATGCATATGTATGTGGGTGTTTGTATGTGTGTATGGGAGTGTGTGTGCGTGTGTGTGTGTGTGTGTGTGTTTGTGTATGAGTTTTTGTATTTACTTGTATGTTTGACGGTGTCCGATACTTTTGTTGTAGTGGCAGACAATCATTATTCCCAGTAGGAAATGGCGATGCTGAAAATGTACTGAGTCGCTTTTGACTTGTCGCTTGTGCGACCTACATACAAATGTATGTATATTGACAAGTTATTGACAAGTCCACCACAAATACACCATATCTGTTTTCTTTACTTCCTTTATACTTATGGATAGAAGAAAACTTATTATAACAAAATTGTTACTAGAATTGTAGTGTTGACACAAAGACACTTGCTCCCAGTCTGACTGCAGGGTAGTTACAAGGGATCTGTGTATTTGTGTGCATATAGTGATTGTTATTTGATAGACTTTGGGCTGCTGTTTTGAGTTGTCCTTGGTATGCTTATGTAGGGTTATTGTGTATATATGTATGCAGTTATGTTTGCGATCTGTGGGGAAATAATCTAATAGCTGCAGAGATTGGCAACCCTATTGTGAAGGGAAGTGAATGCCGAATATATTTATGGTAATGTATGTATATGTTGTTGTATTAATGTATGCGATCGTTTCTATTTTTGCTTTGAAAAATATCATTGCTTGTGTGAGTTACATCAACACTTTTTCATACATATTTACAAATGAATGTGTATAGGTTTTCTAGGCTATTGACGTTGATATTCTTATGGATAGAAAATATTGTGTTGGCATAGGTTTTATGGGTACAAGTGACGTCCAGATATTAAATGTTTTGAATCCAATCAGGTTGATGAGTAGAGTTTTTGATAGGGGTAGTGATATTTTTTTTTCAATATATTTTACTTTAATGTAACAATTATAGGAAATAGCTTTCGGAGAAATACAGCAAAAACTTATAGAAGCACCTACTTTCACGTGTTCCGATTTTTCTCGTACCTTTATATTGCAAACTGATGCTAGCGTTTTTGGTATGGGTGTTGCTAGACTGTGGGAATTTCATCATATCTCGTAATACCAACAGAGAAATTAGATTTGACGACTACTACACGATTCTCATATGAATTGGGGGAATGTATATATATATATATGTGTGTGTGTGTGTGTGTGTGTGTATGTATGTATGTATGTAGCGTGTGTGTGTGTATGTATGCAGTGTGTGTGTATGTGTGTATATGAATTTCATCATATGTCGTAATACCATCAGATAAATTAGATTTGATGACTACTACGCGATTCTCATATAAAGTATATAAGAAGAAGAAATAATGTAGATTGTCATCAGTCTGCTCTGATATCTCAACAAGTGTCAAATCTATTTTCCCAACCAAAATTTCTAAGGTGTTTGAAATCCAAAAACTATAAAAGTGCTATAACTAATTATTGCTTACTAAACAAGTTTATAGTGCATAAAAAATAATTAAATAAATTGTTTATAACTAAAATAAATTGTTTATAAATAAAATAATTAAATTAATTAATAAACAAATAAATAACTAAATAAAATGAATACAACAAGTTGTAGCATCTGCAATAAAGTCTTTATGACCCAAACAAAACTAAGTCAGCATATTGGAACGCACTCATATGCTAGCCAATCGAAGGCTGCCCTTGGAACTAGTAAGCTAAATCTTCAAAACAAATATTGTGAGGATTGTGACGAGATGATCCTATCAAATAGTTATATAGCTCATGTCAGAACAACAAAACACAAAAACAGTTGTCAGCAATAACGGATTGGAGATTTTTTCACTAAGAGAGCAAGCAACTTCAATGGAAGGATCGAGACATATATCCTCCTCAACAAAAATGTGGATGTCTTGTTTCCGGAGGAGTTTTTGAAATCTGGCAAGAGCTCCATAGTACAACAACTCTATGAACGTAGTAGGGTACATACTACATTTAAATTTAATATGGAGCTCAAGTGTGATTATATGAAGATGGTGAATGATGAGATGAATGTTTCCTAACTTGTTCATATTTCGAAAATGATGTTGACTTTGTCTGATGACATAGATGATATGTACAAGAAACAAGCCGAGGAGCTGAAAGCCAAAATGGAAGAATTTCAAGAGAGGGATAGCGGATGGACCTTGATTTCAATAAATTCTCTTGAAGTTAATATAAACAAGGCGTCCATAATAAGAGGGTCGAGCTTTATCCCTCTCCCAAAAATTATTGCAATGAAACGTGCATGCATAAATGTCGAGAACTGTGATGTTTATTGCTTTAAATGGTGTCTTATTGCGGCTTTGAATGTAAACAGTGGTCTGAGTCCTAAACAACGGAAAAACTGTAGAAATTTCAATATTGCAAACATTTCTGATGAGAATATTAATATAGGACAAGTTGTATTAAATTTTAAAGACCTAGAGTTTCCACTCCCATTGAAGCAGATACAAAAATTTGAAAGTCAAAATTATGTGAGCATCAATGTATTTGGTCACAATGGAACATCGCTTATAGGACCATACTACATAACAAAAGGAGAAAAACATATTCATATTAATCTCTTATTGCTCCAGTCTAATGAAAACTTCCACTATGTACTTATCAAGGATATATCAAAGTAAGTTTCACTTGTACATTTATGCAAAATGTGTTTTCATCTCTATTTAAACAGTTACTTCTTATTGTTATATGTATTTATATCGTATTGGTATTTTCTATATTTTCTTCAGACTCCTTCGTTCCAGCATAACATCACATGATCAAAAGATCCTAATATGCAACACCTGCCTATATCATACACATGATGATTATGCGTATAATCATCACAGAAACGTTTGCGACAAAAAAGTCATCAGAATGCCAGAAGATGGATCTATTATCAAGTTTACGAAGCACTACAAACAGTTAGGTGTACCATTTGTAATCTACGCAGACTTTGAGTCCATTTTAGAAAAAGTTAATGATCCTGTAAGTAAAAGCACTACAAATGTACAGAAACACCATGCGTGTGCATTCGGGTATTTTATTAATTGTAGTTTTAAGAGAGAAAATAATTTATATAGGAATTATTTTGGTGAAGATTCGGCAAATGTATTTATCAAAAAAATAGTTGAAGATTGTACAGATATTTATCTAAATTATTTACTTAAAGTTAAGAAAATGTTCATAACCCCAATAGAAATAGCCCAATATAGTAATGCAAAAAATTGTCATATATGTAAGAAAATATTAAATAACGATAAAGTTAGAGATCATTGTCATCTTACGGGCAATTATCGTGGGGCAGCTCATAGCGAATGTAATTTGAATTATAAAACACCTCAGTTTATACCGGTTATCCTGCATAATCTTTCTGCATATGATATACACCTATTTTTCAAAGAACTTTCTACTATAAAATACTCCACAATAAAAGTGATTCCCCAGAACACAGACCGTTATATTTCTTTTTCAATTTTCATCAGATTAGATGAAAAATATGGATTCGAAATAAGATTTATAGACTCTTTTAGATTTATGGCTTTGAGCTTAGATACGTTAGCGAAAAATCTTGATAGCAATGATTTCAATACTATTCGATCATGTTTCATTGATGAAGATCATTTCAACCTGATTAGAAGAAAGGGTATATTTCCGTACTCTTACATGGATTCCATGACTAAGTTTAAGGAAACTAAGCTCCCTAGTAGAGACGAGTTCTTCAATATTCTAACGAATGAAGAATGTGATGTAGTCGAGTATGGACATGCTCAAAAAATATGGAGAGAGTTTAACTGTAAAACACTCCTTGACTACACTGAACTCTACTTAAAGACAGATGTTCTACTTCTAGCCGATGTTTTTGAAAATTTTAGGAAAATTTGTAGAGATATATACGATTTGGACCCCTGCCACTATTATACAGCACCAGGATTATCCTGGGATGCAATGTTGAAAACCACAGAAGTTTCACTGGAACAGTTCACTGATTCCGAAATGTATATGTTTATGCAAAACGGAATTAGAGGTGGACTAGTTCAATGCTCGCAAAGATATTCCAAAGCAAATAACAAATATCTGAAAGATTTTGATGCATCAAAACCATCAGAATTTCTTGTATATTTAGACGCGAATAATTTGTATGGTTGGGCGATGTCGGAATATCTTCCTTGCGGTGAATTTGAGTGGGTATGTGATACTGATTTTGATGTTAAAAAATTTCTGATACTGCAGAGTATGGGTACATTTTGGAAGTAGATATAGATTATCCGGATTCAGTGCATGATCTTCATAATGATTTGCCATTTTGTCCCCAAAATAAGACCGTGGGGGGATCCAAAATCAAAAAATTAGTTGCAGACTTACACTTAAAAACAAATTACACCATACACTATAGAGTTTTAAAACAAGCCATTTCAAATGGCATCATTTTAAAACAAATCCATAGAATACTCAGATTTAAGCAATCCCCTTGGCTTAAAAAATATATTGACTTAAACACATTTCATAGGACAAATGCTAAAAATAACTTTGAAAAGATTTCTTCAAACTTTTAGACGGGAAGACAATGGAAAACATTGAAAAACGTAGGGACATTAGAATTACTTCATCTTGGGAAACAACAAATAGGAATCATTTAGGTCTCAGAGCATTAATTGCGAAACCAAATTTTAAGCAGTGGACAAAATTTTCTGATGATATGTATGCGGTAGAGTTAGAAAAAATGGAACCACTATATGATAAACCCATATATGTTGGTTTCACAGTACTAGAGTTATCCAAGTGGAGAATGTATGACTTCCATTATGGCTTCATGAAGCCTAAATTTGGAGACGACATTTCTCTCAACTATATGGATACTGACTCATTTATTTATTCAATTAAAACTGATGATTTTTACGATGACATCCGTAATGACATTAGTTTGAATTTTGATATGTCAGAATATCCTATAGATAATCAATTTCGTTTGCCGCTACTAAATAAGAAGGTTTTAGGAATGATGAAAGATGAAAACCATGGGGATATAATGACGGAGCTTGTTGGTTTAAGAGCAAAAATGTATTCTCTGTCGACTCTTCGCTCGGAAGCTATTAAAAAAATCAAAAGGGGTCAAAAAGTCTGTAATTAAAAAGGTGTCCATTAATGATTACAAAAGTTGCTTATTCGAAACCAAAATTATCTCGGATGAATTGTTTTTGTTTAGATCTAAAACACATCAACTATATACCCAAAAACTACATAAAATAGCACTTAGCTTTTCTGATGATAAAAGAAATATAATGAAAGAAAAAATAAAAACGCGCGCTTGGGGACATTTCATAGACCGAAATAATGATGTAATGGATGTAGAATAGAATGATTCCTACTAAATTGCATGTAAGATGTCAATGAAAATTTAATTTTGTACTAATTGTATTTATTTATTAATGTATTTCTTTAATTATATATTAATTTATTTATTATTCACTTATTTGTTTATTAATAAATTTATGTATTTATTATTTATTTGTTTATTAATTTATTAATTAGTTTATTCCTTTATTTCTTTATTAATTTACTTATCTATTAATTTATTTATTGTTTATATATTTGTTTATGAATTTATCTATTAGTTTTAGTATTTTATTCACACAAAAGTATGTAAAAATTTAATGCTTTAAAGCTTTTATCTTTTTACCTATATCTAAGTTATCTTTAATTAAAAATTAAATATTAGATTAATGATCTTTTTTCTTTTTATATCTGTATATTTTTATTTATAAATAGAGTTAAATTTGTATTGGTACTAAGATTTTTAAGAAAAAATGATAAATAAAATATTGAAAAAATAATAATATATATAAATGGTTTTTATTTCAACTTAAATTTACTTAATAGAAATTTTAACTACAAATGTCCAACATTTTTATATTTTGTTTCTTTATGGGCTTTACTTCGCTAGATCAAAAAATTTTTCTTTTTGCTTATTTACAAATTCTTGTTTTTTCTTTTCATATCACTTAAACATGAACAGTCTTGTTATCTTTGAAAGGTTCTGCACAAAACAAATCGAATTACACAATATTATGAAATTCCATTATATTTCATTAGGTATTTTCTTATCGACACCAACTGCTTTAACACCATCTCATTTACGTTTGCTAACAGCAAATAGTACATTAGGTGTCAGCTATTAGATCAGCCTATCAGCTATTAGATCAGCTTATTAGCACCTGGTCTGTTTTTCAGATCAGCTTTTCAGGAGCTGGTCTGGTTTTCAAATCAGCTTATCAGGACCTGGTCTGGTTTTCAGATCAGCTCATCAGGACCTGGTCTGGTTTTCAGATCAGCTTATTAGCACCTGGTCTGTTTTTCAGATCAGCTTTTCAGGAGCTGGTCTGGTTTTCAGATCAGCTTATCAGGACCTGGTCTGGTTTTCAGATCAGCTCATCAGGACCTGGTCTGGTTTTCAGATCAGCTTTTCAGGACCTGGTCTGGTTTTCAGATCAGCTTTTCAGGACCTGGTCTGGTTTTCAGATCAGCTTATCAGGACCTGGTCTGGTTTTCAGATCAGCTTTTCAGGACTTGGTCTGGTTTTCAGATCAGCTTTTCAGGACCTGGTCTGGTTTTCAGATCAGCTTATCAGGACCTGGTCTGGTTTTCAGATCAGGCTATCAGGACCTGGTCTGGTTTTCAGATCAGCTTATCAGGAGCTGGTCTGATTTTCAGGTCAGCTTATTAGGAGCTGGTCTGATTTTCAGGTCAGCTTATTAGGAGCTGGTCTGGTTTTCAGGTCAGATGAAATAACTAAAGTCTATCTTTTATTAGCAGTATTTTTTTTTTTTCTATAACGAAAATCGTTTAATTCAATATATTTGCTTATAATCAAAAATCCATATTTATCCTTCCAACACTCTACAAATTTTTTAAAACTTGTCAAAATTCATATTACTGCCAACATGAACCTTGTAAACATGCTTCATATTTTCCTAATCTTACTTAAACATTATAATTACATTTGCATTGTCTCTTATTAAATGCTTATAGCCATATTCACAAAAATTTTAAACAGCATTTCAAATGTTGTTTGAGCAAAATTCGCTAAAATTGTATTCATAATATAATATTAACGTAAAAACGTTTTTTAACTTGCGTAAATCACCAAATCTTAAAAATTAAATGCACCCATATTTAAAATAATTTTGAATTGACGTCGTTGTAGTTTTGCTTCTTGTTTATTTATATTTTTAACTTTGTCTGTATGTATGTATGTATGCATGTATTAAGAATTATGCCTATGTTTGGCACAAGTAAGTAGTAGGGAACTGGGCATTCGGGGACAATTAAAATTGTTAAATTGTGGGTGAAATTGTTAAATTGTGGGCTGAAATTGTTAAATTGTGGCTGAAATTGTTAAATTGTTGCTGAAATTTTAAAATTCTTGGAAATTTGTGTTTTCGGCGGCGCTTTGATGTTTTTTGTTTACATTAGGAGTTTTTTGTTTACATTAACTTTGTGTGAACGGGTGATTTTTTTTGGGTTACATTAATTGTGATAACGGGTGATTTTTTTTTTGAGGTTTCATATGAGTGTATATGCCGACGGCAATACATGATTATTATTTTTTTCAAATGCCGACGGCAAAACATGTTTATTAATTTTTCCTAATGCCGACGGCAAAACATGAATATAATTTTTTCAAATGCCGACGGGAAAATGATTTTTCCTAATGACGACGGGAAAACGTGAAAGTTATTTTTTCTGATGCTAATGTTCGTGTTGATAGACTGTGAGAATTTGGACGTGATTTGAGTAGGTGGCGTTGTTGCCGTATTATGTAACCATAGGAATTTGTGGGTGTGTCTGTCTGTCTGTGAGAATTTAGGGGAGGGTTTGATTGGCAGGGGGCGGGGTGTAGTTGAGGTAGATCGATTGTGTGTATGTGTGTGCGCATGTGTGTGTGTGTGTCTGTGTATGTTTGTATTAATTTCAATGTACATATGTATTTCTGTGAGAGCTTAAGGCTGATTGTGATTTTTGAGGGGCGAAGCATTCTATTAATATGTAACCGGGGGAATATGTGTGTTTGTACTTCTGTATTAGTTTAAGGCTGACCATGATTTGGGTGGGCAGGGTTGTTGACGTAATATGTAGCCATGGGGATTTGCGAATGCGTCTGTCTATAGTAGTTTAAGGCTGATCGTGATTTGAGGTAGGTGAGGATGTTGTTGAGGTAAATTGGTTATGTGTATGTATGTATGTATTTCTGTAAGAATTTAAGATAATTGTGATTTATTAGGGGCGAGGTTTTCTTGTAATATGTAGCCGTGAGAATCTATGTGTATAGACGTCTGTAGAAGTTTAAGACTATTCATAATTTAGGGTAGGTGAGTGTTGTGTTCTTGAGATTAATTCTGTAATTGTATATGTATGTATGTATGACAATGGGAATTTTTATATGTATATCTGCGGGAGAATTTTAGGCTGGTCGTGATTTGTGAAAGGTAGGGTGTTTTTGAAATTTTCTTGGATATTTATTATATGAATTCTGCTATGAGTGTGTGTATTTGCGCCAATATTTATGTGTAGATAGAAATAAATTGTTTTCAGTATCGACATTTGGTACTATAAAATACTATCATATGTCTGGACTTCCCTAATCTTATTATGTTTTTATACTTACGCTTGTTTTATATTTTCTCATACTTAAATTTGTCTCGCGTTAAAGTCTGCCTATATGAAATTTGTTTATATTACAGATTTTGTTTATTTCAATCTTTGAATACATTTTTTTTTTTTGTCATTGATGTCTTTTGTTCTTCTTGTTGTTGGTGTTGTTGTTGTAAATATTCGTCTGTGTATAGATGCGATATATTCAGTTTTTTTTTTATTTGAAAATAAAAACGTTTTAATTTTTATCTGCGTTTACTTAAAAGCTTGTGAGGATTTTCTGTTTTTAAGTAAAACTGAATTCCTGAAGATACATACTCTATAGTAATACCAACTATAATAGAAATATTCCTTATACTCAATTTATATTTTTTAAAGTTGATGCAACGTTAGTAAGTTAACGTTAGAAATTTTTGTGGTATATAATTTTTTCTAACTATAGACTTTTTTCTTCACTTTCTACATTTGTTTTCAAAATCTTGCTTTGCTTTATGAAAATGTATAAACATTTTTAAATGAAACTGATCCGGCACTCCAGCTTATATATTAGTTTTATAGTTAGTTTTTTTTTTCTTTGGTAGTCAACTTACTTCTTTTTTTATTTTTATTGATAAACATTTAAAATCAAAAGGGAGCTTTATATTGAAATTATTATTTTCATAATTGTTGAAAACAATCACTAGTTTTTTTTTTTTTTTTTTTTTTTTTTTTTTTTTTGTGATGAAATCATTTGAAGTTGAAGCTGATATCTTTGCTTACTGTTTTAAATTAAAATTTTATTCAATAGAATAAAAGGAGCTTTTTTCTTAAATTCTGATGCAGTTAAGATCGGATATGAGACTGAATTTAAATCTACTTTTAAATTAGTCACAATGAACAAACTTATTTTCTTGTTGAAAAGCGATCATCAGAAAACGAAGTGGTTTTCAGAGACTTTAGGTATACCCTTTCGACGGTTCCTCTAGGATACAAGATGACTTTGTTTGACGAAATTTCTGTTGCTTTATACTGATAATATGTTTACATTAATAAGGTACATATGTATATGTTTATTTTATGAAGGGCTATTACCTATGGCTTTCATTTGACGTTCTATATGATTTTTTTTTCTCATTTTATTAAAGTTCAGCGTGTTGTGTATATATTTCTGAAATGTTTAAGTGTGCTTTGCGTATCCATCGGACAGAGTGTACGTTTTAGTTGGTCAGTCAGTCTATATATTTATTTATTTTTTTCTTCTAATGTACCACACCTTTTTTTCACATTTTACTACTTGAAATAGAGAATTTTTGTCTATTTTTTTTCTGGGTATCTACATACATTAGTTAAATATGTGTATGAATTTTTAAGAAAAAATTTTAAATAAAATATTGGAAAAAGAATTAATTATGTGAATGGTTTTTATTTCTTTATTAGCTTTACTTCGCTAGATCAAAAAAATTTTTGTTTTTGCTTATTTGCAAATTCTTGTTTTAATGTCGCTTAAACATGTACAGTCTTGTTTTCGTATCGCTTAGACATGCACAGTCTTGTTTTCATGATGCTTAGACATGCACAGTCTTGTTTTCATGATGCTTAAACATGTACAGTCTTGTTTTCTTTGAGAGGTTATGCACAAGACAAATTGAATTTCACAATGTTATGAAATTCCATTAAAAGAGAAACAGTTTAGACAATCGGATAAGTCCTTATATTTTTCACTACATACAAGTTTCTGTTATTTTATATTCGAATAGATGAATCCTAACTTTCCTTTAAAAAATAACACAAAACAAAGATAAATTTAGTTTAATTTTATTTATATTAATAATACATTTTAATTTAATTTTATTTATTTTTATTATAATGATGGAAACATTTCATAATATCCAATTATTAAATTTTCTAATATACTTTTACGCAAAAAATATATTGTACATCTGCAAGTATCTGGTCCTTCCTCACACTCAGGATTATACCAAGGACAGCTTCTGAAGTGGCCTTCTGTGTTGTCTTCATCTTCCATGATACCATATTCTTCGTTCTCATCCAGCATATTTTGAAAAAATTTGATCATCTCCCAATGATCGAAAAGCCTGAAGCTTTCAAAATCTCTTATAAATTGGTTTAGAGTACGTCTGATTTGACTCATTTTATTTGCTTATAAGTTAATGAATGATGATTGTTTGAAGGTTCCTTTAAGACTAATTTCCTCTTTTAAATTTTTAAAGTAGTATCTCTTGATCTTTAAAATATCTATACCATCATCTATATTCCATACCTCTTTTTTAGCACTCTATCTCTCTCTACCCCTTTTCTCTCTATAACTGTCTCTTTCTGTCTATCACTACCCCTCCACTTATTCACTATTTCACCATATTTTCGATTAGCCTTCTTGAAGTCGTCATCGCTACTTTCAAGATCATTTTCAGTAAAACATTTAAAGTGCGGAGAAGTAAATGAAAAAAAAAATAAATAAATAAAACAAAAATGGAGTCTACAACAAATCTAACATCAAAATTTAATTCACTAAAAAATAAAACCTTAATCCACATAAAGGAGCTTGAGACTTCAACTAAATACACCATTCGAAAAGTGTCAAGAGTAACAACAAAATATGGGCCAACACTAAAAGTTGAAATGGAAAACCACATAATGTTCCTCCCAAAGCGATATAATGATTTAACCGATGCTGAAATTAAAGAACTCTCGAGCGGATCATATTGCTTAAGTAGAGAAGGTGAACAAAGCTTAATTGTTGAAAGCGAGCTGAGTGAATTTCTAATTCAAAATTCCCAATTTCCAATTTGGCAATAATATATAATAATTTTGTATTTTAAATTATAAATAAAAATACATGAAAGAGTTTTGTAAAATATAAATGTTTGTGCTTTTTTATTTAATATTTTCAGTTATTTCATAAAGAAATTTAAGACATAAATGACCACAGGTAAATGTATTGAAATTCTAATGTTGATTATAGTTGTATTTTATATTTCTACCAAGATATTTGACTACTTCCGAAGGAGGTTGTAAGTTTCCAAAGCTGTCGAAATATTCTTTTTCATTGTTGTTTTTATAATATGCTACCCAATGTGTACCAGGTCCTGTTGATACGTCTAAACTGATTATTCCACATTCGATTTTCTTTGTTCGTTTTGGTAGAGTATTCAACATGAAAACTCCTCTAAAATATAGAATATTTATAGAGAAACGGTTTATGTCTACATCAGATAGTGGTCTGTTCGTAGCATCTCTAAGAGTTTTTTGATTCCTCTTTGTAAACTAAACCATAACCCTTTTTATATGGTTTTAAGTAAAGTCCCTTTCCAACTGCTATAGATTCCATCGCTCTATTATGTCTAATTGCTTCATCAAGTTGATTTTTTGCATTCTTTGTTGCATTAACAGCTTTAGCTATAGCAGCACCTCCAGTTGTTAGACTACCAATTGCACCCAGAGCAGTTAAAATCGGTATTAGAGGCAAAAACCCACCAATTTTTGGTACACGTATTACATGTGGTACTATAATTTGAGATTTTCTTCCTTTTAATGATTTGTTGATAGTTTTTCGGGCAATTTTAATTGCTGAGTTAATATTTAATGGTTTTTCCTTCTTTAGTATTTTTGTTGCAGCTCTAATTGATGTTCTAAACAGTTTTTTATCATTTATCTTGTTCTTTTTAACATTTTTCTTTTTCTCCACACCCATACCAAATTTTGTTTTGGCTTTCATTGCGTTAGTAACCATATAGGCAAATGATTTTTCAGCAAATACTACTATCTTTTGATAAAACTCGATCCCAAGCTGAATTTTCAAGTATTTTATCAGCTTTATGTCTAATGCTTAAATCCTTACAAGCAGAGTCCAATAAATTAATTCCTTTGTCACCTCAATTTAAACGTTTTTGTAGTTTTGTTTCAGGTCCACAATACTAATATCCGGGAAGATAAAGTTCACCAGTTAGAGAGTTTATTCTTTTTATCTACTATACCTCCTCCAACGAAGGTGTTTTTATGACTAAACCTTTTCTGATATTGTATAACTATATCATCTAATTTTGTCGATAATAACAGGTAACATTTATAAAATCTATTTAGTTCGTAATATTGTTCCTTCTACTATTTTTTTTTTTTTTTTTTTTTTTTTTTTTGTTTACTTGCCTCTACCTTGACTGATCGTTTCTCAGTCCTTAAACTTGTATATTCTGAACTTCTGTCTTGATATTACTTTCTTCTTTCATGCGAATTCTTGTTTTTTCTTTTCATATGACTTAAACATGCACAGTCTTGTTATCGTTGAAAGGTTCTGTACAAAACAAATCGAATTTCACAATATTATGAAATTCCATTATATTTCATTAGGTATTTTCTTATCGACACCAACTGCTTTAACACCATCTCATTTACGTTTGCTAACAGCAAATAGTACAATAGGTGTCAGCTATTAGATCAGCTTATCAGCTATTAGATCAGCTTATCAGGAGCTGGTCTGGTTTCCAGATTAGCTTTTTAGGCATCAGATCAGGTTATCAGGTACCTGGTCTGGTTTTCAGATCAGCTTATCAGGACCTGGTCTGGTTTTCAGATCAGCTTTTCAGGACCTGATCTGGTTTTCAGATCAGCTTATCAGGAGCTGGTCTGATTTTCAGGTCAGCTTATTAGGAGCTGGTCTGATTTTCAGGTCAGCTTATTAGGAGCTGGTCTGGTTTTCAGGTCAGATGAAATAACTAAAGTCTATCTTTTATTAGCAGTATTTTTTTTTCTATAACGAAAATCGTTTAATTCAATATATTTGCTTATAATCAAAAATCCATATTTATCCTTCCAACACTCTACAAATTTTTTAAAACTTGTCAAAATTCATATTACTGCCAACATGAACCTTGTAAACATGCTTCATATTTTCCTCATCTTACTTAAACATTATAATTACATTTGCATTGTCTCTTATTAAATGCTGATAGCCATATTCATAAAAATTTTAAACAGCATTTCAAATGTTGTTTGAGCAAAATTCGCTAAAATTGTATTCATAATAGAATATTAGCTTAAAAACGTTTTTTAACTTGCGTAAATGAACAAATCTTATAAATTAAATGCACCCATATTTAAAATAATTTTGAATTGACGTCGTTGTAGTTTTGCTTCTTGCTTATTTATATTTTTAACTTTGTCTGTATGTATGCATGTATGCCTGTATTAAGAATTATGCTTATGTTTGGCACAAGTAGAATGAGTCATCATTCTTCTGTCGCCCCATACAAAAATATACAAGTACACGGACATATGTATGTATATTATTCTGCTTTCCACATGCAACATCAGCAAATATCATAATTGAAATGTTTTAAGCTTCATTACCAGAAAAAATAAATGTATAATAACCCATTCTTTTAATTATGAAATTATGTAATTTCTTTAAGTATTCATATTTGTAGTAGTATATAGATAATTTTAGTATAAATATATGTTTTTAAGCGTGATATAGTAGTAGGGAACTAGACATCTGCCCCAATTAAAATGTTAAAGTTCCATTACCCATAACTCCGACAAAGGACACACAGAAATTATTACACAACCCAAATCAGGCAGACAGACAGACATAGACTTAATGTAAGCAAAAACTTCTTATGTTACAAAAATAAGAGTGACTTATTGAACCACCCTCGAAAAATATTTAAAGGACTTATTGAACCACCCTCATAGGTATCAAATTTCAAGAATTTTAAAATTTTCAAATTTTAATTACCCAAATTTAACAATTTCAGCCACAATTTAACAATTTCAGCCCACAATTTAACAATTTCAGCCACAATTTCACAATTTTAATTGTCCCCGAATGCCCAGTTCCCTACTACTTACTTGTGCCAAACATAGGCATAATTCTTAATACATGCATACATACATACATACAGACAAAGTTAAAAATATAAATAAACAAGAAGCAAAACTACAACGACGTCAATTCAAAATTATTTTAAATATGGGTGCATTTAATTTTTAAGATTTGGTGATTTACGCAAGTTAAAAAACGTTTTTACGTTAATATTATATTATGAATACAATTTTAGCGAATTTTGCTCAAACAACATTTGAAATGCTGTTTAAAATTTTTGTGAATATGGCTATAAGCATTTAATAAGAGACAATGCAAATGTAATTATAATGTTTAAGTAAGATTAGGAAAATATGAAGCATGTTTACAAGGTTCATGTTGGCAGTAATATGAATTTTGACAAGTTTTAAAAAATTTGTAGAGTGTTGGAAGGATAAATATGGATTTTTGATTATAAGCAAATATATTGAATTAAACGATTTTCGTTATAGAAAAAAAAAAAAAATACTGCTAATAAAAGATAGACTTTAGTTATTTCATCTGACCTGAAAACCAGACCAGCTCCTAATAAGCTGACCTGAAAATCAGACCAGCTCCTAATAAGCTGACCTGAAAATCAGACCAGCTCCTGATAAGCTGATCTGAAAACCAGACCAGGTCCTGATAGCCTGATCTGAAAACCAGACCAGGTCCTAATAAGCTGATCTGAAAACCAGACCAGGTCCTGATGAGCTGATCTGAAAAACAGACCAGGTGCTAATAAGCTGATCTGAAAACCAGACCAGGTCCTGATGAGCTGATCTGAAAACCAGACCAGGTCCTGATAGCCTGATCTGAAAACCAGACCAGGTCCTGATAAGCTGATCTGAAAACCAGACCAGGTCCTGAAAAGCTGATCTGAAAACCAGACCAAGTCCTGAAAAGCTGATCTGGAAACCAGACCAGGTCCTGATAAGCTGATCTGAAAACCAGACCAGCTCCTGAAAAGCTGATCTGAAAAACAGACCAGGTGCTAATAAGCTGATCTGAAAACCAGACCAGGTCCTGATGAGCTGATCTGAAAACCAGACCAGGTCCTGATAAGCTGATTTGAAAACCAGACCAGCTCCTGAAAAGCTGATCTGAAAACCAGACCAGGTCCTGATAAGCTGATCTGAAAACCAGACCAGGTCCTGAAAAGCTGATCTGAAAACCAGATCAGGTCCTGAAAAGCTGATCTGAAAACCAGACCAGGTCCTGAAAAGCTGATCTGAAAACCAGATCAGGTCCTGAAAAGCTGATCTGAAAACCAGACCAGGTCCTGATAAGCTGATCTGAAAACCAGACCAGGTACCTGATAACCTGATCTGATGCCTAAAAAGCTAATCTGGAAACCAGACCAGCTCCTGATAAGCTGATCTAATAGCTGATAAGCTGATCTAATAGCTGACACCTATTGTACTATTTGCTGTTAGCAAACGTAAATGAGATGGTGTTAAAGCAGTTGGTGTCGATAAGAAAATACCTAATTAAATATAATGGAATTTCATAATATTGTGAAATTCGATTTGTTTTGTACAGAACCTTTCAACGATAACAAGACTGTGCATGTTTAAGTCATATGAAAAGAGAAAACAAGAATTCGCATGAAAGAAGAAAGTAATATCAAGACAGAAGTTCAGAATATACAAGTTTAAGGACTGAGAAACGATCAGTCAAGATAGAGGCAAGTAAACAAAAAAAAAAAAAAAAAAAAAAAATAGTAGAAGGAACAATATTACGAACTAAATAGATTTTATAAATGTTACCTGTTATTATCGACAAAATTAGATGATATAGTTATACAATATCAGAAAAGGTTTAGTCATAAAAACACCTTCGTTGGAGGAGGTATAGTAGATAAAAAGAATAAACTCTCTAACTGGTGAACTTTATCTTCCCGGATATTAGTATTGTGGACCTGAAACAAAACTACAAAAACGTTTAAATTGAGGTGAAAAAGGAATTAATTTATTGGACTCTGCTTGTAAGGATTTAAGCATTAGACATAAAGCTGATAAAATACTTGAAAATTCAGCTTGGGATCGAGTTTTATCAAAAGATAGTAGTATTTGCTGAAAAATCATTTGCCTATATGGTTACTAACGCAATGAAAGCCAAAACAAAATTTGGTATGGGTGTGGAGAAAAAGAAAAATGTTAAAAAGAACAAGATAAATGATAAAAAACTGTTTAGAACATCAATTAGAGCTGCAACAAAAATACTAAAGAAGGAAAAACCATTAAATATTAACTCAGCAATTAAAATTGCCCGAAAAACTATCAACAAATCATTAAAAGGAAGAAAATCTCAAATTATAGTACCACATGTAATACGTGTACCAAAAATTGGTGGGTTTTTGCCTCTAATACCGATTTTAACTGCTCTGGGTGCAATTGGTAGTCTAACAACTGGAGGTGCTGCTATAGCTAAAGCTGTTAATGCAACAAAGAATGCAAAAAATCAACTTGATGAAGCAATTAGACATAATAGAGCGATGGAATCTATAGCAGTTGGAAAGGGACTTTACTTAAAACCATATAAAAAGGGTTATGGTTTAGTTTACAAAGAGGAATCAAAAAACTCTTAGAGATGCTACGAACAGACCACTATCTGATGTGGACATAAACCGTTTCTCTATAAATATTCTATATTTTAGAGGAGTTTTCATGTTGAATACTCTACCAAAACGAACAAAGAAAATAGAATGTGGAATAATCAATTTAGACGTATCAACAGGACCTGGTACACATTGGGTAGCATATTATAAAAACAACAATGAAAAAGAATATTTCGACAGCTTTGGAAACTTACAACCTCCTTCGGAAGTAGTCAAATATCTTGGTAGAAATATAAAATACAACTATAATCAACATTAGAATTTCAATACATTTACCTGTGGTCATTTATGTCTTAAATTTCTTTATGAAATAACTGAAAATATTAAATAAAAAAGCACAAACATTTATATTTTACAAAACTCTTTCATGTATTTTTATTTATAATTTAAAATACAAAATTATTATATATTATTGCCAAATTGGAAATTGGGAATTTTGAATTAGAAATTCACTCAGCTCGCTTTCAACAATTAAGCTTTGTTCACCTTCTCTACTTAAGCAATATGATCCGCTCGAGAGTTCTTTAATTTCAGCATCGGTTAAATCATTATATCGCTTTGGGAGGAACATTATGTGGTTTTCCATTTCAACTTTTAGTGTTGGCCCATATTTTGTTGTTACTCTTGACACTTTTCGAATGGTGTATTTAGTTGATGTCTCAAGCTCCTTTATGTGGATTAAGGTTTTATTTTTTAGTGAATTAAATTTTGATGTTAGATTTGTTGTAGACTCCATTTTTGTTTTATTTATTTATTTTTTTTTTCATTTACTTCTCCGCACTTTGAATGTTTAACTGAAAATGATCTTGAAAGTAGCGATGACGACTTCAAGAAGGCTAATCGAAAATATGGTGAAATAGTGAATAAGTGGAGGGGTAGTGATAGACAGAAAGAGACAGTTATAGAGAGAAAAGGGGTAGAGAGAGATAGAGTGCTAAAAAAGAGGTATGGAATATAGATGATGGTATAGATATTTTAAAGATCAAGAGATACTACTTTAAAAATTTAAAAGAGGAAATTAGTCTTAAAGGAACCTTCAAACAATCATCATTTATTAACTTATAAGCAAATAAAATGAGTCAAATCAGACGTACTCTAAACCAATTTATAAGAGATTTTGAAAGCTTCAGGCTTTTCGATCATTGGGAGATGATCAAATTTTTTCAAAATATGCTGGATGAGAACGAAGAATATGGTATCATGGAAGATGAAGACAACACAGAAGGCCACTTCAGAAGCTGTCCTTGGTATAATCCTGAGTGTGAGGAAGGACCAGATACTTGCAGATGTACAATATATTTTTTGCGTAAAAGTATATTAGAAAATTTAATAATTGGATATTATGAAATGTTTCCATCATTATAATAAAAATAAATAAAATTAAATTAAAATGTATTATTAATATAAATAAAATTAAACTAAATTTATCTTTGTTTTGTGTTATTTTTTAAAGGAAAGTTAGGATTCATCTATTCGAATATAAAATAACAGAAACTTGTATGTAGTGAAAAATATAAGGACTTATCCGATTGTCTAAACTGTTTCTCTTTTAATGGAATTTCATAACATTGTGAAATTCAATTTGTCTTGTGCATAACCTCTCAAAGAAAACAAGACTGTACATGTTTAAGCATCATGAAAACAAGACTGTGCATGTCTAAGCATCATGAAAACAAGACTGTGCATGTCTAAGCGATACGAAAACAAGACTGTACATGTTTAAGCGACATGAAAACAAGAATTTGCAAATAAGCAAAAACAAAAATTTTTTTGATCTAGCGAAGTAAAGCTAATAAAGAAATAAAAACCATTCACATAATTAATTCTTTTTCCAATATTTTATTTAAAATTTTTTCTTAAAAATTCATACACATATTTAACTAATGTATGTAGATACCCAGAAAAAAAATAGACAAAAATTCTCTATTTCAAGTAGTAAAATGTGAAAAAAAGGTGTGGTACATTAGAAGAAAAAAATAAATAAATATATAGACTGACTGACCAACTAAAACGTACACTCTGTCCGATGGATACGCAAAGCACACTTAAACATTTCAGAAATATATACACAACACGCTGAACTTTAATAAAATGAGAAAAAAAAATCATATAGAACGTCAAATGAAAGCCATAGGTAATAGCCCTTCATAAAATAAACATATACATATGTACCTTATTAATGTAAACATATTATCAGTATAAAGCAACAGAAATTTCGTCAAACAAAGTCATCTTGTATCCTAGAGGAACCGTCGAAAGGGTATACCTAAAGTCTCTGAAAACCACTTCGTTTTCTGATGATCGCTTTTCAACAAGAAAATAAGTTTGTTCATTGTGACTAATTTAAAAGTAGATTTAAATTCAGTCTCATATCCGATCTTAACTGCATCAGAATTTAAGAAAAAAGCTCCTTTTATTCTATTGAATAAAATTTTAATTTAAAACAGTAAGCAAAGATATCAGCTTCAACTTCAAATGATTTCATCACAAAAAAAAAAAAAAAAAAAAAAAAAAAAAAACTAGTGATTGTTTTCAACAATTATGAAAATAATAATTTCAATATAAAGCTCCCTTTTGATTTTAAATGTTTATCAATAAAAATAAAAAAAGAAGTAAGTTGACTACCAAAGAAAAAAAAAACTAACTATAAAACTAATATATAAGCTGGAGTGCCGGATCAGTTTCATTTAAAAATGTTTATACATTTTCATAAAGCAAAGCAAGATTTTGAAAACAAATGTAGAAAGTGAAGAAAAAAGTCTATAGTTAGAAAAAATTATATACCACAAAAATTTCTAACGTTAACTTACTAACGTTGCATCAACTTTAAAAAATATAAATTGAGTATAAGGAATATTTCTATTATAGTTGGTATTACTATAGAGTATGTATCTTCAGGAATTCAGTTTTACTTAAAAACAGAAAATCCTCACAAGCTTTTAAGTAAACGCAGATAAAAATTAAAACGTTTTTATTTTCAAATAAAAAAAAAACTGAATATATCGCATCTATACACAGACGAATATTTACAACAACAACACCAACAACAAGAAGAACAAAAGACATCAATGACAAAAAAAAAAATGTATTCAAAGATTGAAATAAACAAAATCTGTAATATAAACAAATTTCATATAGGCAGACTTTAACGCGAGACAAATTTAAGTATGAGAAAATATAAAACAAGCGTAAGTATAAAAACATAATAAGATTAGGGAAGTCCAGACATATGATAGTATTTTATAGTACCAAATGTCGATACTGAAAACAATTTATTTCTATCTACATATAAATATTAGCGCAAATACACACACTCATAGCAGAATTCATATAATAAATATCCAAGAAAATTTCAAAAACACCCTACCTTTCACAAATCACGACTAGCCTAAAATTCTCCCGCAGATATACATATAAAAATTCCCATTGTCATACATACATACATATACAATTACAGAATTAATCTCAAGAACACAACACTCACCTACCCTAAATTATGAATAGTCTTAAACTTCTACAGACGTCTATACACATAGATTCTCACGGCTACATATTACAAGAAAACCTCGCCCCTAATAAATCACAATCATCTTAAATTCTTACAGAAATACATACATACATACACATAACCAATTTACCTCAACAACATCCTCACCTACCTCAAATCACGATCAGCCTTAAACTACTATAGACAGACGCATTCGCAAATCCCCATGGCTACATATTACGTCAACAACCCTGCCCACCCAAATCATGGTCAGCCTTAAACTAATACAGAAGTACAAACACACATATTCCCCCGGTTACATATTAATAGAATGCTTCGCCCCTCAAAAATCACAATCAGCCTTAAGCTCTCACAGAAATACATATGTACATTGAAATTAATACAAACATACACAGACACACACACACACATGCGCACACACATACACACAATCGATCTACCTCAACTACACCCCGCCCCCTGCCAATCAAACCCTCCCCTAAATTCTCACAGACAGACAGACACACCCACAAATTCCTATGGTTACATAATACGGCAACAACGCCACCTACTCAAATCACGTCCAAATTCTCACAGTCTATCAACACGAACATTAGCATCAGAAAAAATAACTTTCACGTTTTCCCGTCGTCATTAGGAAAAATCATTTTCCCGTCGGCATTTGAAAAAATTATATTCATGTTTTGCCGTCGGCATTAGGAAAAATTAATAAACATGTTTTGCCGTCGGCATTTGAAAAAAATAATAATCATGTATTGCCGTCGGCATATACACTCATATGAAACCTCAAAAAAAAAATCACCCGTTATCACAATTAATGTAACCCAAAAAAAATCACCCGTTCACACAAAGTTAATGTAAACAAAAAACTCCTAATGTAAACAAAAAACATCAAAGCGCCGCCGAAAACACAAATTTCCAAGAATTTTAAAATTTCAGCAACAATTTAACAATTTCAGCCACAATTTAACAATTTCAGCCCACAATTTAACAATTTCACCCACAATTTAACAATTTTAATTGTCCCCGAATGCCCAGTTCCCTACTACTCAAGTAGAATGAGTCATCATTCTTCTATCGCCCCATACAAAAATATACACGTACACGTACATATGTATGTATATTATTCTGCTTTCCACATGCAACATCAGCAAATATCATAATTGAAATGTATTAAGCTTCATTACCAGAAAAAAAATAAATGTATAATAACCCATTCTTTTAATTATGAAATTATGTAATTTCTTTAACTATTCATATTTGTAGTAGTATATAGATAATTTTAGTATAAATATATGTTTTTAAACCTCAGATAGTAGTAGGGAACTGGGCATCCGGCCCCAATTAAAATTGTTAAATTGTTGCTGAAATTTTCAAATTTTAATTACCCAAATTTAACAATTTCAGCAACAATTTAACAATTTTAATTGGGGCCGGATGCCCAGTTCACAACTACTATCTGAGGTTTAAAAACATATATTTATACTAAAATTATCTATATACTACTACAAATATGAATAGTTAAAGAAATTACATAATTTCATAATTAAAAGAATGGGTTATTATACATTTATTTTTTTTCTGGTAATGAAGCTTAATACATTTCAATTATGATATTTGCTGATGTTGCATGTGGAAAGCAGAATAATATACATACATATGTACGTGTACGTGTATATTTTTGTATGGGGCGATAGAAGAATGATGACTCATTCTACTTGTGCCAAACATAAGCATAATTCTTAATACATGCATACATACATACATACAGACAAAGTTAAAAATATAAATAAACAAGAAGCAAAACTACAACGACGTCAATTCAAAATTATTTTAAATATGGGTGCATTTAATTTTTAAGATTTGGTGATTTACGCAAGTTAAAAAACGTTTTTACGTTAATATTATATTATGAATACAATTTTAGCGAATTTTGCTCAAACAACATTTAAAATGCTGTTTAAAATTTTTGTGAATATGGCTATAAGCATTTAATAAGAGACAATGCAAATGTAATTATAATGTTTAAGTAAGATTAGGAAAATATGAAGCATGTTTACAAGGTTCATGTTGGCAGTAATATGAATTTTGACAAGTTTTAAAAAATTTGTAGAGTGTTGGAAGGATAAATATGGATTTTCGATTATAAGCAAATATATTGAATTAAACGATTTTCGTTATAGAAAAAAAAAAAAAAAAAAAAAAATACTGCTAATAAAAGATAGACTTTAGTTATTTCATCTGACCTGAAAACCAGACCAGCTCCTAATAAGCTGACCTGAAAATCAGACCAGCTCCTAATAAGCTGACCTGAAAATCAGACCAGCTCCTGATAAGCTGATCTGAAAACCAGACCAGGTCCTGATAGCCTGATCTGAAAACCAGACCAGGTCCTGATAAGCTGATCTGAAAACCAGACCAGGTCCTGAAAAGCTGATCTGAAAACCAGACCAGGTCCTGAAAAGCTGATCTGAAAACCAGACCAGGTCCTGATAAGCTGATCTGAAAACCAGACCAGGTCCTGAAAAGCTGATCTGAAAACCAGACCAGGTCCTGAAAAGCTGATCTGAAAACCAGACCAGGTCCTGATGAGCTGATCTGAAAACCAGACCAGGTCCTGATAAGCTGATCTGAAAACCAGACCAGCTCAGTAGTAGGGAACTGCCGGTTCTGCCCCACAGTGGGTCGGTTCGCTAACCTGGCAGGTCAAAATTATTTGATGGTCAGTCTATACGGTTTTGAGGATGCTGAGTTCGACAAAAATAATTAAAAAATTCTAGCTCAATTTGTTAGGAAATATTACAGAGTTTTGCTATTGCGAACTTCGGTAGTATTAATTTTTCATGTAATATTTTCAATATTTAATTTTTTATACAATATTTTCAGTACTTTTAGAACAAGTTCTTAGCTGTCCAGAAATCCTTTAATTTTTTTTATATTGAAATGGTAATATTTATGGTTTTAGTCCAGATAAATTAAGCATTCATTCCACTGTGCACCCCCAAATTGTTAAATTTGGGTAATTAAAATTTGAAAATTGTTAAATTCTTGGAAATTTGTGTTTTTTTGTTTACATAAGGAGTTTTTTGTTTATATAAGGAGTTTTTTGTTTACATTATGAGTTTTTTGTTTACATTAGGAGTTTTTGTTTACATTAAGTGTATGTCTGTCTGTCGGTCTGTCTGTCTGCCTGCCTGACCGTGGGAAGTTTGTGTGTGGAATATTTTGTGTGAATGTATTAAGGCGGTTCATAGTTTGGCGGTTTTTATGTGTGTATGTGACGACGGGGAAAATCATGAAAATGGTTTTTCCTAATGCTGACGGAAAATCATCTAATGATTTTTCGTAATTCCGAAGGCAAAACATGATAATTTTTCCTAATGCCTACTGCAATACATGATAATTTTTCCTAATGCCTACCGCAATACATGATTATTATTTTTTTCAAATGCCGACGGCAAAAAATGAATATAATTTTTTCAAATGCAGACGGGAAAATGATTTTTCCTAATGACGACGGGAAAACGTGAAAGTTATTTTTTCTAATGCTAATGTAGGTGTTGCTAGACTGTGGGAATTTAAGGCTGACCGTGATTTGAGTGGGTGGCGTTGTTGCCGTAATATGTAACCATAGGATTTTGCGGATGTGTCTGTCTGTGAGAATTTAGGTGAGGGTTTGATTGGAAGGGGCGGGGTGTAGTTGAGGTAGATCGATTGCGTGTGTATGTGCGTGTGTGTGTGTATGTGTGTGTGTGTATGTGTGTGTGTGTGTGTGTGTGTGTGTGTGTGTGTATGTGTGTGTGTGTGTATGTGTGTGTGTGTGTGTGTGTTTGTAGGAATTTCAATGTATGTATTTCTGTAGGAGCTTAAGGCCGATTGTGATTTATGAGGGGTGAGGTGTTCTAGTAATATGTAACCGGGGGAATCTGTGTGTTTGTATGTCTGTAGGAGTTTAAGGCTGACCATGATTTGGGTGGGCAGGGTTGTTGACGTAATATGTATCCATGGGGATTTGTGGATGTGTCTGTCTATAGTAGTTTAAGGCTGATCGTGATTTGAGGTAGGTGAGGATGTTGTTGAGGTAAATTGGTTATTTGTATGTATGTATGTATGTATTTTTGTAAGAATTTAAGATGATTGTGATTTATTAGGGGCGAGGTGTACTTGTAATATGTAGCCGTGAGAATCTATGTGTATAGACGTCTGTAGAAGTTTAAGACTATCTGTAATTTCAGGTAGGTGAGAGTGTTGTGTTGTTGAGATTAATCTTATATATTGTATATGTATGTATGTATGATCATGGGAATTTGTGTATGTATATCTGAGGGAGAATTTAAGGCTCGTCATGATTTGCAAAAGGTGGGGTGTTGTTGAAATTTTCTTGGATATTTCTTATATGAATTCTGCTATGTGCGTATGTGTATTTGCGCTAATATTTATATGTAGATTGAAATAAATTGTTTTCAGTATCGACATTTGGTACTATAAAATACTATCATATGTCTGGACTTCCCTAATCTTATTATGTTTTTATACTTACGCTTGTTTTATATTTTCTCATACTTAAATTTGTCTCGCGTTAAAGTCTGCCTATATGAAATTTGTTTATATTACAGATTTTGTTTATTTCAATCTTTGAATACATTTTTTTTTTGTCATTGATGTCTTTTGTTCTTCTTGTTGTTGGTGCTGTTGTTGTAAATATTCGTCTGTGTATAGATGCGATATATTCAGTTTTTTTTTTTATTTGAAAATAAAAACGTTTTAATTTTTATCTGCGTTTACTTAAAAGTTTGTGAGGATTTTCTGTTTTTAAGTAAAACTGAATTCCTGAAGATACATACTCTATAGTAATAGCAACTATAATAGAAATATTCCTTATACTCAATTTACATTTTTTAAAGTTGATGCAACGTTAGTAAGTTAACGTTAGAAATTTTTGGGGTACATAATTTTTTCTAACTATAGACTTTTTTCTTCACTTTCTACATTTGTTTTCGAAATCTTGCTTTGCTTTATGAAAATGTATTAACATTTTTAAATGAAACTGATCCGGCACTCCAGCTTATATACTGATAGTTTTTTTTTTCTTTGGTAGTCAACTTACTTCTTTTTTTATTTTTATTGATAAACATTTAAAATCAAAAGGGAGCTTTATATTGAAATTATTATTTTCATAATTGTTGAAAACAATCACTAGTTTTTTTTTTGTGATGAAATCATTTCAAGTTGAAGCTGATATCTTTGCTTACTGTTAAATTAAAATTTTATTCAATAGAATAAAAGGAGCTTTTTTCTTAAATTCTGATGCAGTTAAGATCGGATATGAGACTGAATTTAAATGTACTTTTAAATTAGTCATAATGAACAAACTTATTTTCTTGTTGAAAAGCGATCATCAGAAAACGAAGTGGTTTTCAGAGACTTTAGGTATACCCTTTCGACGGTTCCTCTAGGATACAAGATGACTTTGTTTGACGAAATTTCTGTTGCTTTATACTGATAATATTTTTACATTAATAAGGTACATATATGTTTGTTTTATGAAGGGTGAGCACCTTTCACTTTTATTTGTTGTCATATATAATTTTTTTTTTAATTTTATTAAAGTTCAGCGTATTGTGTATATATTTCTGAAATGTTTAAGTGTGTTTTGTGTTCCCATCGGACAGAATGTACGTATTAGTTGGTCAGTCAGTCTATATTTTTATTTATTTTTTTCTTCTAATGTGCCACTCCTTTTTTCAGATTTTACTACTTGGAATAGAGTATTTTTGTCTAATTTTTTGCTGGGTATATACATTAGGTATGTAGAAATTAGCTTACTTACAAAGAAATGTATGTTTAATAAGCAACTATTGTAGCAAATCGATCTCAAATAACTCAGTTACCTCTACCAGCAATTCACTGTCGGTGTTTTCATAAAGTGTTAGAAACAATGAAATATCTATGTTTGGGAGAATTTTTTTGCCTCAAGTAGGTATTTCTACATGAGGTTTGCTGGTTGACTCCTATCGCATTCATATGTAATGATTATCCACTTAAAAAAGGTCATCATCACCATCAATCACTCCCGTATACAATACATTCATGAGTTGGGTTGATCCAGATACAATTGCTGTCTCATCACCTTCTAACAGCTTTATATATTTTGCTAGTATGCATGCCTTAGCATGCTTCTATCGATAGTGACGTAAGAGTCCGAGATGTAGTAGTGTTACAATTAAAAATCTTTACTATTAGAATTTACCAGTTCGCTCTTTTGAATTTTTGCAAAGTAGATACATATGTATGTTTGTATTTAAGTGACCACAAAATCATTAAATTTCTTTGCTTACAAAATTGTATGACGTGAGGATTTTTTTTTTTTTTTTTTTTTTTTTGAAATTATTCATGCTTCGGCATGCTTTCATTTTTTTCTGTAAATTTATTTAATACTCATACAGATACAGATATAAAGTAAGATCTGTTTGCACTATGCATGCTTCAGCATGATTCTAGTTGAAGCGTATATTCATTCACTAAGTTTGCTTGATACTTATTCATACACATGTACATTCTTAAAGATTGGATATCAAAGTCCAAATTCCGTAGTTTATCTATATTTTCTAAAGATCTGATAGCTAAAGAAATAAATAGAGCGAAGATCTTCTATAATAATCCCATTTTCATATTGTAAAATTTTGCGTTCTAACGCTTTCGATGGGAAAATGTACATACAACTTTATAAAAAGTGATAATATGATGTGCTGCTGAATATTGCACTATGTTATAGTTTATTTTAAACACTGAAGTTTTAGCAAATTTCATTCAGACCAACAAGTTTAGAGAATTCCACTACATTTAGCTAATTATCTAATTCCACTACATTTAGTTAATTACCTTTCTTAAGACCCATCATTCCTAATCAATCCTACAAAAAACTAGATTTTTCTTTTTAATTTAATTTTTATTTTTATTAAATTCAACATTCATTCTTCAAATTACTTTATACTGTATTAAGCAGCTTTTTCTCATTTGTTGAGTTAACTTTAATCGTAAACATTTTAATGTTGAGATAAATTTTTCTATTTTATGCACTAAGTAATTCTTTATATATGTATACCAATCCTTTTATATGAACCATTAAAGCTAATTCTTTTCACATCATTCCTTTTAATGCTCAATTAAATCATTGTACTATTGATGCTTTCATATTAAGTAATGTTTAATCTTCTATTTATGTATGAGTTTTCCAAAGTATTTATTAAAAAATTCCTTAGAATCATCTGTTTGTAAGTTTTTTTGTTTTTTTTTTTTTGGTACCCGTACCACTTCAAAAATATTTTCCATTCCTTGGTTTTTTGAGTGCAGCTTTTATTTTCAGCTGTACTACAATTTGAGAATGTGTCAATTACAGTCTTCAAAAATCAACAATTTCTATTTTCTGTTGAATAGTTCTCCATTTCACCTAACTTAGCTCCATAAAACTTCATATATTCCTGTCATTGCATCTCTACAAGCACAATCAATTTTCGAGTTTTAAAATGGAGTTCGTTTACTAAATTTCTTTTTAAAGACATTGAGTTGTTTTACAGATTTTTTCGATAGTGTGGTGATCTACATGTTGCACTTTCAGCTATTTATACTAACATGTAGTTAATTTTCTAATCTATATATTTAATCGTACAACTCTTCAATTTATTTTTAATTATTTGATTTTTAGAATTCCTTTTCAATTTTATATCTCTCTTCCTTCTCTAATTTTATTTCACGTTGTAGTCCACCAATATGCATTTGAATATATTCTTGAATTATATCAATGCCTTAAGCTATATTATTAATTTGTTCTTTAGTTTGTCGATTTCAGTTTCCAGAAAAATTAACTTATATCATCGTTCTCTGACGGAGAACGATGATGATTCTGTATGCATACATTAGTAGTAATTAAAATGTTTTTATAGATTTCGAGTTCAAATTTATCATAATTTTTTGGTATTTTATCAAACATTAGAGAAAATAGTCCTAGTGTTAGAGCCCATATTTGACCACCAACTTGTATTTTGTCTTCATTCAGTTTGAGGTTACTATCACCATTAATTTGTATCTAATTCATTTCCTCCTTCCAATACTGATAAGTCTTCGGAATTGGAAGTCTTTGAGTACAAATCATCGTCATGATCTCAGTATTAGCATCATTAAATAAGATGGTATTATCAAATATTGTTCCTTCTGCTAGTTTCTTTGGTGTACTTGTCTCTATCTTGACTAATGGTTTCTCATGCTTTAAACTTGTATATTTTCAACTTCTGTCTTGATTTTACTTTTTTCTTTCATAAGAATTCTTTTAATATTTTTAGAACTATTTATGAATTCTTCTGTTATAGGTTTAAATACATCTCTTAGTTGTTCATTTGTATCTATTTCACTAGTTTTTATACTACGAAGCTTTTTCTTAATCACATTTGTTCTCAACACCAAATGCTTTAAAACTTTCTCATCCATGTTTGCTAACAGCAAATTCAGGTATCGCCTAATAGATCAGCTTATCAGGAGCTGCTCTGGTTTTCAGATCAGCTTATCAGGAGCTGGTCTAGTTATCAGATCAGCTTATCAGAAGCTGGTCTGGTTATCAGATCAGCTTATCAGGAGCTGGTCTGGTTATCAGATCAGCTTATCAGGAGCTGGTCTGGTTATCAGATCAGCTTATCAGGAGCTGGTCTGGTTATCAGATCAGCTTATCAGGACCTGATCTGGTTTTCAGATCAGCTTATCAGGAGCTGGTCTGGTTTTCAGATCAGCTTATCAGGACCTGGTCTGGTTTTCAGATCAGCTTTTCAGGACCTGGTCTGGTTTTCAGATCAGCTTTTCAGGACCTGGTCTGGTTTTCAGATCAGCTTATCAGGACCTGGTCTGGTTTTCAGATCAGCTTATCAGGAGCTGGTCTGGTTTTCAGATCAGCTTATCAGGAGCTGGTCTGGTTATCAGATCAGCTTATCAGGAGCTGGTCTGGTTTTCAGATCAGCTTATCAGGAGCTGATCTGATTTTTAGATCAGCTTATCAGGTAACAGATCAGGCTATCAGGAGCTATTCAGATTTTCATTTCAAGATATCTGAGTTAGATTTAGTTATCAGTGTACAAGTAGCTAGCCATTTATAACATTTATATACATGAAGTTTAAAGTCAGATGAAATACGAAAAAGTAAAGTTTTATCTAGTAAAATTATTTTCTATAACGATCATCGTTTAATTCACTATCTTTGCTTATAATCAAAAATCCATATTTATCCTTTCAACATGCTTTTTATTTTTCTCACCTAACTTAAACATTAAATATACATTATGATGATCTCTTATTAAATGTTTGGTGATTCTGGTGTAAGTTTTCCATAAGTAGAATGAATCAACATTCTTATCTCTCCCCATACAAAAATATGCTTCCCACACGCATCATCGTTAAATATCATATTGGAATTACTTTGGACTGAAATAACAGATTCACTATCGGTAAATTTTGTAATATATTATTATTTTAATTGATGTAATTAATTTCTTCAGATATTTATATCTGGGGTGATATAAAGATTTTGAGTATAAATAAATGTTCTCAAATTTAAGTCCATTAGGACTTTCTAGCAAGCCAATCATATCGCTTTTTTTTTCGCAATTTGACAGGTCAACTATTGTTGCACGAATAGAATTTGATATAAAGGAACTATGATTTATTTTTGAACTATCGTTCGATGATTCATCAATATTTCGTACCAAGAATTATTTATGTTGTTTTGACTAAGGGTATGAGTCAATATTTATAAAATTCATTTCATAAATATCAGCTCATGCTCATAGTCAAAACAAAGTATGCTTTAAGTGTTTAAAACCGGTATTACCATAAAATGGTGGTTTTAAACACTTAAAATATACTTTGTTTTACTAACCGCATTTTATAACTCAATGCATTTCATAAATATTGACGCATACTCATAATCAAAACAGCATATAAATATCCTTTGTTTTGACTATGAGTATGAGTCATTATCTCTTATTATAGAAAAATAAAATAGTATGATTATATGATATCAGAAATCATGTTTTCTAATATCATATAACCATACTATTTGATTCTTTCTATAATAATAGATAATATTTATGAAATGCATTTATTTACAAAATGCGATTAGTAAAACAACATAAATATAGGATGGTATGAAATTTTGATGATTCATCAATATTTCGTACCAAGGTATTTTTAGGTTGTTTTTACTATGAGTATGCGCCAATATTTATGAAATGTATTTCATAAATATTATCTCTTATTATAGAAAAATTAAAAATGTAGCTATACGATATCAGTAAATATTTTCTGAAATCGTATAGCTATATTATTTTATTTGTCCTATAATAAGAGATAATGGGCCCTACTCATAGTCAAAACAAAGAATATTTTAAGAGTTTCAAATCAGTATTATCATATAAAATACTGATTTTAAACTCTTACAGCCTTATTTATAAAACTTATTAAGGCTTTGTAAAGGCTTTTTAAAACAAATTTTTTATAAAAATTTTTTCTTAAAAAGTCTTTATAAAGCCCTAATAAGTGTTATAAATAAGGCTGTTAAAATATACTTTGTTTTACTAACCACATTTTTGTAACTAAACGCATTTCATAAATATTGATGCATACTCATAGTCAAAACAAAGGATATTTTTATGCTGCTTTGATTATGAGTGTGGATCATTATCTCTTATTATAGAAAAAATAAACTAATGCAGCTATACGATTTCAGAAAATATTTTCTGATATGGTATAGCTGTATTAGTTTATTTTTTTATATTAAGAGATAATATTTATAAAATGTATTTAGCTACATAAATGCGGTTAGTAAAATAACCTAAAAAACCTTGGTACGAAATATTGATGAATCATCGAACGATAGTTCAAAAATAAATCATAGTTCCTTTATATCAAATTCTATTCGTGCAACAATAGTTGACCTGTCAAATTGCGAAAAAAAAGCGATATGATTGGATTGCTAGAAAGTCCTAATGGACTTAAATTTGAGAACATTTATTTATACTCAAAATCTTTATATCACCCCAGATATAAATATCTGAAGAAATTAATTACATCAATTAAAATAATAATATATTACAAAATTTACCGATAGTGAATCTGTTATTTCAGTCCAAAGTAATTCCAATATGATATTTAACGATGATGCGTGTGGGAAGCATATTTTTGTATGGGGAGAGATAAGAATGTTGATTCATTCTACTTATGTAAAACTTACACCAGAATCACCAAACATTTAATAAGAGATCATCATAATGTATATTTAATGTTTAAGTTAGGTGAGAAAAATAAAAAGCATGTTGAAAGGATAAATATGGATTTTTGATTATAAGCAAAGATAGTGAATTAAACGATGATCGTTATAGAAAATAATTTTACTAGATAAAACTTTACTTTTTCGTATTTCATCTGACTTTAAACTTCATGTATATAAATGTTATAAATGGCTAGCTACTTGTACACTGATAACTAAATCTAACTCAGATATCTTGAAATGAAAATCTGAATAGCTCCTGATAGCCTGATCTGTTACCTGATAAGCTGATCTAAAAATCAGATCAGCTCCTGATAAGCTGATCTGAAAACCAGACCAGCTCCTGATAAGCTGATCTGATAACCAGACCAGCTCCTGATAAGCTGATCTGAAAACCAGACCAGCTCCTGATAAGCTGATCTGAAAACCAGACCAGGTCCTGATAAGCTGATCTGAAAACCAGACCAGGTCCTGAAAAGCTGATCTGAAAACCAGACCAGGTCCTGAAAAGCTGATCTGAAAACCAGACCAGGTCCTGATAAGCTGATCTGAAAACCAGACCAGCTCCTGATAAGCTGATCTGAAAACCAGATCAGGTCCTGATAAGCTGATCTGATAACCAGACCAGCTCCTGATAAGCTGATCTGATAACCAGACCAGCTCCTGATAAGCTGATCTGATAACCAGACCAGCTCCTGATAAGCTGATCTGATAACCAGACCAGCTTCTGATAAGCTGATCTGATAACTAGACCAGCTCCTGATAAGCTGATCTGAAAACCAGAGCAGCTCCTGATAAGCTGATCTAGTAGGCGATACCTGAATTTGCTGTTAGCAAACATGGATGAGAAAGTTTTAAAGCATTTGGTGTTGAGAACAAATGTGATTAAGAAAAAGCTTCGTAGTATAAAAACTAGTGAAATAGATACAAATGAACAACTAAGAGATGTATTTAAACCTATAACAGAAGAATTCATAAATAGTTCTAAAAATATTAAAAGAATTCTTATGAAAGAAAAAAGTAAAATCAAGACAGAAGTTGAAAATATACAAGTTTAAAGCATGAGAAACCATTAGTCAAGATAGAGACAAGTACACCAAAGAAACTAGCAGAAGGAACAATATTTGATAATACCATCTTATTTAATGATGCTAATACTGAGATCATGACGATGATTTGTACTCAAAGACTTCCAATTCCGAAGACTTATCAGTATTGGAAGGAGGAAATGAATTAGATACAAATTAATGGTGATAGTAACCTCAAACTGAATGAAGACAAAATACAAGTTGGTGGTCAAATATGGGCTCTAACACTAGGACTATTTTCTCTAATGTTTGATAAAATACCAAAAAATTATGATAAATTTGAACTCGAAATCTATAAAAACATTTTAATTACTACTATTGTATGCATACAGAATCATCATCGTTCTCCGTCAGAGAACGATGATATAAGTTAATTTTTCTGGAAACTGAAATCGACAAACTAAAGAACAAATTAATAATATAGCTTAAGGCATTGATATAATTCAAGAATATATTCAAATGCATATTGGTGGACTACAACGTGAAATAAAATTAGAGAAGGAAGAGAGATATAAAATTGAAAAGGAATTCTAAAAATCAAATAATTAAAAATAAATTGAAGAGTTGTACGATTAAATATATAGATTAGAAAATTAACTACATGTTAGTATAAATAGCTGAAAGTGCAACATGTAGATCACCACACTATCGAAAAAATCTGTAAAACAACTCAATGTCTTTAAAAAGAAATTTAGTAAACGAACTCCATTTTAAAACTCGAAAATTGATTGTGCTTGTAGAGATGCAATGACAGGAATATATGAAGTTTTATGGAGCTAAGTTAGGTGAAATGGAGAACTATTCAACAGAAAATAGAAATTGTTGATTTTTGAAGACTGTAATTGACACATTCTCAAATTGTAGTACAGCTGAAAATAAAAGCTGCACTCAAAAAACCAAGGAATGGAAAATATTTTTGAAGTGGTACGGGTACCAAAAAAAAAAAAACAAAAAAACTTACAAACAGATGATTCTAAGGAATTTTTTAATAAATACTTTGGAAAACTCATACATAAATAGAAGATTAAACATTACTTAATATGAAAGCATCAATAGTACAATGATTTAATTGAGCATTAAAAGGAATGATGTGAAAAGAATTAGCTTTAATGGTTCATATAAAAGGATTGGTATACATATATAAAGAATTACTTAGTGCATAAAATAGAAAAATTTATCTCAACATTAAAATGTTTACGATTAAAGTTAACTCAACAAATGAGAAAAAGCTGCTTAATACAGTATAAAGTAATTTGAAGAATGAATGTTGAATTTAATAAAAATAAAAATTAAATTAAAAAGAAAAATCTAGTTTTTTGTAGGATTGATTAGGAATGATGGGTCTTAAGAAAGGTAATTAACTAAATGTAGTGGAATTAGATAATTAGCTAAATGTAGTGGAATTCTCTAAACTTGTTGGTCTGAATGAAATTTGCTAAAACTTCAGTGTTTAAAATAAACTATAACATAGTGCAATATTCAGCAGCACATCATATTATCACTTTTTATAAAGTTGTATGTACATTTTCCCATCGAAAGCGTTAGAACGCAAAATTTTACAATATGAAAATGGGATTATTATAGAAGATCTTCGCTCTATTTATTTCTTTAGCTATCAGATCTTTAGAAAATATAGATAAACTACGGAATTTGGACTTTGTAATCCAATCTTTAAGAATGTACATGTGTATGAATAAGTATCAAGCAAACTTAGTGAATGAATATACGCTTCAACTAGAATCATGCTGAAGCATGCATAGTGCAAACAGATCTTACTTTATATCTGTATCTGTATGAGTATTAAATAAATTTACAGAAAAAAATGAAAACATGCCGAAGCATGAATAATTTCAAAAAAAAAAAAAAAAAAAAAAAAATCCTCACGTCATACAATTTTGTAAGCAAAGAAATTTAATGATTTTGTGGTCACTTAAATACAAACATACATATGTATCTACTTTGCAAAAATTCAAAAGAGCGAACTGGTAAATTCTAATAGTAAAGATTTTTAATTGTAACACTACTACATCTCGGACTCTTACGTCACTATCGATAGAAGCATGCTAAGGCATGCATACTAGCAAAATATATAAAGCTGTTAGAAGGTGATGAGACAGCAATTGTATCTGGATCAACCCAACTCATGAATGTATTGTATACGGGAGTGATTGATGGTGATGATGACCTTTTTTAAGTGGATAATCATTACATATGAATGCGATAGGAGTCAACCAGCAAACCTCATGTAGAAATACCTACTTGAGGCAAAAAAATTCTCCCAAAAATAGATATTTCATTGTTTCTAACACTTTATGAAAACACCGACAGTGAATTGCTGGTAGAGGTAACTGAGTTATTTGAGATCGATTTGCTACAATAGTTGCTTATTAAACATACATTTCTTTGTAAGTAAGCTAATTTCTACATACCTAATGTATATACCCAGCAAAAAATTAGACAAAAATACTCTATTCCAAGTAGTAAAATCTGAAAAAAGGAGTGGCACATTAGAAGAAAAAAATAAATAAAAATATAGACTGACTGACCAACTAATACGTACATTCTGTCCGATGGGAACACAAAACACACTTAAACATTTCAGAAATATATACACAATACGCTGAACTTTAATAAAATTAAAAAAAAAAAAAGAATCATATATGACAACAAATAAAAGTGAAAGGTGCTCACCCTTCATAAAACAAACATATATGTACCTTATTAATGTAAAAATATTATCAGTATAAAGCAACAGAAATTTCGTCAAACAAAGTCATCTTGTATCCTAGAGGAACCGTCGAAAGGGTATACCTAAAGTCTCTGAAAACCACTTCGTTTTCTGATGATCGCTTTTCAACAAGAAAATAACTTTGTTCATTATGACTAATTTAAAAGTACATTTAAATTCAGTCTCATATCCGATCTTAACTGCATCAGAATTTAAGAAAAAAGCTCCTTTTATTCTATTGAATAAAATTTTAATTTAAAACAGTAAGCAAAGATATCAGCTTCAACTTCAAATGATTTCATCACAAAAAAAAAAAACTAGTGATTGTTTTCAACAATTATGAAAATAATAATTTCAATATAAAGCTCCCTTTTGATTTTAAATGTTTATCAATAAAAATAAAAAAAGAAGTAAGTTGACTACCAAAGAAAAAAAAAACTATCAGTATATAAGCTGGAGTGCCGGATCAGTTTCATTTAAAAATGTTAATACATTTTCATAAAGCAAAGCAAGATTTCGAAAACAAATGTAGAAAGTGAAGAAAAAAGTCTATAGTTAGAAAAAATTATGTACCCCAAAAATTTCTAACGTTAACTTACTAACGTTGCATCAACTTTAAAAAATGTAAATTGAGTATAAGGAATATTTCTATTATAGTTGCTATTACTATAGAGAATGTATCTTCAGGAATTCAGTTTTACTTAAAAACAGAAAATCCTCACAAACTTTTAAGTAAACGCAGATAAAAATTAAAACGTTTTTATTTTCAAATAAAAAAAAAAACTGAATATATCGCATCTATACACAGACGAATACTTACAACAACAGCACCAACAACAAGAAGAACAAAAGACATCAATGACAAAAAAAATGTATTCAAAGATTGAAATAAACAAAATCTGTAATATAAACAAATTTCATATAGGCAGACTTTAACGCGAGACAAATTTAAGTATGAGAAAATATAAAACAAGCGTAAGTATAAAAACATAATAAGATTAGGGAAGTCCAGACATATGATAGTATTTTATAGTACCAAATGTCGATACTGAAAACAATTTATTTCAATCTACATATAAATATTAGCGCAAATACACATACGCACATAGCAGAATTCATATAAGAAATATCCAAGAAAATTTCAACAACACCCCACCTTTTGCAAATCATGACGAGCCTTAAATTCTCCCTCAGATATACATACACAAATTCCCATGATCATACATACATACATATACAATATATAAGATTAATCTCAACAACACAACACTCTCACCTACCTGAAATTACAGATAGTCTTAAACTTCTACAGACGTCTATACACATAGATTCTCACGGCTACATATTACAAGTACACCTCGCCCCTAATAAATCACAATCATCTTAAATTCTTACAAAAATACATACATACATACATACAAATAACCAATTTACCTCAACAACATCCTCACCTACCTCAAATCACGATCAGCCTTAAACTACTATAGACAGACACATCCACAAATCCCCATGGATACATATTACGTCAACAACCCTGCCCACCCAAATCATGGTCAGCCTTAAACTCCTACAGACATACAAACACACAGATTCCCCCGGTTACATATTACTAGAACACCTCACCCCTCATAAATCACAATCGGCCTTAAGCTCCTACAGAAATACATACATTGAAATTCCTACAAACATACACACACACACACACACACACACACACACACATACACACACACACACACACACACACACACACATACACACACACACATACACACACACACGCACATACACACGCAATCGATCTACCTCAACTACACCCCGCCCCTTCCAACCAAACCCTCACCTAAATTCTCACAGACAGACACATCCGCAAAATCCTATGGTTACATATTACGGCAACAACGCCACCCACTCAAATCACGGTCAGCCTTAAATTCCCACAGTCTAGCAACACCTACATTAGCATTAGAAAAAATAACTTTCACGTTTTCCCGTCGTCATTAGGAAAAATCATTTTCCCGTCTGCATTTGAAAAAATTATATTCATTTTTTGCCGTCGGCATTTGAAAAAAATAATAATCATGTATTGCGGTAGGCATTAGGAAAAATTATCATGTATTGCAGTAGGCATTAGGAAAAATTATCATGTTTTGCCTTCGGAATTACGAAAAATCATTAGATGATTTTCCGTCAGCATTAGGAAAAACCATTTTCATGATTTTCCCCGTCGTCACATACACACATAAAAACCGCCAAACTATGAACCGCCTTAATACATTCACACAAAATATTCCACACACAAACTTCCCACGGTCAGGCAGGCAGACAGACAGACCGACAGACAGACATACACTTAATGTAAACAAAAACTCCTAATGTAAACAAAAAACTCATAATGTAAACAAAAAACTCCTTATATAAACAAAAAACTCCTTATGTAAACAAAAAAACACAAATTTCCAAGAATTTAACAATTTTCAAATTTTAATTACCCAAATTTAACAATTTGGGGGTGCACAGTGGAATGAATGCTTAATTTATCTGGACTAAAACCATAAATATTACCATTTCAATATAAAAAAAATTAAAGGATTTCTGGACAGCTAAGAACTTGTTCTAAAAGTACTGAAAATATTGTATAAAAAATTAAATATTGAAAATAGTACATGAAAAATTAATACTACCGAAGTTCGCAATAGCAAAACTCTGTAATATTTCCTAACAAATTGAGCTAGAATTTTTTAATTATTTTTGTCGAACTGAGCATCCTCAAAACCGTATAGACTGACCATCAAATAATTTTGACCTGCCAGGTTAGCGAACCGACCCACTGTGGGGCAGAACCGGCAGTTCCCTACTACTCAGCTCCTGAAAAGCTGATCTGAAAAACAGACCAGGTGCCAATAAGCTGATCTGAAAACCAGACCAGGTCCTGATGAGCTGATCTGAAAACCAGACCAGGTCCTGATAAGCTGATTTGAAAACCAGACCAGCTCCTGAAAAGCTGATCTGAAAAACAGACCAGGTGCTAATAAGCTGATCTAATAGCTGATAAGCTGATCTAATAGCTGACACCTAATGTACTATTTGCTGTTAGCAAACGTAAATGAGATGGTGTTAAAGCAGTTGGTGTCGATAAGAAAATACCTAATGAAATATAATGGAATTTCATAATATTGTGAAATTCGATTTGTTTTGTGCAGAACCTTTCAAAGATAACAAGACTGTTCATGTTTAAGTGATATGAAAAGAAAAAACAAGAATTTGTAAATAAGCAAAAAGAAAAATTTTTTGATCTAGCGAAGTAAAGCCCATAAAGAAACAAAATATAAAAATGTTGGACATTTGTAGTTAAAATTTCTATTAAGTAAATTTAAGTTGAAATAAAAACCATTTATATATATATTATTATTTTTTCAATATTTTATTTATCATTTTTTCTTAAAAATCTTAGTACCAATACAAATTTAACTCTATTTATAAATAAAAATATACAGATATAAAAAGAAAAAAGATCATTAATCTAATATTTAATTTTTAATTAAAGATAACTTAGATATAGGTAAAAAGATAAAAGCTTTAAAGCATTAAATTTTTACATACTTTTGTGTGAATAAAATACTAAAACTAATAGATAAATTCATAAACAAATATATAAACAATAAATAAATTAATAGATAAGTAAATTAATAAAGAAATAAAGGAATAAACTAATTAATAAATTAATAAACAAATAAATAATAAATACATAAATTTATTAATAAACAAATAAGTGAATAATAAATAAATTAATAAA
Organism: Tachina grossa; assembly: GCA_949987645.1. NCBI lineage: Eukaryota > Metazoa > Arthropoda > Insecta > Diptera > Tachinidae > Tachina > Tachina grossa. Next base: position 106,968,785 of record OX465274.1, on the reverse strand, counting down.
TAATTAAAGAAATACATTAATAAATAAATACAATTAGTACAAAATTAAATTTTCATTGACATCTTACATGCAATTTAGTAGGAATCATTCTATTCTACATCCATTACATCATTATTTCGGTCTATGTAATGTCCCCAAGCGCGCGTTTTTATTTTATCTTTCATTATATTTCTTTTATCATCAGAAAAGCTAAGTGCTATTTTATGTAGTTTTTGGGTATATAGTTGATGTGTTTTAGATCTAAACAAAAACAATTCATCCGAGATAATTTTGGTTTCGAATAAGCAACTTTTGTAATCATTAATGGGCACCTTTTTAATCACAGACTTTTTGACCCCTTTTGATTTTTTTAATAGCTTCCGAGCGAAGAGTCGACAGAGAATACATTTTTGCTCTTAAACCAACAAGCTCCGTCATTATATCCCCATGGTTTTCATCTTTCATCATTCCTAAAACCTTCTTATTTAGTAGCGGCAAACGAAATTGATTATCTATAGGATATTCTGACGTATCAAAATTCAAACTAATGTCATTACGGATGTCATCGTAAAAATCATCAGTTTTAATTGAATAAATAAATGAGTCAGTATCCATATAGTTGAGAGAAATGTCGTCTCCAAATTTAGGCTTCATGAAGCCATAATGGAAGTCATACATTCTCCACTTGGATAACTCTAGTACTGTGAAACCAACATATATGGGTTTATCATATAGTGGTTCCATTTTTTCTAACTCTACCGCATACATATCATCAGAAAATTTTGTCCACTGCTTAAAATTTGGTTTCGCAATTAATGCTCTGAGACCTAAATGATTCCTATTTGTTGTTTCCCAAGATGAAGTAATTCTAATGTCCCTACGTTTTTCAATGTTTTCCATTGTCTTCCCGTCTAAAAGTTTGAAGAAATCTTTTTCAAAGTTATTTTTAGCATTTGTCCTATGAAATGTGTTTAAGTCAATATATTTTTTAAGCCAAGGGGATTGCTTAAATCTGAGTATTCTATGGATTTGTTTTAAAATGATGCCATTTGAAATGGCTTGTTTTAAAACTCTATAGTGTATGGTGTAATTTGTTTTTGAGTGTAAGTCTGCAACTAATTTTTTGATTTTGGATCCTCCCACGGTCTTATTTTGGGGACAAAATGGCAAATCATTATGAAGATCATGCACTGAATCCGGATAATCTATATCCACTGCCAAAATGTACCCATACTCTGCAGTATCAGAAATTTTTTTAACATCAAAATCAGTATCATATACCCACTCAAATTCACCGCAAGGAAGATATTCCGACATCGCCCAACCATACAAATTGTTAGCGTCTAAATATACCAGAAATTCTGATGGCTTTGATGAATTAAAATCTTCCAAATATTTGTTATTTGCTTTGGAATATCTTTGCGAGCATTGAACTAGTCCACCTCTAATTCCGTTTTGCATAAACATATACATTTCGGAATCAGTGAACTGTTCCAGTGAAACTTCTGTGGTTTTCAACATTGCATCCCAGGATAAGCCTGGTGCTGTATAATAGTGGCAAATTTTCCTAAAATTTTCAAACACATCGGCTAGAAGTAGAACATCTGTCTTTAAGTAGAGCTCAGTATAGTCAAGGAGGGTTTTACAGTTAAACACCCTCCATATTTTTTGAGCATGTTCATACTCGAATACATCACATTCTAAATTCGTTAGAATATTGAAGAACTCGTCTCTACTAGGGAGCTTAGTTTCCTTAAACTTAGTCATGGAATCCATGTAAGAGTACGGAAATACACCCTTTCTTCTAATCAGGTTGAAATGATCTTCTCCAACGAAACATGATCGAATAGTATTGAAATCATTGCTATCAAGATTTTTCGCTAACGTATCTAAGCTCGAAGCCATAAATCTAAACGAGTCTATAAATCTTATTTCGAATCCATATTTTTCATCTAATCTGATGAAAATTGAAAGAGAAATATAACGCTCTGTGTTCTGGGGAATCACTTTTATTGTGGAGTATTTTATAGTAGAAAGTTCTTTGAAAAATAGGTGTATATCATGTGCAGAAAGATTATGCAGGATAACCGGTATAAACTGAGGTGTTTTATAATTCAAATTACATTCGCTATGAGCTGCCCCACGATAATTGCCCGTAAGATGACAATGATCTCTAACTTTATCGTTATTTAATATTTTCTTACATATATAACAATTTTTTGCATTATTATATTGAGCTATTTCAATTGGGGTTATGAACATTTTCTTAACTTTAATTAAATAATTTAGATAAATATCGGTACAATCTTCAACTATTTTTTTAATAAATACATTTGCCGAATCTTCACCAAAATAATTCCTATATAAATTATTTTCTCTCTTAAAACTACAATTAATAAAATACCCGAATGCACACGCATGGTGTTTTTGTACATTTATAGTGCTTTTACTTACAGGATCATTGACTTTTTCTAAAATGGACTCAAAGTCTGCGTAGATTACAAATGGTACATCTAACTGTTTGTAGTGCTTCGTAAACTTGATAATAGATCCATCTTCTGGCATTCTGATGATTTTTTGCCCGCAAACGTTTTTATGATGATTATACATATAATCATTATGTGTATGATATAGGCAGGTGTTGCATATTAGGATCTGATGATCATGCGAAGTTATGCTGGAACGAAGGAGTCTGAAGAAAATATAGAAAATACCAATACGATATGAGTAAATAAAATAATAAGAAGTAACTGTTTAAATAGAGATGAAAACAAATTTTGCATAAATGCACAAATGAAACTTACTTTGATATATCCTTGATGAGTATATAGTGGAAGTTTTCATTAAACTGGAGCAATAAGAGATTAATATGAAGATGTTTTTCTCCTTTTGTTATGTAGTATGGTCCTATAAGCGATGTTCCATTGTGACCAAATACATTGATGCTCACATAATTTTGACTTTCAAATTTTTGTATCTGCTTCAATGGGAGTGGAAACTCTAGGTCTTTAAAATTTAATACAACTTGTCCTATATTGATATTCTCATCAGAAATGTTTGCAATATTGAAATTTCTACAGTTTTTCCGTTGTTTAGGACTCAGACCACTGTTTACATTCAAAGCCGCAATAAGACACCTTTTAAAGCAATAAACATCACAGTTCTCGACATTTATGCATGCACGTTTCATTGCAATAATTTTTGGGAGAGGGATAAAGCTCGACCCTCTTATTATGGACGCCTTGTTTATATTAACTTCAAGAGAATTTATTGAAATCAAGGTCCATCCGCTATCCCTCTCTTGAAATTCTTCCATTTTGGCTTTCAGCTCCTCGGCTTGTTTCTTGTACATATCATCTATGTCATCAGACAAAGTCACCAACATCATTTTCGAAATATGAACAAGTTAGGAAACATTCATCTCATCATTCACCATCTTCATATAATCACACTTGAGCTCCATATTAAATTTAAATGTAGTATGTACCCTACTACGTTCATAGAGTTGTTGTACTATGGAGCTCTTGCCAGATTTCAAAAACTCCTCCGGAAACAAGACATCCACATTTTTGTTGAGGAGGATATATGTCTCGATCCTTCCATTGAAGTTGCTTGCTCTCTTAGTGAAAAAATCTCCAATCCGTTATTGCTGACAACTGTTTTTGTGTTTTGTTGTTCTGACATGAGCTATATAACTATTTGATAGGATCATCTCGTCACAATATTCACAATATTTGTTTTGAAGATTTAGCTTACTAGTTCCAAGGGCAGCCTTCGATTGGCTAGCATATGAGTGCGTTCCAATATGCTGACTTAGTTTTGTTTGGGTCATAAAGACTTTATTGCAGATGCTACAACTTGTTGTATTCATTTTATTTAGTTATTTATTTGTTTATTAATTAATTTAATTATTTTATTTATAAACAATTTATTTTAGTTATAAACAATTTATTTAATTATTTTTTATGCACTATAAACTTGTTTAGTAAGCAATAATTAGTTATAGCACTTTTATAGTTTTTGGATTTCAAACACCTTAGAAATTTTGGTTGGGAAAATAGATTTGACACTTGTTGAGATATCAGAGCAGACTGATGACAATCTACATTATTTCTTCTTCTTATATACTTTATATGAGAATCGCGTAGTAGTCATCAAATCTAATTTATCTGATGGTATTACGACATATGATGAAATTCATATACACACACACACACACTGCATACATACACACACACACTACATACATACATACATACACACACACACACACACACATATATATATATATATATACATTCCCCCAATTCATATGAGAATCGTGTAGTAGTCGTCAAATCTAATTTCTCTGTTGGTATTACGAGATATGATGAAATTCCCACAGTCTAGCAACACCCATACCAAAAACGCTAGCATCAGTTTGCAATATAAAGGTACGAGAAAAATCGGGACACGTGAAAGTAGGTGCTTCTATAAGTTTTTGCTGTATTTCTCCGAAAGCTATTTCCTATAATTGTTACATTAAAGTAAAATATATTGAAAAAAAAATATCACTACCCCTATCAAAAACTCTACTCATCAACCTGATTGGATTCAAAACATTTAATATCTGGACGTCACTTGTACCCATAAAACCTATGCCAACACAATATTTTCTATCCATAAGAATATCAACGTCAATAGCCTAGAAAACCTATACACATTCATTTGTAAATATGTATGAAAAAGTGTTGATGTAACTCACACAAGCAATGATATTTTTCAAAGCAAAAATAGAAACGATCGCATACATTAATACAACAACATATACATACATTACCATAAATATATTCGGCATTCACTTCCCTTCACAATAGGGTTGCCAATCTCTGCAGCTATTAGATTATTTCCCCACAGATCGCAAACATAACTGCATACATATATACACAATAACCCTACATAAGCATACCAAGGACAACTCAAAACAGCAGCCCAAAGTTTATCAAATAACAATCACTATATGCACACAAATACACAGATCCCTTGTAACTACCCTGCAGTCAGACTGGGAGCAAGTGTCTTTGTGTCAACACTACAATTCTAGTAACAATTTTGTTATAATAAGTTTTCTTCTATCCATAAGTATAAAGGAAGTAAAGAAAACAGATATGGTGTATTTGTGGTGGACTTGTCAATAACTTGTCAATATACATACATTTGTATGTAGGTCGCACAAGCGACAAGTCAAAAGCGACTCAGTACATTTTCATCGCCATTCATCGCCATTTCCTACTGGGAATAATGATTGTCTGCCACTACAACAAAAGTATCGGACACCGTCAAACATACAAGTAAATACAAAAACTCATACACAAACACACACACACACACGCACACACACTCCCATACACACATACAAACACCCACATACATATGCATAGACATAACCAAAGAATCAGACACACACACACACACACACACGCGCGCACACACACACGCGCACACACACACACACACACACACAATATTAGCATGAAAATCCCCAAAATCCCCCAATTTGTAACAGGGTTGCCATCATTTTTATTTTTCCTCGGTTTTGAATTCCCAAAACAGGACTATCTCCGCCATTACTAATCTACTGACTTATTGGTATAATTTCTTTTCCACAAACTGCTGTGGCATTTGTAGACGCTCGTGATGAATATATCCATTTGTTTTTATGAGTTAGGGGTATCCAGGTTACATTAGTTGGAAGCTTCCTTAACATGCAATGTGGTACGGTGATATTGTTGAATAAGTTGATTTCACAAAAGCACATTTCTGCACCAAAGTTATATTGGAGTTGCACATCGTAGCATATAAATACCTCTTTGCCAATTACGTCACAGCCTTTCAGTTGTGTTGATGATAATGGAAAGTAGTGCCGTTGAAATGAGTTTATTGCTATTGTCGGACTGCATGTGTCTATGACCAGCATAGTGTTGTTTATGGGGGTCGGAACGGGAATTAGGTTGTAAAGTTTAAACTTTTCATGGTCTATTAATGGTAGAGTTATGCTGAACACTACATGTTTGTACAATTCGAGCAAGTCATCTTCAGGAATCCGTAACTCCAATGACTGTGGCATATGTGCCCGAATTTTTTGTATTTCAATTTCCAGTTGAATTGGAGTCATCAGCAATGGATTAATTTTCCCATGATGAGTGTCGGTCAATGCGTCCAGAATGCAAGTTTGCATTCGTTGCAGGTAGTTTGCAATGAATGAGAGTTTTGTCACACCCATACTAAACATGTGTGCAAGCTTAAGTTGTGTTATTTCCTCTGCTTGTGTCTCTTCAGTTATCGCGATTTCATTTAGTTTTAACAGAAGGTGGTCAAATTTAAACTTAGTGTCTGTTAGACTTTCTTTGACAATTTTCATGGTTGAATTAATAACGAAGGTGTGGTCTTTTATGAGGCGAAGCATATATGAATCGTTTTCTTGTAGTTTAGTTTTTGTTGTTGACATTTTTTCTGCATATTCAGAGTCTAGTATCCCAAACAATGAATGAGCAACATTTTTGACGAAGTCGACAGCACCTCGTTTTTGACGTGGTTTTTGTAGTAATTTATTATCAAGTCTCAAATCCGCTTCAACATGTCGAAGATGTTCTGTTGTACTATAACACGATGCATTGTATTCCATCTTCGCACACAGTCGACTCAAGGAGCTCGTTCCATTTCCTAAAAATGCTGTGTCAGCCCAGTAAGCAGATAGGTCATAGTAAACGACCAGATTCCACTGTCTTGCAGATATATATGTTGAGACTACTTCTTTGAAATTAATGCCCAATTTAGAACCGAAGCGCTCATTATCAATTGGTGCTCCCAAAATAATTTTGAGTATGAGCATTAGTGTCAACAGTGTGATGCCTAAATTATTTCCGAGTAATTTTAGATGTTTGATCTTCTGCTCAGTGATTTCGTCCTTGTTGTCGATTTCATTGATTTCATCATTCGGTTTGTTTTAGTTTACTGTTTCTTCTAGACTGGCCTTAGGGAGTGGTGCCAGGTAATGTACCGCTCTTTTAAGGACTCCTGAAGCGGTTTGGACGTCTGCCACTCTAACTATGTTGTCCTCCCCCTTATAGATTTTAATCACACGTCCTAAAGGCCATTTCATTACGGGGCAATTATCTTCCTTAAGAATTACGATGGTTCCGGGTTTTAGAAATTGTGATTGCTCCTTCCATTTATTGCGATATTGAAATTCGTTTAGATAGTCTCGTGACCACCTTTTCCAGAAGCTGTGTTTGAGAAAGGACACTAGTTTTCAACGAGTCGCCAAGTTTGTTTTCGTTGATGTGGCCTGGGCATCTACTTGTGCCGTTAGCGGTTCACCAATCAGGAAATGTCCTGGAGTCAACGCACCGAAGTCATTGGGGTCGTTCGACATGGGTGAAATAGGTCTGGAGTTGAGAATCGCTTCTATTTCGATAACCATTGTTTCTAGTTCTTCGTAAGTTAAGGAAGCACTAGCTAAGCTCCTGGTTAAAAAGTGTTTTGCAGATTTTACTGCCGCCTCCCAAAGGCCTCCAAAATGAGGTGCTCGAGGTGGTATGGACCTGAATTGTATATTCTTTTTGCTGCATGTATTTTCAATTGCTTCTTTTGCCTCGCTTGTATAAATTGCGGGTATTAGTTCAGACAATTTATTTTTTGCCCCTACAAAGTTCGTTGCATTATCGCTATATAGGTTTTGGCAATGTCCTCGTCGGCCAACAAACCGTTTGATGGCTCCTATAAATGCGTCAGTGGTTAGATCGCTTACCAGCTCTAAATGTACTGCCTTCGTAGAGAAGCAACAAAATATAGCAATATATGCCTTGTGTGGCCCTTTTCCTCTCACCTTGTAGTGAACTGTCATTGGACCACAGTAGTCTACTCCAGAATTAATGAACGGCCTAGCTGGTGTTACCCGTGTGAAGGGCAGGTTGCCCATAATTTGGTGAAATAGGGAGGCTTTGGCTTTACTGCATATTTTGCAGGGATGGGCAAAATCGTTGTCTTACTTTTCCTAAGTTTGTGCACCACAATGCTTGTTGTCTTTATGTATCATTTCAAATATCAGCTAAGCGATTGGATCATTGTAAGGAAGAAGCAGCTGATGTTTGGAATCGTATTTCAATGATGAGGCTTCCAGTCGACCTCCCACACGTATCAAACCTTCAGCGTCCAAAAATGGTGAAAGGTTTGACAAATTGCTGGTTCCTTGCAATACTTTGTATTTAGCAAGCTGTTGAATTTCTTCTTTGAAATCTGATGCCTGTATTTCCTTGATGATTAACATTAGTGCATTTTGTGTTGAAGACGCCAGAATGAATTCTTATGATTTATTTTATAGATGAAATCGGGTTTTGTTGAAGTCATCACTAATGCTTGCTTTTGTTTTCTCTCTAATTGCTTGGGTGGGCAAGGTTCGGCCTGAATTTAGGTGGTCAAGCTGTTTCTTGGCCGTGTAAAAATATCGGACCATGGAATCATAAAGAGCAATCTTTCAGGTCCCTGGGTGCAATTCCTCGAGATAATATGTCTGCGGGATTACATTTTGTGCTGACGTGCCGCCATTGTTCTGGTCTAGTGTTTTAGAGGATGGTTGAAATTCTATTGGCAACAAAGGTGTTGAGAGATGCTGATGAGTTTATCCAAGACAGCACAATTTCCGAATCAGTTCACAACCAAACTTGGCTTGTAAACTGAAGATCAGCTATTATTATTGTAGCTTGTACAGCTGCACATAGCTCCAATCGTGGAATGGATTGAGCTTTGATTGGGGCTACTCGGGTCTTCGCACAAAGGATTTGTGACATGACTGTTCCATGTTTCATGGTAGATCGAAGAAAAGCCACTGCACCGTAAGCCTTTTCTGATGCATCTGTAAATATGTGGAATTGTACAGATTCTGTGATTCCACCTTTAAAAATGTGTCTTGATATTTTTAGCGTTTTCAGTTAATTCAGGTCTGCACAGAAAGAAATCCACTTGGTATGCATAGACTCGGGTAGATGTTGGTCCCAATCCAGTTTTATTGAGTTTCATAAAAAATAATCACCTCTCTTGGATGTAAAACGCGATGGGTTATTTTTTGAATATATTATATATGCTGCAAAATCCGATATATCTAGCATATTGTAGAAAAGAGCGAGGGGCCAGTGATTTGTTTTGCGTTTTGTTGAATATTCTGTTAGCATATGCTGTAGTACATCTACACCTCCCTTCGTCTGGTTGGAAAATGGTATTATATTTGCTTAGAGATGGTAAGGTGAGCTTTCATTACAAAACATCTTTCATCAAATTGAAATACGATGAATCAAAAGAATTTACATATTCCATTTGCAAAAAAGTTTCGTATATAAAGCAGAAATCTACATCAACTGACACTACTCACAGTGGACCAAACACAAAAGAACGCTGATGATGAAGGTTTAGTGGCCTTCGAAAACTGCTAGCTGCTCCGTTCAACTATGTGTTGTCAGAATATTTACAACTAACTTTTTTTTTATTTGTTCATTAATACTTATCACATGTAATTTGGATTAAAAAGCGATACGAACTTTAGCCTGTTCAACTTATAAATATAGAAACAAATGAAGTTCGAAAAATAATAATTATATTAACTAAAAATATTTTTATTTGACAAAAAAGCACCAAAAGCACTGTAAGAAATTGTTAAAAGCACTGTAAATACCCGCTTTTTAAAAAATGGTATAAGCCAAAATTTCGCGTTTATGAAGAGGCAAAAAGCACCAAAAATACCCGAAACGCACCAAAATACCATTACTGCCATAGAGAAAAAACCAAAATGAGTAAAATACATATACAATACGAACATAAAGTCTCCTCATGACACAAACCTACATTTATACAAATCCACACAGGCATACATATGTACATACATATACATATATTACATACATTCAACCAAACATCTAGGCAAATATATGTTAATGGACATACAAACACACATACATATGAACATACATATTTGTAGCACCTAAAATTAAAGTTGCTTAAAATTGAAATTTTAACAAAAAAGACAATAACAAACTACACAGAAAATAAATACCGCAAGTGCAAGATATTTTGTTGTTGCATGAAACCTCCACCAATTTTTTGTGAAAATATAAAGAGAATGGTAAGAGACAACATTTCTCTTTGATATTTTAATAGATTTCTTTGTTTAAAGAAAAAGCTTTAATCATTTTTATTTCGATTCTAAGTATGATTGCCAAATTTTATACTCGCAAGACACATAAAATCGCCTAAACGGAGGAATATAAAATTAACGAAACAATAGTAGAAAAACAAAATCAACCGTAAATAAATAAATTGGAATAAATAAGATTTGGGATAGGTAGTAAAGAAAAATAAAAAACTCTCTATGTATGTATTTAATTTTAATTTCTGAACTCACCAGCTCATATTTACTAACAATAGTAAAAGCGTTTATTTAAATTGAAAATTAAAATTTTAAAAATTCCAGCAAACATTTTAGTTTTTTTTAACTCATTGTATCATTTGTGCTAAAAAGATCCAGAGCATTTACTAAACCTGAAAATTAAAAGTTTACAAATTTCAGCAAATATTTTAGTTTTTTTTTTAAACTCATTATCTCATAATTGATAAAAGGAACAAAAGCGTTTATTTAAATTGAAAATTAAAATTTTGCAAATCCCAGCACAATTTTTGTTTTTTTAAATCATTTTCTCATATGTGCTAAAAAGATCAGGAGCATTTTCTAAAATTTAAAATTAAAGTTTGAAAATCCCAGCAAACATTTTAGTTTTCTGAATTCTCACTGACTTCTTTTGAAAACAATAACTAAGGAGTTTACTTAAAGCGTGAAAACTAAAAGTTGCTAATCCCAGCAAACATTTTCATTCCTGAACTAGCCAAATTATTTGCTTTTGATAATTAAGTGATGTACTCAAGTAGTAATAACTAAAAATTTTGCAAATCCCAGCGAAGATTCAATTTTTGAAATCACCAGCTTATATTTCCTAACAATATTAAAAGTTTGTACTCAAGTTGAACTCAAAAACTTTGCAAATATCTGCAACTATTTGCAAACTAGTTTTCATCTCGAACACAAATCACAGCGAACATTTTTAAGTATAAAGAACGGACTGTGCTTAAATTTCCTCAATCCCAGCAAATGACGTTAAAGTTTTATTAAAGATGAATGAGGGGTTTATATTCGATACGGATGACTTGGTCACCTTCTGCGCTGAGTTCGAAAATCTCCCAATAGAAGACCTCACAGATTCCATTTTGGAAGTCAACCTCCAAGATTTGAACGATCGATGGCAGAAGGTGCATAAATCCTATAGGATGGTTCGCACTTCAAAGAATGCAAAGACTAGTGAAGAATTTTTAGAATTTGCACAACGAAAATACTCCGTGTGTACACGAGCTTTCCACAAGTGTAAGACAAAGATTCTTAATATTCAAAGAACTTTCATTTGTATGGGAGTATTCAAATAATTGAAGCCCCAGCAAATGAGAATTCATATTCTCACGTCAACGTTCCTCCTTGCGATACAGACACTTTTCACAGGTCGATTCCGCCTTGAATTTCTATCCCGCTTTTTAGAGTTTTGAAGAATTCAATCTCTTGTTCGATTTTTGTAAAAATGTAACTGATAAAAATTCATTCTAAATATTTTTTAAGTGCGGTTATTTTGCTTAACTATCCAAAACCCTGTGTGCTTCGCTATACCCCATAAACGGTTTGAGATGAATATAATTTTTTTATTAGAACTATTTTGTAGAATACAATTCTCATTATTAATATAAATAGTCACCAAGAGTTTCAAAATTCTCACTGATTTAGTTTTCAAGATATTTTTAAGATAAACATATTCTCTATTTGAGAGGAGCCATTCTACTTCTCCAATCCCTATTTTTTCTATCATTGGCAGAATCAGCGGAATTTCAAGTTTTTGTTTGTAGTAGATAGCAAGATATTGTAAAAATAAATATTTAATTTTCTTGGGAGGTGACACAGTTTTTGCTATACTATTGACTTCTTTTTATAATACTCTTTTCTTTATAGGCGTTACTGCTTATGAAAAAAAATCTAAATTTAGACTATGTTGGCTGCCAATATATCTTGGGTAATAGCCTCTTGTTCCTTCTAGACCATCAGTAATACTCTGTAAGCAAAGCAGCAAGATCGATATACTCTGGTAATATTTTTGAAAAATTTCACTCCTTGTTAAATTCTGAAATTGTTTCCAGAGACAATGCACAATATTATCAGAGTTATCCCCACAATATTTCAAGTTTCTCACTATATTAGATTTTTGGATATCGCACAGCAAATCTTTTTTCTTTATGGCAGGTTTCACACCCAACATGTCGAATTCGAACTTGTCATAAGACAATGCACAATATAAAAATCGTTAATCACACAAAATTTCACGTTTGTTACTGAAAGATATTTCAGAAAAAAATTATAATGGAAGTTGAACATAAAAAAGGAGCGGAATCGGGACAGTCGCTCTTAATTGATGCGATTACCAACGAGCGATGTTGATTTTTATTTATATAACTCGATAAGTAATATTTTATAAATACTTTTCTTTATTTAAAAGCATTTTTTTAGTTGGAAACTGTGTTTTCTTAAGTACATACAAAACTTTGTGTGCATATTGTACATCCCGCTCATTGTCAGAAGAATCACCATTATTTACTACATTTCGTAAAACATGCAAATTTCAATGCTGAAGCCCCTGACAATCATGGCCCTGAAACTTCAGCTCAAGGAACGGCAAGTCGCTGACTTAGATAACTCCAGCGCCAACGGCACTACATTGCCTCCCACAGCAATATTGAAAATCAGTCATCAGGGAGAACATTTTAAAGCACGAGCTGATAGCCCATTCGAATTCAATTTGCCAGTTTATGCTATACGCCGAGAAAATTGATCGGTATATAGACGTACAATTGATTGTTGTTCCCAAAATTACCCAAATGCTACACAGTTGTTCGCTCTCTAAATCTGATATTTCCGACGATTCCATCAAAGATATCGACCTCGCCGACCCCGATTTTCATTTGGCTAGTCGTGTAGATCTGTTAATTGGCAGTAACACACTGCCCCAAGTTTTCTTCGAAGGAACATCAAGAGTTGCTACTCCATTAATGGCTCAGCGCACTATTTTCGGATGGATACTCAGTGGTCCAGTTAGTTTTGAGCCCGTTTTCGTATTTTCACTTGGAGTGACTGAAGTCACATACGATACCCTTGGCGACCAATTAAGAAAGTTTTGAAGCAAGAAAGGATTCCGACTCAGCGTCCAGTATCTGAAGAAGACGCGTTTTGTGAAGAATTGTATAAGAAAACGACCCTTCGTAATAAGAATGGTCGTTGCATAGTAAAACTCCCCTTCAAATCAGAATTTCCAACAGAAATTTGTCACAGTCCATCTCCAGCCATAAAAAAGGCGCAATATTTTAATATGGAGCAAGAAACTCGAATTATCAGAATCATATAAAAACGTTTTAAATGAATTTATCACGATGAATCATATGAATCCCATAATTTCGTCGGAAAATGTGTCCCCAAATTGGTATCGTGTCTGTCATGACTTTCACATCGGTGTAAAAGTGAATCTTTTCCGCATATTTTGGTGTCCTGACATTCACTTCCGAATAATTTTTTTGTTTTATTTTCGACTGCACCAAGCAATGCGAAAGTAAATACAATCGCATTTTTTCCACATTAAAATTAATTGAATTTAAACGAAATCTTTTCTAAAATTAGGCTTGATATCTCATCTACCTAATTCGAAAATTTAAACCAATATACATATATTTGGTTTTAATACATAGAAAAGGGGACATGCCCACATTAGCAACCAATTTTGCAAAAATATTCGGAAGTATGCAGCCACCAAATCTTTTTTTGCGACTCGGAAATTTTCATTATAATTGAAAACGTTCGAAAGTCGTGACAGACACATATAACTCATTTTATTTACCTTAAGTACTGAATGGCTTAAGCCCGAGAGCAAATCCACCAAAGTCAGAGTAGTCCTCAATGCGTCAAAAAAGTTGAGCTCGGGACTATCTCTAAACGATGTCCTCCATGCAGGAACCACTCTACAAACCGACTTAATGAGCATAATTTTAAAATGGAGGCCTTACAAATACGTATTTAATGGTGATATTGAAAAAATGTATCGTCAGATCCTGGTACACAACGAAGACACACAGTTTCAACGAATTCTCTTTCGTTGAACCCTAAATGAGCCTATTCAAGATTATGCCTTAGAAACTATAACCTTCGCAATAAATTGCGCTCCATATTTAGCTATTAGAACCCTAGTCGCAACTATTACTAAGAACATCTTAATATTTTCCAGCATATTTCAAAATATGGTCTTATGCGCTCGAAATTTTAAACATTGAATATCAGAATGTTAGAAGCATTTATTATAAAATACATACATGAATATTATTTTACAATTTCTTTTAAAGAAGAAATTTTCATTAAAATCGTTTATCGTTATTTTGTCAAAAGATGAATTTTTTTCAAATATGACGAAATTTATTTACTTTTATTTAGAAATTCAGACTATAGTATGTATAACTAGATACGTATACAAGTAGTAGTGAAATGGCGGTTCGGGGGCAATTAAAATTGTTAAATTGTGGGTGAAATTGTTAAATTTGGGTAATTAAAATTTGAAAATTGTTAAATTCTTGGAAATTTGTGAAATTTGATACCTACGAGGGTGGTTCGATAAGTCCTTTAAATATTTTTCGAGGGTGGTTCAATAAGTCTGTCTTTTTCCTAATGCCTACGGCAATGCATGACATTTTTTTCAAATGCCGACGGCAAAATATGATTATTATTTTTTTCAAATGCCGACGGCAAAAGATGATTATTATTTTTTTCAAATGCCGACGGCAATGTATGATTATTATTATTTTTTCCTAATGCCTACGGCAATGCATGATATTTTTTTCAAATGCCGACGGCAAAACATAATTATTTTTTTGAAATGCCGACGGCAAAAGATGATTATTATTTTTTTCAAGTGTCGACGGAAAAACATGATTATTATTTTTCCTAATGCCTACGGCATTACATAATTACTATTATTTTTATTTTTTTTTTCCAATGCCGACGGTAAAACATGATTGTTATTTTTTTCTAATGCTCCCAGTGTTGCCAGACTGTAAAAATTTGTTATCATAATACTATATCAGTAATATCAGAGAAAATAGATTTGATGACTACTAGGTCATATGGTCTCATATGAATCATGGGAATGTGCTTGTGTGATTTCCTCACGCTAATAAATTTTTTATAAATAAACAATAAATAAATAAATTGTTATAAAATAAAATAATTAAATAAATTATTTTATTTATTTATAAAACGTTCTCATGTATGTGAACACCCCTAATGCTTGTGTGTGGGGGTCCAGCTTGTTTGTCGCTGGTAAGCTTATATTCGGTTTATTTGTTTAAGAAGTATATTTGTATGTATGATGTATGTATGTATGTGTATGTATGTGCGATCGAAAGAACTTGTGCGTGGAATATTTTGTGGCTGTGTAGAATACATTTATATTTTGCAACGTAATCATTTTCTTTGTCTGCGATTATATTAAAGCAGCAAAGTTTCAACTAAGTACAGTCATCAGCAGAGAAAAAGAAAGTTAAAACTGTGAATGCTGCAAGGATACTGCTACTAATTTTCGTATAAATACGCCAACTTTTCTAACCAACACATCAGTACTTTATTGTATTTACAAGTAGTATCATCAGCAATTGTGTTAAAGTTTTATAATAATAAAATAATTAAAAATGAGTTATACAGGTTATCAGTGTAATAGATGTCATAAGGTATACAAATACCAAAAGTCCTTTTTGGATCATGTGAAAAGTCATAGCGTGCAGGATCAAATGGTCGTAAGTCGGGGTACAAATCAAGAGCAACCGCAGACATTTGTTCAAAATCATCAACAGCACATAAATTCATTTCATCACCAGCAGCACCCTTCTCTACAGTATCCCCAATATCAACAATACGGTATGCCTAACTGTTACCCTATACCAATGTCATGGAGTAATCAGTTTTCGGCATCAGGAGTACCAATGCAATATGAGTGTCCAAGTTACAATTATAATCCCGTCACACCAGTTAATCAAATGGAGCAGTATTCCAATTTGATGCAATGGCAACCTCTTAATTATCATCAACAAGAGCAGCAGCTACAACAACAAGCTCATCAACAAGTTGTGGATATCCTTGGAGGGACTTTATACAACGATGCTATGGACATAAGTTTACCGGAAAGTGATGGAGAAGTAGAAGTAGAAGAAAAAAGAGAAGAAACTCTGCCAACTCCAATGAGTACTTCGCATGCTAGCAGAGAAGAAGAAGTCGAAGAGAATGTGAGATATTACCAAATATCGAAAGCCTTCCAAAACCATATCGCCACATATGTAATACTAAATAAAAAGGACCAACTTCTATTGGAAGAATTTATTAAAGAAAACATGAATATTTTTATTGAGAGACTTCAAATGTCTTTGTCTAAGCATACAATAAATAAATTTCATGTGAGTATTGTGGCGGAGTACATCAAAATTGAAGGAGAAGAATTGGAGTTGTGTATTATAACACATGTAGCCAAAATGAGTTTGCTGACGAAGGCAGATAACATTGAAGAATTATTCCGTAAACAGGTTCAGGAGATTTTAACCAAAATGTCCGAATTTGAAGAGCGAGATTCTGGTTGGACTTTGTCACGCATAGTTCGAGCAGAAATCAACATCAACAAATCTTCGCTAGTCAAAGGATCAAGTTGGATATCCACACCTGAAAAATTAGTAAGAAATTTTGCATGCATCAATATTGAAAACAGTGATGAATACTGTTTCAAGTGGTGTATAATCGCAGCCATGGATACGACCAACTCTTATGATGCCAGACGTTGCAGTTTTTATAATATTCAGGACATTTCTGCAGAGACGATTGTTACGCGAAATGGTGTAGCGTTAAATTTCAAAAACTTAACTTACCCATTAGCACTAAACAAAATTAAGGAGTTTGAGGTAAATAATCCAGCAATAAGTGTTAATGTGTTTGGGTACGATGAGGGAGCAGATCAAATCATCGGTCCCTATTATGTGACCAAGGATGAAAAAGGAAAGCATGTCAACTTGTTGCTTTTGGAGAATGGTGAAGTTCATCACTACATATTGATAAAAGACATATCAAGGTAAGTTAGAAAATTATTCAACACTTTAATTTAATGATACATATACTTGTTTTATATATTTTATAATAGAGACATTTTACTTATAAACTTTTATATATTTTTTATTATTCACAGACTTTTACGAAGTCAATTAAGGCAGAATGAACACAAACTTCATATCTGCAACACCTGTCTCCAATACACACATAACGAAAATGGTATGAGTAGCCATAAGGCGGAATGCGGCAAAATCGTGACAACTATGCCGTCAGGTCCAGATGCAGTTCTAAGTTTTAAGGGGCATCAGAGGAAAATGGATGTCCCCTTTGTGGTGTACGCAGACTTCGAATGCATCCTGGAAGACATTAGTAATAACGTGGGTAGTAAAACCAGTCTTGTCAAAAAGCACAATCCTTGTGCTTTTAGTTAATACATTAAGTGTCTCCATAGCAATAAGTTAGATAAATTAAGGGTGGAGGTAGTCACACCGCTAACTACAGAGGTTGTCCTGTGTACTCTTTCGTAAAGAAGACTATGGTGCAAAAACCTAAATTAGCTCCAGCTCAATCAGCAAACGCTTACTCTGCCACTTTTGCGCAAATGAGCCAACCAGTTACTTCCCGTATATCGTATGCAGATGCTGCTAAGACCAATTCAATTCCCACACAAAATGTTTCCCCG
This sequence comes from Tachina grossa, assembly GCA_949987645.1. Lineage (NCBI taxonomy): Eukaryota > Metazoa > Arthropoda > Insecta > Diptera > Tachinidae > Tachina > Tachina grossa. The sequence goes on along the minus strand of OX465274.1, from coordinate 106,950,885 downwards.
CAAAATAATTCAAAAAATACTGACGCAAGCTTTAATTTTAATCGCCTTGAAGCTACTATTGAAAATCTGGTGCAAACTATAAACAATTTTACAACAAATATGACTAGCATGATGCAAGAAATGCTGCGAATGCAGAATACTCTGCTTCAAGCATTAATTAATAAGCCATGAACACGTTAACAATATGTTTCTGGAACGCAAACGGCATTCGCCAACATAAAAATGAACTTGAGCACTTCCTCACGGAAAAAAATATTGATGTAATGTTAGTATCTGAGACTCATTTGACTTCGAGAAGTCTTTTTAAAATTTATGGCTACACTATATATGATACAAAGGACCCTAGAGGAAGGGCTTGCGGTGGATCAGCAATTCTAATAAAGTCAAGACTCAAGCACTATGTTCTTGATAACATTTGTGAAGAACACCTACAAGCAACAAATATTGGCATTGAAAGTTTTTGTACAAATTTTGTTATATCATCAATTTACTCCCCTCCCAGATTTTCAATCACTGAGAATCAATATGAGGATTTCTACAAATCTCTTGGACCTTGTTTTGTAGCAGCTGGCGACTACAATGCTAAGCATACGTTCTGGGGTTCGCGTCTTATTACCCCCAGAGGTCGAGCATTGTTCAACACTATTTCAAAAATGGGCTTGGATGTCATTTCGAGTGGGGAGCCCACTTATTGGCCTACTGACATACAAAAAATTCCGGATGTTATAGATTTTGGCGTCATAAAAAATATCTCTAGGGATTTAATTCAAGTTCAAGCTTCTCTTGATCTTTCGTCCGATCACTCTCCGACGATCATTACAATTTGTAGTCCCTTAAGAAGTAACTTACCTGACCCATATGTGAAGATGATCAATCGTGTTAATTGGCTGGGGTTCAAAAAATATCTCAGTAGTCATTGTACGGAAAACATTACGCTTAGAACATCCGATGATATTGAATCTAACATTGCCAATCTCAGCGAGAATATTAAACAGGCTGCTGAACATGCCACTAACTCCCATCCGCAAACTGGGTTTAATAAAATTTATTCTACAGACATTGAACGTCTCGTACGTGAAAAAAGAAGAGCTAGAAGGGAATGGCAACAGCACAGATCACCACAAAATAAAATCAGATTTAAAGAGTGCACTAAACGACTCCAAGAGTTGCTTGCATCTGAAAAAACTGCATCTCTTAAAAATTATCTGGAAGGTCTTGATGTCACACCAGCGTCTAATTACTCCTTGTGGCGCGCTGCTAGAAAGCTTAAAACACCCGTTGAGTATAAGCCACCTCTACGCACATCTACGGGAAGTTGGGCAAGAAGCGATACTGAAAAAGGTAAAATATTTGCTGAGCACTTAAAATCCGTTTTTACGCCAAACATATGTACTGGTGTTGCTGATTTGCCGAATGTAGTCGCTCTACCCCCTCAACACATAAAGTTTAAGACGCGTGATTTACAAAAATTAATTGCCGAACTCAACCCGAAGAAAGCTCCGGGTATTGATGGAATTAGTAACCAGATGCTTATGAACTTGCCTCGTATTGCAATAAGAATCCTATTATTCATATTTAATGCCATTTTACGACTGGAGTATTATCCACACAGCTGGAAGCTTGCCAAGGTTAAAATGATTCCAAAGCCGGGCAAAGATCTAACCAAGGCTGAGTCATATAGGCCAATAAGTCTACTATCAACTATGTCAAAGCTTTTCGAAAAACTGCTCACAACAAAATTGTCCCAAATTCTAATTAGTAGTGGGTGCATCAATTTGGTTTTAGAAGTCAGCATAGCACCATTGAACAAACTCACAGACTGGTTCAATTTATAAGAAGAACTTTTGAGGAAAAAAGGTATTGCTCTGCGCTCTTTATTGACGTTTCCCAGGCATTTGATAAAGTGTGGCATGAAGGCCTAATTTTAAAATTGAAGACTTACTTACCAATAAACATTTTAAATCTTTTGGAAAGTTACATTATTTCCCGTAAGTTTACTGTTGTGGAAGGAGACTTTACGAGTAGGCCTGAAACTATTTCATCCGGTGTGCCACAGGGGAGCATACTGGGACCAGTTTTATATTTGATTTATACTTGTGATATGCCTGTGAGCAGTAGTATCCATACTTCCACATTTGCCGACGATACAGCCTGCCTTAGTATGCACGAAAACCCTGATGAGGCATCCCGCAAACTCCAGGAACACATAAGCCAGATGGAGCTTTGGTTAAACTTATGGAGAATTAAAGTCAATGAACAAAAGTGTGTCCATATAACGTTCACCCTAAGAAGAGATACTTGCTCCCCCATTCGGATTAACAATCAAGTTGTTCCTCAGCATTCACATGTGAAATATCTTGGCATACACCTTGACCGACGACTTACATGGAAACACCACATTGACTCTAAGTTAACTCAAATGAAACTTAAATTAACTCAGGTACATTGGCTGATTGGTAGAAATTCAACACTTAGCCTAGACTGCAAACTTTTAATATACAAGTCGCTTTTAAAGCCAATATGGTGTTACGGAATTCAACTATGGGGCACTGCTTCAGCTTCAAATGTAGAGAAAATTCAACGAAGGCAAAATAAAATTTTACGCATGATAACATCGGCTCCATGGTACATCAAAAATTCAAATATACATCGCGATTTGAATATGCCACTAGTGACTGAAGAAATTGCAAAATACGCAGGCAAATACCTAACAAAACTCGAGTCACATCCTAATCCGCTTGCTCGTAATATTTTGAACTTTACTGGGCACATCCGCTTAAAAAAAGAGATACACGGGCTCTAATATTCAACACTCTAGATGATGAAGCTGCTTGAAAACACCTTTTTCTTTTTGTTGCTTATCACTACTTATGTATTATTAATAACTATCACTAAGCTTATGTCCGACATTGGTCGGGCCTAATAATTTTTTTTTATAGATTTAAAATTTGAATACTTATTGTTAGTTCATATTTGAAGATACAATAAATAAAAAACATGCATTAAAAAAAAAAAAAAAAAAAAAATTTTATTAAAGATTGTGAGGATATTTATAATAATCATTTAGTAAATAATAGGCAAATGGATATTTTATCCCCTTCTGATATTTATAATTTTTATAGTGCGGTGAATTGTCATATTTGTCAAAAATTTCTAGGTAAAGATCGCGTTAGAGATCATTGTCACATTAGCGGTAAATATAGAGGTGCAGCCCACAATAACTGTAATTTGAATTACCAAATTCCCAAGTTTATACCAGTTTACTTTCACAATTACTCAAATTATGACTCACATCTTTTTATTAAAGAACTAGGTGAAATTTCTATGCAACTGAAAGTACTCCCTCTCAATAAGGAGCTTTATATATCACTCTCGCAATTACAGAAATGAGCGATGGTCATAATCTTGAAATAAGATTTCTTGATACATTACGCTTTATGGCTGGGAGTTTAGAATCATTAGCCTGCAATTTGTCGGATAATGATTTTAACACTATAAGGTCCTTATTTCAATCAGAAAAAGAATTTCAGCTTATTAAGAAGAAAGGTATTTTCCCCTATGAGTACCTAAATTCATTTCAAAAATTAGACGAGTGCCAGCTGCCTTCACGCAGTGATTTCTTTAATAAGTTAAACAATAAAGAGTGTTCGTTAGAGGAATACTCACATGCTGTAGAGGTATGGAATACTTTTGGTTGTAAAACAATGAAAGATTACATGGAACTTTACTTAAAAACAGATGTCCTCTTACTGACAGATATTTTCGAGAACTTTAGAAAAGTTTGTAAAGGTATTTATGAGCTGGATCCATGTCAATACTATACCGCACCTGGACTTTCCTGGGATGCAATGTTAAAATACACAAAAATTGAACTAGAATTATTGACGGACATAGACATGTACAATTTTATGAAAAAAGGTATACGTGGGGGAATCGTACAGTGTAGCCAAAGATATTCGAAAGCGAATAACAAACATTTGGAAGATTTCGATAAAGAAAAGCCCTCGGAGTTTCTTGTCTATTTAGACGCAAATAACCTTTACGGTTGGGCAATGTCGGAATATCTTCCTCATGGTGGGTTCAAATGGTTATCGCAAGACGAGCTGAATCTGGATTCAAACAGCATAGCTGACAATGGAACAGACGGTTATGTATATGAGGTCACTTTAGATTATCCTTCTCACTTACATGACTTGCATAGTGACCTACCTTTTTGCGCTGAAAATAAAAAACCACTGCAAGCGAAGTATAACAAGTTGATAACCGATTTCTCTACAAAGCAATCATACGTGATACACTTTAGAGTTCTTAAACAATGCTTAGAAAATGGCTTAGTTTTAAAGAAAACTCATCGTATTCTAGCATTTAAACAATCTCCATGGTTAAAAGGCTATATTGACCTTAATACCAGACATAGAGCCACTGCTAAAAATGCTTTTGAAAAAAACTTTTTCAAGCTACTTAATAATGCAGTCTATGGTAAAACCATGGAAAATGTGGATAAGAGGAGAGATGTTAAAATTGTCAATAATTGGGAGAGAACGAATCGGAACCATTTGGGGGCTCAAGATTGGATATCAAAACCAAATTTTCATAGTTTATCTATATTTTCTGAAGATCTGGTAGCAATCGAAATGACTAGAGTCAAAACCTGCTACAATAAACCAATTTACTTAGGATTTTGTGTACTTGAATTGTCCAAATGGAAAATGTATAATTTTCATTACGGGTACATGCAACCTAAGTTTAAGACAAAACTCTCATTGAACTATATGGATACGGACTCTTTTATATATTCAATAAAGACGGATGACTTTTACACTGACATAAAGAATGACATAGAAGAACATTTTGATACATCGGACTATCCCACGGACAATACTTATAATTTCCCATTAATAAATAAAAAAGTTTTAGGCATGATGAAAGATGAAAACTGCGGTAAGATAATGACAGAATTTGTTGGGCTGCGATCAAAATTGTACTCATTCAGTGTACAAAATCAAAATGACGTTAAAAAATCAAAGGGGCTAAGTAGTAGGGAACTGGGCATCCGGGGACAATTAAAATTGTTAAATTGTGGCTGAAATTGTTAAATTGTTGCTGAAATTGTTAAATTTGGGTAATTAAAATTTGAAAATTTTAAAATTCTTGAAATTTGATACCTACGAGGGTGGTTCGATAAGTCCTTTAAATATTTTTCGAGGGTGGTTCAATAAGTCTGTCTTTTTCCTAATGCCTACGGCATGCATGATAATTTTTCCTAATGCCTACGGCAATACATAATTATTTTCAAATGCCGACGGGAAAATCATGAAAATGATTTTTTCTAATACCAATGGTGAAATAGTGATTATTAATTTTTCCTAATGTCTACGGTAAAACATGTTTATTAATTTTTCCTAATGCCGACGGCAAAACATGAATATAATTTTTTCAAACGCCGACGGGAAAATGATTTTTCGTAATGACGACGGGAAAACATGATTATTATTATTTTTTTCCTAATGCATACGGCATGCATGATAATTTTTCCTAATGCCGACGGCAAAACATGATAATTTTCCCTAATGCCTACGGCAATGCATGATAATTTTTTCAAATGCCGACGGCAATACATGATTATTTTTTTTCCTAATGCCGACGGCAATACATACTTATTTTTCCTAATGCCTACGTCAATGCATGATAATTTTTCCTAATGCCGACGGCAAAACATGATTATTTTTTTCAAATGCCGACGGCAAAACATGATTATTATTTTTTTCAAATGCCGACGGCAAAACATGATTATTATTTTCTAATGCTCCCAGTGTTGCCAGACTGTAGAAATTTGTTATCGTAATACTACATCAGTAATATCAGAGAAAGTAGATTTGATGACTACTAGGTCATATGGTCTCATATGAATCATGGGAATGTGCTTGTGTGATTTCCTCACGCTAATAAATTCTTATAAAATAAAATAATTAAATAAATGAATAAAATAATTACATAAATTATTTTATTTATTTATAAAACGTTCTCATGTATGTGAACACCCCTAATGCTTGTGTGTGGGGGGTCCAGCTTGTTTGTCGCTGGTAAGCTTATATTCTGTTTATTTGTTTAAGAAATATATTTTTATGTAGGTATGTATGTGCGTATGATGCATGCATGCATGTATGTATGTATGTGTGTATGATGTTTGTATGTATGTATGTATGTATGTATGTACGATCGAAAGAACTTGTGCGTGGAATATTTTGTGGCTGTGTAGAATACATTTATATTTTGCAACATAATCATTTTCTTTGTCTACGATTATTTTAAAGCAGCAAAGTTTCAACTAACTACAGTCATAAGCAGAGAAACAAAAAGTAAAAATTTGCAAGTTAGCAAAAATGCTAACTTTTCCTCCTCCTTCCCACTTCCTTCTCTTTCCTTTATGTAGTTTGTATTTGAAATAAGAAAACACTTGTAGATTTTTTATTTTTCTATACATTTATTGCTTAAAATTTTTTTAAATTTTATAATAATACATACATTAATATTTTAAAGAGTGAAAAAATTCATTTAAAGCAAGATATTTCTTTTGTTAGTAAAATAGCATTTTTGAATGCGCAAACACCAAGTTTATGATAATTACAATAAAAATATTCTGGATACTTAATCTCCATTTGTTTAAAGTTGATACAGCCTATATCCTCAACGTTAAAAATTTTTCGGCATAAGATTTTTTCCAACCATCGTCTTTTCTCTTCACCTTTTACATAAATTTTAGAACATCTTGTGTTGGCTTTTAAAAAATTGCAAACGCTTTCAAAAGAAACTGATCCAGCAGTCCAGCTGAGGTGATGATAGTTTTTCGTTAGCCACTTTGCTTCTCTTTGCTTTTTTATTGATAAGCATTTAAAATCAAATGGTGGTTTTATAATGAAATTGTTATATTCATAATTGTTGAAAACAATCGCTACTTCTTTTGCGATGAAATCATTTGAATTACTTTTGAAACCTTGTACGTCTATAAAAATTGTGTTATTTTCCATATTACTCAATTTATAAGACTTTTCGAACTTGTCCTTTGATGGGTATATATTCTATTATGCGATCATGAATAAGAATGCAGTAAGCTGATGTCTTTGCTGCAATATTAGTTGCTGTTTCAAATGCTATTTTTATATCAATCGGTCCATTATTGAGTGATTCATTCTGATGACTGACATCTACTACAATAATAGGAGCGTTTGTCTTAAACTCTGATGCAGATAGAAGCGGTTGAGATTCCCTCATATAGTAACTTTGTTGGAATCTTAGATACATATCATATAGAATTGCATATCGTTCATTTTTGAACTTTATGTTAAGATCATCATATGGATATGAGACTGAATTTAAATGTACTTTTAAATTAGTCAAATCACAATGAACAAACTTATTTTCTTGTTGAAAAGCAATCAATACAAAACGGGGGCGTTCTCTATTTGCAGCCAGTTTAACATTCCAAATATGGCTAGTACCTGTGTTTAATTGTGGATTAACATGACAATCCCAACTGCGAAATGCCATAGGTATAGAAGCACCATTGTTAATAATTTTTATCATATTCAATTTGCTAAAGTCGGATAATTGTACATGTGGGATTCTCCATGAGATGAGTGAAATTGTAAGTTTTGGTTTGTCAGTAGAAACACTCGAGCGTACAAGATCTTCATCATTCTTATTGTGCAAGAGTATCAATTCATGTTTTCCATTTAGTATAACTTTGTTGTAGTCTTCGGCGAATCCTAGAAGCATTTTTAGAGGTACATAAAAATTGAAAAATCCATTTTCAAGAGTGACATCGTCAATTTTGTTCCATCCAGCATTTTGCATCACATTGCTTTCTGTTGGTGACAGAGAAACCAAATTTTTTATAGTGCTTGTGGCTCCTAAATATCTTGTATGGTCAATTTCAATTCCATTGAGCTCATAGCGAATTTCATCAAATAGATATGCCACAAAGTTATTTTTTAATAAAAAGTTCTCCGAAGAAGAAGAAGAAGATTTGGCCTTATTATCATCGACAACAAATCCCTCTACATAAATGTAGCTCTCACTGGGTAGCACATACAAATCTTGATTTTGTATTGAAATTCTAATTTCATCATTATTGTTGTAAGATTGTAAGTATGGTACATATGTATGATAGTCCTTTTTGATTATATTCTCATCAGACAAGGGTTTATCTAAGACATCTCTTATTGAACTCATTTTGTCTTCAATTTAAAATAAGATCTGAATAATAATATTTGTTTGGTGTTAGGATTTTGCTATTGAATCCTAAAAGTTTTCCAATTGTATTGTCTTTATTAAAATATACAAGATCCTTGGAACTATTAATTTTAACTTGCATTGTATTGTTATTGGCTTCAATAAAAATCTTATTTGCTGGGCAGAGTCGTTTGTATTCCTCTTCTATAAAATCAACTATATTATTTAATTCGTAAGATCCAATTGGTATTTCAATTATATGTTCCCCTATATGAAACATATTGTTGTAGGTGTCTACATTTGGAATACTGTTGTATGAATGAAAATCAGTTAGAGCACACTCATATGCACCATGTAATTCAATAGGAGGAAAGTAACTAGCAGATAGTTCTGATGAGTTAGAGCTCAGAGTAAGTGTTATTGACATTAAAACAGTCTGATTACAATTAAATAATGTTTAGTACACAGTATGGTTTATAAGTATGATTTACATATTTTATTTAAAACTTTTTCTCATTTTAAAATTAAGATTAGTTTCTTAATATTAATGCTATTGTTGTTGTTGCAATTGATGTTGTTGTTGTTTCTAATTTAGTTTTTCTTCCAACTATAATATTTCATCTTTACTTATTCAAGAATTGTGTTGATTAGAAAATCCCAGCCATTTAACATATACCTCCTTCCCTTTAATTTTAAGAACCTTTTCAACTAGATATGTATTTGAAAATCTAGTTTTTGAAAGTTCCTCAGTATAGAAGCCACCTTTAATAGGATTGCCAAGATAGTCTTCTAATATGTATGTTGCAGGATTTGTATTTTGAACTCTTGTAATTGTGAAAATTTCTGTAGTCCAATTTGGAGTATAACCTTTTTCAAATGTGTGCTTATATTTGCTTATGCGAACATGATCTCCCACATTAAATTTCGACATTTTATACATTTTCCAATGACTGTATACTGTATTTAGCAGCTTTTCCTCATTTGTTGAGTTGACTTTAATAGGAGCCATTTTAATGGTACGATGAACTTTTCTATTGTATGCATTGAGTAAATCCTTGTATATATCAATCCACTTATATGAACCATTATAACTAAATTCTTTCCACATCATTCCTTTCAATGTTCTATTAAATCGTTCTACTATTGATGCTTTCATAATGCTATATGTTGAGTAGTGATTAATGTTGTATTTATGCATTAATTTTCCAAAGTGTTTGTTGAAAAATTCTTTTCCATCATCTGTTTGTAAGTTTTTTGGTACTCGTCCCAATTCAAAAATATCTTCCATTGCCTTGGTTGTTTCGAGTGCTGTTTTTGTTTTTAGCGGTACTGCCCATGCAAATTTTGAGAATGTGTCAATTACAGTCAACAAAAATCGATAATTTATATTTTCTTTAGAATAGTTCCCCATTTCAACTAAATCAGCTTGCCAAAAATCATCTACTCCTTTCATTACAACTCTGCGACGCACAAATTGTTTTCGTGCTTCCTTATGGAGTTCATTTACTAAATTTCTTTTTGAAGACATTAAGTTGTTTTTAAAGATTTTTTGCAGAGTGTTGTGATCTGCTTGACGCACTTTCAGCTATTGATACAAACATATAATTTTCTAATCTATAAATTTTTCCATTAAGCTGTTCAATTTGTTCTTCAAAGGATGTTTTAATATGTAGAATATCTTTTTCAATTTTATAATTTTCTTCTATATATAATTTTATTTCGCGTTGTAGTTCCTCAATTTGCATTTGAATATCTTCTCGTATTATAGTATTATCCCCCTTAAAGTATGTTAATAATTTCTCTTCTAATTTTTCGATTTGAGTTTGCAAAAACAAATTATTGATAACATCGTTTTCCTCCAGAGCTTTTGCAACATTTTTGATCCTTTTGTTTTGGACATCAATGTTGTTGTTCGTATCCACAAAGAACCTCAGCAGTTTAGGTGCATTTTTCAAAGAAATTGTGCTGCTAGTATCGTTTAAATAGTGTCCAAATTTATCAACAGACATACTCTATTTAGTTTATTAAAGTTAGTGTATTATATTCGCTTCACGTAGTTCTTCAATAATTGATACAATTTCGTTATTGTGATTAGTATGACCTGCACCTTGTGATGCGAGCAGTAGTTGAAGTCTATCTACTAACTCATTTGGATCGTCCCAGTATATATAGTTGGGATTATTGATGTTAACTTGCATCATTCCCTCACCTAAATAGCTACCTTTGGGCTTAGACCCTGTTGATTCAGGTAAATTCTTCTGGTTTTTCTCATCAATAAATTTCTTAATAATATATTTATATTTATATCCTCTAGTACCCTTAATTTGACCATCAGGTTTAAAGTCTCTTCTATATGCATTAGTAGTAATTAAAATCTTTTTATAGATTTCAAGTTCAAATTTATCGTAATTTTTTGGTATTTTATGAAACATTAGAGAAAATAGTCCTGGTGTTAGAGTCCATATCTGACCACCAACTTGTATTTTATCTTCATTCAGTTTTAGGCTACTATCACCAAATTTCCATTCATTATTGTAATCTTTATGTGGGCCATAGTTTGTATCTAACTCATTTCTCCCTTCCAAAACTGATAAATCAGTATAAGTATATTCTGTATTGGAAGTCTGTGAATAAAAATCATCTTCATCATCATCATCATCATTCTCAGTATTAACATCATTAAATAAGATGGTATTATCAAAAATTGTCCCTTCTACTAGTTTTTTTGGTGTACTTGTCTCTATCTTGACTGATGGGTTTTCAGGCTTTAAACTTGTATTATTTTCAACTTCTGTCTTGATGTTACTTTCTTCTTTCATACGAATTCTTTTAAAATTTTTAGAACTATTTATGAATTCTTTAAGAGGTTCTGTTATAGGTTTGAATGTATCTCTTAATTGTTCACGTGTATCTATTTAACCAGTTTTTATACTACGAAGCTTTTTCTTCAACACATTCCTTGTCAACACCAACTGTTTTAAAATTTTCTCATCCATGTTTGCTAAGGGCAAATAACAGGTATCAGCAATGAGATCAGCTTATCAGGACCTGGTCTGGTTTTCAGATCAGCTTTTCAGGACCTGGTCTGGTTTTCAGACCAGCTTATTAGGATCTGGTCTGGTTTTTAGATCAGCTTATCAGGAGCTGGTCTGGTTTCCAGGTAGCTGGTATAGTTTGGAGATCAGCTTATCAGGTATCGGATGAGGTTATAGCAAATAGATGTATCAAGTTTAAAGTTAGATTAATAACTAAAGTCAATCTTTTATGAGAAATAGTTTATATAGTTATGAAAAAGTCAAATTGCTTTCTGTAGCGACCATCATTTAATTCATTATCTTTGCTTATCACTAAAAAGCCATATCTATCCTTCCAACATTCTCTACAAATTTCTTGGAACTTTTCGTAACTCATATCGCTGCCAACATGATCCCTATAAACATGCTTCATATTTGTATCATCTTGCTTAAACATTATAATAACATTTGCATTGTCTCTTATTAAATGCTTGGGAATTCTAGTATAAGTTTGACACAAGTAGAATGAATCAATATCCCTATGTCGCCCATACAAAAATATGTACGTATATTATTCTGCTTTTCACATGCAACATCATCAAATATCATAACTGAATTAGTTTTAGCTTCGTCAGGTGGAATAACTGATTTATTATCGGTGAATGTATAATATCCCATTCCTTTAATTGGTGAAATTAGTTTCTTCAAGTACTCATATTTGGGTTGATAAAGAGATTTTGAGTATAAATAGATGTTTTCAAACTTGAGTCCATTAGGACTTTCTAGTAAGCCGATCACAACATTAGTCTTTCCACAATTTGATGGTCCCACTATTAGAGCACGAATAGAATTTGGTAAGAGGGGGCTATGCTTTATTTTTGAAGTGATGTTCGATGATTCATCAATATTACGAACTAAAATATTTTTATGTTGTTTCACTAACTGCATTTTTGTAACTAAATACATTTCATAAATGTTACCTCTTATTATAGAAAAAATCAGATAATATGGTTATACGATATCAGAAAACGTTTAGTAATAAAAACACCTTCGTTGGAGGAGGTATAGTAGATAAAATAATAAACTCTCTACCTGTTGAACTTCATCTTCCTGGATATCAGTGCTGTGGACCTGGAACAAAACTACAAAAACGTTTAAATCGAGGTGATAAAGGAATTAATTTATTGGACTCTGCATGTAAAGATCACGATATAGCTTATTCAAAAAATAAGGATTTAAGCACTAGACACAAGGCTGATAAAATACTTGAAAATTCAGCTTGGGATCGAGTTTTATCAAAAGATAGTAGTATTGCTGAAAAATCATTTGTCTATATGGTTACTAACGCAATGAAAGCCAAAACAAAATTTGGTATGGGTGTGGAGAAAAAGAAAAATGTTAAAAAGAACAAGCTAAATGATAAAAAACTGTTTAGAACATCAATTAGAGCTGCAACAAAAATACTAAAGAAGGAAAAACCATTAGATATTAACTCAGCAATTAAAATTGCCCGAAAAACTATCAACAAATCATTAAAAGGAAGAAAATCTCAAATTATAGTACCACGTGTAATACGTGTCCCCAAAATTGGTGGGTTTTTGCCTCTAATACCGATTTTAACTGCTCTGGGTGCAATTGGTAGTCAAAAACTGGAGGTGCTGCTATAGCTAAAGCTGTAAATGCAACAAAGAATGCAAAAAATCAACTTGATGAAGCAACTAGACATAATAAAGCGATGGAATCTATTGCAGTTGGAAAGGGACTTTACTTAAAACCATATAAAAAGGGTTATGGTTTAGTTTTCAAAGAGGAATCAAAAAACTATTAGAGATGCTACCCAACAGACCACTATCTGATGAGGACCTAAACCGTTTCTCTATAAATATTCCATATTTTAGAGGAGTTTTCATGTTGAATACTCTACCAAAACGAACAAAGAAAATAGAATATGGAATAATCAATTTAGACGTATCAACAGGACCTGGTACACATTGGGTAGCATATTATAAAAACAACAATGAAAAAGAATATTTCGACAGCTTTGGAAACTTACAACCTCCTTCGGAAGTAGTCAAATATCTTGGTACAAATATAAAATACAACTATAATCAACATCAGAATTTCAATACATTTACCTGTGGTCATTTATGTCTTCAATTTCTGTATGAAATAACTGAAAATATTAAATAAAAAACACAAACATTTATATTTTACAAACTCTTTAATGTCTTTTTATTTATAATTTAAAATACATAATTAATACATATCATTGCCAAATAGAAAATTGGGAATTTGGAATTAGAAATTCACTCAGCTCGCTCTCACCGATTAAGCTTTTTCGATTAGAAAATAAGAGAAACTTGTATGTAGTGCAAAATATAAGGACTTATCCGATTATATTAATTGTTTCTCTTTATGAAAATATCTAATGAAATTTAATGGAATTTCATAATATTGTGAAATTCAATTTGCCTTGTACAGATCCTCTTAAAGAAATCAAGACTGTGCATGTTTAAGCGATATGGAAGATATCATTTTTTTTTATCCAACGAAGTAAAGCCAATAAAGAAATAAAAGTCATTCACACATTTAATTCTTTTTTCAATATTTTATTTCAAATTTTTTCTTAAAAACTTATATACATATGTACAATAGTTTTTCTTAATAAATAGGATTTTATTTACAATCATTTTTCTTAATAAATAGGATTTTATGTACAATAATTTTTCTTAATAAATAGGATTTTATTTAAAATCATTTTAACAACAATAAATAGGATTTTATTTACAATAATGTTTCTTAATAACTAAGATTTTATATACAATTTAAAAATTAACTACTTAACTAAAAATTAACTAATTTTAGCTATTTTCTTGCATTCTAGCAATTTCATCTAGCAACACATCAAGTTCGTATTCAGGGTTAGTTTCCTTAATACGAAAATGATACCATGCATATGTGTTAATATTATTTGACCTAATTTTTCTCTTATCGTCTCCATAACTTAAGACTACCTTATTTAATTTACTAGTATATATATGGTGAAGCTTAGATTTAAATGTTAACATATTATCGTATACATTAGTCTTATTGAATAAACAGTTTCTATAAGTAGCTAAACTATATTTATCTAATATGGATCTTTTTTACCCCCTTTGATTTTTTAACGTCATTTTGATTTTGTACACTGAATGAGTACATTTTTGATCGCAGCCCAACAAATTCTGTCATTATCTTACCGCAGTTTTCATCTTTCATCATGCCTAAAACTTTTTTATTTATTAATGGGAAATTATAAGTATTGTCCGTGGGATAGTCCGATGTATCAAAATGTTCTTCTATGTCATTTTTTATGTCAGCGTAAAAGTCATCCGTCTTTATTGAATATATAAAAGAGTCCGTATCCATATAGTTCAATGAGAGTTTTGTCTTAAACTTAGGTTGCATGTACCCGTAATGAAAATTATACATTTTCCATTTGGACAATTCAAGTACACAAAATCCTAAGTAAATTGGTTTATTGTAGCAGGTTTTGACTCTAGTCATTTCGATTGCTACCAGATTTTCGGAAAATATAGATAAACTATGAAAATTTGGTTTTGATATCCAATCTTGAGCCCCCAAATGGTTCCGATTCGTTCTCTCCCAATTATTGACAATTTTAACATCTCTCCTCTTATCCACATTTTCCATGGTTTTACCATAGACTGCATTATTAAGTAGTTTGAAAAAGTTTTTTTCAAAAGCATTTTTAGCAGTGGCTCTATGTCTGGTATTAAGGTCAATATAGCCTTTTAACCATGGAGATTGTTTAAATGCTAGAATACGATGTGTTTTCTTTAAAACTAAGCCATTTTCTAAGCATTGTTTAAGAACTCTAAAGTGTATCACGTATGATTGCTTTGTAGAGAAATCGGTTATCAACTTGTTATACTTCGCTTGCAGTGGTTTTTTATTTTCAGCGCAAAAAGGTAGGTCATTATGCAAGTCATGTAAGTGAGAAGGATAATCTAAAGTGACCTCATAAACATAACCGTCTGTTCCATTGTCAGATATGCTGTTTGGATTCAGATTCAGCTCGTCTTGCGATAACCATCTGAACCCCCCATGAGGAAGATATTCCGACATTGCCCAACCATAAAGGTTATTTGCGTCTATATAGACAAGAAACTCCGAGGGCTTTTCTTTATCGAAATCTTCCAAATATTTGTTATTCGCTTTCGAATATCTTTGGCTACACTGTACGATTCCCCCACGTATACCTTTTTTCATAAAATTGTACATGTCTATGTCCGTCAATAATTCTAGTTCAATTTTTGTGTATTTTAACATTGCATCCCAGGAAAGTCCAGGTGCGGTATAATATTGACATGGATCCAGCTCATAAATACCTTTACAAACTTTTCTAAAGTTCTCGAAAATATCTGTCAGTAAGAGGACATCTGTTTTTAAGTAAAGTTCCATATAATCTGTCATTCTTTTGTACCCAAAAGTATTCCATACCTCTACAGCATGTGAGTATTCCTCTAAAGAACACTCTTTATTGTTCAACTTATTAAAGAAATCACTGCGTGAAGGCAGCTGGCACTCGTCTTATTTTTGAAATGAATTTAGGTACTCATAGGGGAAAATGCCTTTCTTCTTAATAAGCTGAAATTCTTTTTCTGATTGAAATAAGGACCTTATAGTGTTAAAATCATTATCCGACAAATTGCAGGCTAATGATTCTAAACTCTCAGCCATAAAGCGTAATGTATCAAGAAATCTTATTTCAAGATTATGACCATCTCTCATTTCTGTAAATTGCGAGAGTGATATATAAAGCTCCTTATTGAGAGGGAGTACTTTCAGTTGCATAGAAATTTCACCTAGTTCTTTAATAAAAAGATGTGAGTCATAATTTGAGTAATTGTGAAAGTAAACTGGTATAAACTTGGGAATTTGGTAATTCAAATTACAGTTATTGTGGGCTGCACCTCTATATTTACCGCTAATGTGACAATGATCTCTAACGCGATCCTTACCTAGAAATTTTTGACAAATATGACAATTCACCGCACTATAAAAATTATAAATATCAGAAGGGGATAAAATATCCATTTGCCTATTATTTACTAAATGATTATTATAAATATCCTCACAATCTTTAATTAAAAATGAAACAAATTTTTGTGAAGCAACTTTCCCTGTATAAACCCTTAATTTATCTAACTTATTGTTATGGAGACACTTAATGTAGTAACTAAAAGCACAAGGAGTGTGCTTTTTGACAAGACTGGTTTTACTACTCACGTTATTACTAATGTCTTCCAGGATGCATTCAAAATCTGCGTACACCACAGAGGGGACATCCATTTTCCTCTGATGCCCCTTAAAACTTAGAACTTCATCTGGACCTGACGGCATAGTTGTCACGATTTTGCCGCATTCCGCCTTATGATTACTCATGACGTTCTCCCTATGACTATACTGTAGAAAGCTATTACAAAAAAGTAATTTATGTCTATCGGTGGTTATTTGATTCATCAAAAGTCTGTGAATGACAAAAAATATATAAAAGTTTATTAGTAAAATGTCTCTATTATAAAATATATAAAACAAGTAAATGTATCATTAAAATTAAAGAGTATTAGTATAATTTTCTAACTTACTTTGATATGTTCTTTATCAATATGTAGTGATGAACTTCACCATTCTCCAAAAGCAACAAGTTGACATGCTTTACTTTCTCCTCCTTGGTCACATAATAGGGACCGATG
Source organism: Tachina grossa (assembly GCA_949987645.1). Taxonomy (NCBI): domain Eukaryota; kingdom Metazoa; phylum Arthropoda; class Insecta; order Diptera; family Tachinidae; genus Tachina; species Tachina grossa. The sequence continues at coordinate 106,933,880 of OX465274.1, read as the reverse complement.
ATTTGATCTGCTCCCTCATCGTACCCAAACACATTAACACTTATTGCTGGATTATTTACTTCGAACTCCTTAATTTTGTTTAGTGCTAATGGGTAAGTTAAGTTTTTGAAATTTAGTGTTACACCATTTCGTGTAGAAATAATGTCCGCAGAAATGTCCTGAATATTATAAGTACTGCAACGTTCTATTTGGTTGTGTTTGGTAGTATCCATGGCAGCGATTATACACCACTTGAAGCAGTATTCATCACTATTTTCAATATTGATGCATGCAAATTTTCTTACTAATTTTGTGGGTGTGGATATCCAACTTGATCCTTTGACTAGCGAAGATTTGTTGATGTTGATTTCTGCTCGAACTATGCGTGACAAAGTCCAACCAGAATCTCGCTCTTTAAATTCGGACATTTTTGTTGAAATCTCCTCAACTTGTTTACGGAAGAATTCTTCAATATTATCTGCCTTCGTCAGCAAACCCATTTTGGCTACATGTGTTATAACACACAACTCCAATTCTTATTCTACAATTTGGATGTACTCCGCCACAATACTCACATGAAATTTAATTATTATATGCTTAGACAAAGACATTTGAAGTCTCTCAATAAAAATATTCATGTTTTCTTTAATAAATTCTTCCAAGAGAAGTTGGTCCTTTTTATTTAGTATATGGTATAGTATAGTATATGGTTATATGTGGCGATATGGTTTTTGAAGGCTTTCGATATTTTGTAATATCTCACATTCTCTTCGACTTCTTCTTCTCTCCTAGCATGCGAAGTACTCATTGGAGTTGGCAGAGTTTTTGCTCTTTTTTCTTCTACTTCTCCATCACTTTCCGGTAAACTTATGTCCATAGCATCGTTGTATAAAGTCCCTCCAAGGATATCCACACCTTGTTGATGAGCTTGTTGTTGTAGCTGCTGCTCTTGTTGCTGATAATTAAGAGGTTGCCATTGCATCAAATTGGAATACTGCTCCATTTGATTAACTGGTGTGACGGGATTATAATTGTAACTTGGACTCTCATATTGCATTGGTACTCCTGATGCCGAAAACTGATTACTCCATGACATTGGTATAGGGTAACAGTTAGCCATACCGTATTGTTGATATTGGGGATACTGTAGAGAAGGGTGCTGCTGGTGATGAAATGATTTTATGTGCTGTTGACGATTTTGAACAAATGTCTGCGGTTGCTCTTGATTTGTACCCCGACTTACGACCATTTGATCCTGCACGCTATGACTTTTCACATGATCCAAAAAGGACTTTTGGTATTTGTATACCTTATGACATCTATTACACTGATAACCTGTATAACTCATTTTTAATTATTTTATTATTATAAAACTTTAACACAATTGCTGATGATACTACTTGTAAATACAATAAAGTAGTGATGTGTTGTTTAGAAAAGTTAGCGTATTTATACGAAAATTAGTAGCAGTATCCTTGCAGCATTCACAGTTTTAACTTTTTGTTTCTCTGCTGATGACTGTACTTAGTTAAAACTTTGCTGCTTTAAAATAATCGCAGCCAAAGAAAATGATTACGTTGCAAAATATAAATGTATTCTACACAGCCACAAAATATTCCACGCACAAGTTCTTTCGATCGCACATACACACATACATACATACATACATCATACACACATACATACATACATACATACATACATGCATGCATGCATCACACACACATACATACAAATATATTTCTTAAACAAATAAACAGAATATAAGCTTACCAGCGACAAACAAGCTGGACCCCCCACACACAAGCATTAGGGGTGTTCACATACATGAGAACGTTTTATAAATAAATAAAATAATTTATGTAATTATTTTATTCATTTATTTAATTATTTTATTTTATAAGAATTTATTAGCGTGAGGAAATCACACAAGCACATTCCCATGATTCATATGAGACCATATGACCTAGTAGTCATCAAATCTACTTTCTCTGATATTACTGATGTAGTATTACGATAACAAATTTCTACAGTCTGGCAACACTGGGAGCATTAGAAAATAATAATCATGTTTTGCCGTCGGCATTTGAAAAAAATAATAATCATGTTTTGCCGTCGGCATTTGAAAAAAATAATCATGTTTTGCCGTCGGCATTAGGAAAAATTATCATGTATTGACGTAGGCATTAGGAAAAATAAGTATGTATTGCCGTCGGCATTAGGAAAAAAAATAATCATGTATTGCCGTCGGCATTTGAAAAAATTATTATGCATTGCCGTAGGCATTAGGGAAAATTATCATGTTTTGCCGTCGGCATTAGGAAAAATTATCATGCATGCCGTATGCATTAGGGAAAATTATCATGTTTTCCCGTCGTCATTACGAAAAATCATTTTCCCGTCGGCATTTGAAAAAATTATATTCATGTTTTGCCGTCGGCATTAGGAAAAATTAATAAACATGTTTTACCGTAGACATTAGGAAAAATTAATAATCACTATTTCACCATTGGTATTAGAAAAAATCATTTTCATGATTTTCCCGTCGGCATTTGAAAATAATTATGTATTGCCGTAGGCATTAGGAAAAATTATCATGCATGCCGTAGGCATTAGGAAAAAGACAGACTTATTGAACCACCCTCGAAAAATATTTAAAGGACTTATCGAACCACCCTCGTAGGTATCAAATTTCAAGAATTTTAAAATTTTCAAATTTTAATTACCCAAATTTAACAATTTCAGCAACAATTTAACAATTTCAGCCACAATTTAACAATTTTAATTGTCCCCGGATGCCCAGTTCCCTACTACTGGGGTAAAAAGATCCATATTAGATAAATATAGTTTAGCTACTTATAGAAACTGTTTATTCAATAAGACTAATGTATACGATAATATGTTAACATTTAAATCTAAGCTTCACCATATATATATTTACTAGTAAATTAAATAAGGTAGTCTTAAGTTATGGAGACGATAAGAGAAAAATTAGGTCAAATAATATTAACACATATGCATGGTATCATTTTCGTATTAAGGAAACTAACCCTGAATACGAACTTGATATGTTGCTAGATGAAATTGCTAGAATGCAAGAAAATAGCTAAAATTAGTTAATTTTTAGTTAAGTAGTTAATTTTTAAATTGTATATAAAATCTTAGTTATTAAAAAACATTATTGTAAATAAAACCCTATTTATTGTTGTTAAAATGATTTTAAATAAAATCCTTTTTATTTAGAAAAATTATTGTACATAAAATCCTATTTATTAAGAAAAATGGTTGTAAATAAAATCCTATTTATTAAGAAAAACTATTGTACAAATGTATATGAATTTTTAAGAAAAACTATTGTACATACATATGTAAATAAATTTTTAAGAAAAAAAAAATAAAATATTGAAAAGAGAATGAAATATGTGAATGGTTTTTATTTCTTTATTGGCTTTACTCCGTTGAATCAAAAAAAAACTTTCGTTTTTGCTTATTTGCAAATTCTTGTTTTCATATCGCTTAAACATGCACAGTCTTGTTTTCCCTGAGAGGTTGTGCACAAAACAAATTAAATTTCACAATATTATGAATTTCCATTAAATTTCACATTTTCATAAGGAGAAACAATTTAGATAATAGGATAAGTCCTTATATTTTTCACTACATACAAGTTTCTGTAATTTTCTATTCGAATAAATGATTCCTAAATATCCTTTAAAAAATAATACAAAACAAGGAATAATTTAATTTAATTTTATTTATTTTTATTATAATGATGGAAACATTTCACAGTATCTAATTATTAAATTTTCTAATATACTTTTGCGCAAAAAATATATTGTACATCTGCAAGTATCAGGTCCTTCCTCACACTCAGGATCATACCAAGGACAGCTTTTGAAGTGTCCTTCTGTATTGTCTTCATCTTCCATGATACCATATTCTTCGTTCTCATCTAGCATATTTTCGAAAAATTTGATCATCTCCCAATGATCAAAAAGCCTGAAGCTTTCGAAATCTCTTAAAAATTGGTTTAGAGTACGTCTAATTTGGCTCATTATATTTGCCGATAAATTAATGAATGATGATTGTTTGAAGGTTTCTTTAAAACTAATTTGCTCTTTAAATTTTTAAAGTACTATCTTTTGATATTTAAAATATCTATACCATCATCTATATTCCATACTTCTTTTTTAGCACTCTATCTCTCTCTATCCCTTTTCTCTCTATAACCATCTCTTTCTGTCTATCACTATCCCCCACTTATTCTATTTCACCATAAATATTTTCGATTAGCCTTCTAGAAGTCATCATCGCTACTTTTAAGATCATTTTCAGTTAAACATTTAAAGTGAGCAGAAGTAAATAAAAAATGGAGTCTACAACAAATCTAACATCAAAATTTAATTCACTAAAAAATAAAACCTTAATCCACATAAAGGGGCTTGAGAAATCAATTAAATACACAATTCGAAAAGTGACAAGAGTAACAACAAAATATGGGCCAACACTAAAAGTTGAAATGGAAAACCACATAATGTTCCTGCCAAAGCGATATAGTACTTTAACCGATGATGAAATTAAAGAACTCTCGAGCGGATCATATTGCTTAAGGAGAGAAGGTAAACAAAGTTTAATTGTTGAAAGCGAGCTGAGTGAATTTCTAATTCAAAATTCCCAATTTCTAATTTGGCAATAATATATAATAATTTTGTATTTTAAATTATAAATAAAAATACATGAAACAGTTTTGTAAAATATAAATGTTTGTGCTTTTTTATTTAATATTTTCAGTTATTTCATAAAGAAATTTAAGACATAAATGACCACAGGTAAATGTATTGAAATTCTGATGTTGATTATAGTTGTATTTTATATTTGTACCAAGATATTTAACTACTTCCGAAGGAGGTTGTAAGTTTCCAAAGCTGTCGAAATATTCTTTTTCATTGTTGTTTTTATAATATGTTACCCAATGTGTACCAGGTCTTGTTGATACGTCTAAATTGATTATTCCACATTCTATTTTCTTTGTTCGTTTTGGTAGAGTATTCAACATGAAAACTCCTCTAAAATATGGAATATTTATAGAGAAACGGTTTAGGTCCTCATCAGATAGTGGTCTGTTCAGTTACATCTCTAATAGTTTTTTGATTCCTCTTTGAAAACTAAACCATAACCCTTTTTATATGGTTTTAAGTAAAGTCCCTTTCCAACTGCAATAGATTCCATCGCTTTATTATGTCTAGTTGCTTCATCAAGTTGATTTTTTGCATTCTTTGTTGCATTTACAGCTTTAGCTATAGCAGCACCTCCAGTTTTTGACTACCAATTGCACCCAGAGCAGTTAAAATCGGTATTAGAGGCAAAAACCCACCAATTTTGGGGACACGTATTACACGTGGTACTATAATTTGAGATTTTCTTCCTTTTAATGATTTGTTGATAGTTTTTCGGGCAATTTTAATTGCTGAGTTAATATCTAATGGTTTTTCCTTCTTTAGTATTTTTGTTGCAGCTCTAATTGATGTTCTAAACAGTTTTTTTATTATTTATCTTGTTCTTTTTAACATTTTTCTTTTTCTCCACACCCATACCAAATTTTGTTTTGGTTTTCATTGCGTTAGTAACCATATAGGCAAATGATTTTTCAGCAATACTACTATCTTTTGATAAAACTCGATCCCAAGCTGAATTTTCAAGTATTTTATCAGCCTTGTGTCTAGTGCTTAAATCCTTATTTTTTGAATAAGCTATATCGTGATCTTTACAAGCAGAGTCCAATAGATTAATTCCTATGTCCCCTCGATTTAAACGTTTTTGTAGTTTTGTTCCAGGTCCACAGTACTGATATCCAGGAAGATGAAGTTCAACAGGTAGAGAGTTTATTATTTTATCTACTATACCTCCTCCAACGAAGGTGTTTTTATGACTAAACGTTTTCTGATATCGTATAACCATATTATCTGATTTTTTCTATAATAAGAGGTAACATTTATGAAATGTATTTAGTTACAAAAATGCAGTTAGTGAAACAACATAAAAATATTTTAGTTCGTAATATTGATGAATCATCGAACATCACTTCAAAAATAAAGCATAGCCCCCTCTTACCAAATTCTATTCGTGCTCTAATAGTGGGACCATCAAATTGTGGAAAGACTAATGTTGTGATCGGCTTACTAGAAAGTCCTAATGGACTCAAGTTTGAAAACATCTATTTATACTCAAAATCTCTTTATCAACCCAAATATGAGTACTTGAAGAAACTAATTTCACCAATTAAAGGAATGGGATATTATACATTCACCGATAATGAATCAGTTATTCCACCTGACGAAGAAGCTAAAACTAATTCAATTATGATATTTGATGATGTTGCATGTGAAAAGCAGAATAATATACGTACATATTTTTGTATGGGGCGACATAGGGATATTGATTCATTCTACTTGTGTCAAACTTATACTAGAATTCCCAAGCATTTAATAAGAGACAATGCAAATGTTATTATAATGTTTAAGCAAGATGATACAAATATGAAGCATGTTTATAGGGATCATGTTGGCAGCGATATGAGTTACGAAAAGTTCCAAGAAATTTGTAGAGAATGTTGGAAGGATAAATATGGCTTTTTAGTGATAAGCAAAGATAATGAATTAAATGATAGTCGCTACAGAAAGCAATTTGACTTTTTCATAACTATGTAAACTACTTCTCATAAAAGATTGACTTTAGTTATTAATCTAACTTTAAACTTGATACATCTATTTGCTATAACCTCATCCGATACCTGATAAGCTAATCTCCAAACTATACCAGTTACCTGAAAACCAGACCAGCTCCTGATAAGCTGATCTAAAAACCAGACCAGGTCCTGATAAGCTGATCTGAAAACCAGACCAGGTCCTGAAAAGCTGATCTGAAAACCAGACCAGGTCCTGATAAGCTGATCTGAAAACCAGACCAGGTCCTGAAAAGCTGATCTGAAAACCAGACCAGGTCCTGAAAAGCTGATCTGAAAACCAGACCAGGTCCTGATAAGCTGATCTGAAAAACAGACCAGGTCCTGAAAACCTGATCTGAAAACCAGACCAGGTCCTGAAAAGCTGATCTGAAAACCAGACCAGCTCCTGAAAAGCTGATCTGAAAACCAGACCAGGTCCGAAAAAGCTGATCTGCAAAACCAGACCAGGTCCTGAAAAGCTGATCTGAAAACCAGACCAGCTCCTAATAAGCTGATCTGATTGCTGATACCTGTTATTTGCCCTTAGCAAACATGGATGAGAAAATTTTAAAACAGTTGGTGTTGACAAGAAATGTGTTGAAGAAAAAGCTTCGTAGTATAAAAACTGGTGAAATAGATACACGTGAACAATTAAGAGATACATTCAAACCTATAACAGAACCTCTTAAAGAATTCATAAATAGTTCTAAAAATTTTAAAAGAATTCGTATGAAAGAAGAAAGTAACATCAAGACAGAAGTTGAAAATAATACAAGTTTAAAGCTTGAAAACCCATCAGTCAAGATAGAGACAAGTACACCAAAAAAACTAGTAGAAGGGACAATTTTTGATAATACCATCTTATTTAATGATGTTAATACTGAAAATGATGATGATGATGATGAAGATGATTTTTACTCACAGACTTCCAATACAGAATATACTTATACTGATTTATCAGTTTTGGAATTAAGAAATGAGTTAGATACAAACTATGGCCCACATAAAGATTACAATAATGAATGGAAATTTGGTGATAGTAGCCTAAAACTGAATGAAGATAAAATACAAGTTGGTGGTCAAATATGGCCTCTAACACCAGGACTATTTTCTCTAATGATTCATAAAATACCAAAAAAGTACGATAAATTTGAACTTGAAATCTATAAAAAGATTTTAATTACTACTAATGCATATAGAAGAGACTTTAAACCTGATGGTCAAATTAAGGGTACTAGAGGATATAAATATAAATATATTATCAAGAAATTTATTGATAAGAAAAACCAGAAGAATTTACCTGAATCAACAGGGTCTAAGCCCAAAGGTAGCTATTTGGGTGAGGGAATGATGCAAGTTAACATCAATAATCCCAACTATATATACTGGGACGATCCAAATGAGTTAGTAGATAGACTTCGACTACTGCTCGCATCACAAGGTGCAGGTCATACTAATCACAATAACGAAATTGTATCAATTATTGAAGAACTACGTGAAGCGAATATAATACACTAACTTTAATAAACTAAATAGAGTATGTCTGTTGATAAATTTGGACACTATTTAAACGATACTAGCAGCACAATTTCTTTGAAAAATGCACCTAAACTGCTGGGGTTCTTTGTGGATACGAACAACAACATTGATGTCCAAAACAAAAGGATCAAAAATGTTGCAAAAGCTCTGGAGGAAAACGATGTTATCAATAAATTATTTTTGCAAACTCAAATCGAAAAATTAGAAGAGAAATTATTAACATACTTTAAGGGGGATAATACTATAATACGAGAAGATATTCAAATGCAATTTGAGGAACTACAACGCGAAATAAAATTAGATATAGAAGAAAATTATAAAACTGAAAAAGATATTCTACAAATTAAAACATCCTTTGAAGAACAAATTGAACAGCTTAATGAAAAAATTTATAGATTAGAAAATTATATGTTTGTATCAATAGCTAAAAGTGCGTCAAGCAGATCACAACACTCTGCAAAAAATCTTTAAAAACAACTTAATGTCTTCAAAAAGAAATTTAGTAAATGAACTCCATAAGCAAGCACGAAAACAATTTGTGCGTCGCAGAGTTGTAATGAAAGGAATAGATGATCTTCGGCAAGCTGATTTAGTTGAAATGGGGAACTATTCTAAAGAAAATAGAAATTATCGATTTTTGTTGACTGTAATTGACACATTCTCAAAATTTGCATGGGCAGTACCGCTAAAAACAAAAACTGCACTCGAAACAACCAAGGCAATGGAAAATATTTTTGAATTGGGACGAGTACCAAAAAACTTACAAACAGATGATGGCAAAGAATTTTTCAACAAACACTTTGGAAAATTAATGCATAAACACAACATGAATCACTACTCAACACATAGCAGTACGAAACCATCAATAGCAGAACGATTTAATAGAACATTGAAAGGAATGATGTGAAAAGAATTTAGTTATAATGGTTCATATAAGTGGATTGATATATACAAAGATTTACTCAATGCATACAATAGAAAAGTTCATCGTACAATTACGTATCCTATTAAAGTCAACTCAACAAATGAGGAAGAGCTGCTAAATACAGTATACAGTCATTTGAAAATGTATAAAATGTCGAAATTTAATGTGGGAGATCATGGGAGAGCATAAGCAAATATAAGCACACATTTGAAAAAGGTTATACTCCAAATTGGACAACAGAAATTTTCACAATTACAAGAGTTCAAAATACAAATCCTGCAACATACATATTAGAAGACTATCTTGGCAATCCTATTAAAGGTGGCTTCTGTACTGAGGAACTTTCAAAACTAGATTTCCAAATACATATCTAGTTGAAAAGGTTCTATTAAAGGGGAGGAGGTATATGTTAAATGGCTGGGATTTTCTAATCAACACAATTCTTGGACAAGTAAAGATGAAATATTATAGTTGGAAGAAAAACTAAATTAGCACCAACAATAGCATTAATATTAAGAAACTAATGTTAGTTTTAAAATGAGAAAAAATTTGAAATAAAATATGTAAATCATACTTATAAACCATACTGTGTACTAAACATTATTTAATTGTAATCAGACTGTTATAATGTCAATAACACTTATTCTGAGCTCTAACTCATCAGAACTATCTGCTAGTTACTTTCATCCTATTGAATTACATGATGCATATGAGTGTGCTCTAACTGATTTTCATTCATACAACAGTATTCCAAATGTAGACACCTACAACAATATGTTTCATATAGGGGAACATATTATTGAAATACCAATTGGATCTTACGAATTAAATGATATAGTTGATTTTATAGAAGAGGAATACAAACGACTCTGCCCAGCAAATAAGATTTTTATTGAAGCCAATAACAATACAATGCAAGTTAAAGTCAATAGTTCCAAGGATCCTGTATATTTTAATAAAGACAATACAATTGGAAAACTTTTAGGATTCAATAGCAAAATCCTAACACCAAACAAATATTATTATTCAGATCTTCCAGTTAATATATTTAAAGTGAATCTCTTGCGAATTGAAAGTAGTATCGCTATAAACACATATATGAATAACTCGAAATCGCATACACTTCATGAATTTCCGATTAATGTGCCTCCAGGCTATAAAATAGATGAGGTTCCAAGAAATCTTATCTATTTACCTGTAAACACCAGAGAGATAAGTTTACTAGCGCTGCGCGTACTGGATCAACACGGTGATTTAATTAATTTCCGAGGAGAGGAAATTACAATACGAATACATTTAAGGCCAACTAAATAATGCTAATATACAACACAAATACATTGAAAAATATAGCAGCAAGAACAACAACAACAACATTAAAGCGACCAGCTCAACAAAAAGCTCTAACAACATCAAATAAAAATTTTCTAAAGTCCTTGAATTTTAAATTGAAGACAAAATGAGTTCAATAATAGATGTCTTAGATAAACCCTTGTCTGATGAGAATATAATCAAAAAGGACTATCATACATATGTACCATACTTACAATCTTACAACAATAGTGATGAAATTAGAATTTCAATACAAAATCAAGATTTGTATGTGCTACCTAGTGAGAGCTACATTTATGTATAGCGGTTTGTTACCGATGATAATAAGGCCAAATCTTCTTCTTCTTCTTCGGAGAACTTTTTATTAAAAAACAACTTTGTGGCATATCTATTTGATGAAATTCGCTATGAGCTCAATGGAATTGAAATTGACCATACAAGATATTTAGGAGCCACAAGCACTATAAAAAATTTGGTTTCTCTGTCACCAACAGAAAGCAATGTGATGCAAAATGCTGGATGGAACAAAATTGACGATGTCACTCTTGAAAATGGATTTTTCAATTTTTATGTACCTCTAAAAATGCTTCTAGGATTCGCCCAAGACTACAACAAAGTTATACTAAATGGAAAACATGAATTGATACTCTTGCGCAATAAGAATGATGAAGACCTTGTACGCTCGAGTGTTTCTATTGAAAAAGCTAAACTTACAATTTCACTCATCTCATGGAGAATCCCACATGTACAATTATCCGACTTTATCAAATTGAATATGATAAAAATTATTAACAATGGTGCTTCTATACCTATGGCATTTCGCAGTTGGGATTGACATGTTAATCCACAATTAAACACAGGTACTAGCCATATTTGGAATGTTAAACTGGCTGCAAATAGAGAACGCCCCCGTTTTGTATTGATTGATTTTCAACAAGAAAATAAGTTTGTTCATTGTGATTTGACTAATTTAAAAGTACATTTAAATTCAGTCTTATATCCATATGATGATCTTAACATAAAGTTCAAAAATGAAACAGCAACTAATATTGCAGCAAAGACATCAGCTTACTGCATTCTTATTCATGATCGCATAATAGAATATATACCCATCAAAGGACAAGTTCGAAAAGTCTTATAAATTGAGTAATATGGAAAATAACACAATTTTTATAGACGTACAAGGTTTCAAATGTAATTCAAATGATTTCATCGCAAAAGAAGAAGCGACTGCTGTATCAGTTTCTTTTGAAAGCGTTTGCAATTTTTTAAAAGTCAACGCAAGATGTTCTAAAATTTATGTAAAAGGTGAAGAGAAAAGACGATGGTTGGAAAAAATCTTATGCCGAAAAATTTTTAACGTTGAGATATAGGCTGTATCAACTTTAAACAAATGGAGATTAAGTATCCAGAATATTTTTATTGTAATTATCATAAACTTGGTGTTTGCGCATTAAAAAATGCTATTTTACTAACAAAATAAATATCTTGCTTTAAATGAATTTTTTCACTCTTTAAAATATTAATGTATGTATTATTATAAAATTTTAAAAAATTTTAAGCAATAAATGTATAGAAAAATAAAAAATCTACAAGTGTTTTCTTATTTCAAATACAAACTACATAAAAGAAAGAGGAGGAAGTGGGAAGGAGGAGGAGAAGTTAGCATTTTTGCTAACTTGCAAATTTTTACTTTTTGTTTCTCTGCTTATGACTGTAGTTAGTTGAAACTTTACTGCTTTAAAATAATCGTAGACAAAGAAAATGATTATGTTGCAAAATATAAATGTATTCTACACAGCCACAAAATATTCCACGCACAAGTTCTTTCGATCGCACATACATGCACATACATACATACATCATACATACAAATATATTTCTTAAGCAAATAAACAGAATATAAGCTTACCAGCGACAAACAAGCTGGACCGCCCACACACAAGCATTAGGGGTGTTCACATACATGAGAACGTTTTATAAATAAATAAAATAATTTATTTAATTATTTTATTTTATAACAATTTATTTATTTATTGTTTATTTATAAACAATTTATTAGCGTGAGGAAATCACAGAAGCACATTCCCATGATTCATATGAGACCATATGACCTAGTAGTCATCAAATCTATTTTCTCTGATATTACTGATATAGTATTATGATAAAAAAATTTTACAGTCTGGCAACACTGGGAGCATTAGAAAAAAATAACAATCATGTTTTACCGTCGGCATTTGAAAAAAAAAATAAAAATAATAATAATTATGTAATGCCGTAGGCATTAGGAAAAATAATAATCATGTTTTTCCGTCGACATTTGAAAAAAAATAATAATCATCTTTTGCCGTCGGCATTTGAAAAAAAAAATCATGCATTGCCGTAGGCATTAGGAAAAAATAATAATAATCATACATTGCCGTCGGCATTTGAAAAAAATAATAATCATCTTTTGCCGTCGGCATTTGAAAAAAATAATAATCATGTTTTGCCGTCGGCATTTGAAAAAAAAGTCATGCATTGCCGTAGGCATTAGGAAAAAGACAGACTTATTGAACCACCCTCGAAAAATATTTAAAGGACTTATCGAACCACCCTCGTAGGTATCAAATTTCACAAATTTCCAAGAATTTAACAATTTTCAAATTTTAATTACCCAAATTTAACAATTTCACCCACAATTTAACAATTTTAATTGCCCCCGAACCGCCATTTCACTACTACTTATACAGTTAAATAGTACAATTGGCTCGTGATTCTGAGGAGCTGTATCCCAAGCAGCTTATATACTTACCAAAGAGACCTATGTGGATGTTATTTTGTTAGGCTCGCATAATAAAAAATCTGCAATTGATTCACTATTGCAAGTCATATCAGTATTGAAATCAGCAGGGTTTCCGCTGAAGAAAATTACTTCAAATTGTCCTGAAATACTAGCATCTGTCCCTTAAAATGACATTCTAGCTACTCATTTTCTAAAATTTAAAGAAACGAGTGCAACGAAAACTCTCGGAATCAATGGAATGCGCTCGCTGATTGTTTTTCATACACAATTGAGCCTATACCTACGACAAATTCGATAACTAAACGACAGATCTTATCGAACTTAGCAAAATTGTTTGACCCGGCTGGCTGAATTTCTCCTGTTATTATCCAAGAAAAAATGATTCTTAAAAGGCTCATGGTTGGGATGAAAGTGTTAAGCCCAGCACGTTGGAAGCTTGGAACAAGTTCACCCAAAACATTCCTTTAATCTCCGCTCTAAAAATTCCGCGATGGATTGGACTTACTTCTTCCCAAGTAACACAAATCCACGTATTCTACAACGCATAGGAAAGGGCCTATTGTGCAGCAATATATCTCCGAATTTAAACAGACTCGTCAATCGTTTCTCACTTATTTGCGGCAAAAACAAAAGTAGGCCCTATTGACCAAGTAAGAACCCCTCGCATAGAACTTTGTGGTGCCGTCTTGTTATTAAAATTGGTGAAACAAATCACTAATTCCATGCTATTCTCCCAATATGATCTTTTTCCATGGACAGATTCCTCTATCGTCCTAGGATGGCTAGATAAACCCCAAATATTTGGAAAACTTACATCACTAAGCGCACAACACGAATCAGATGGAATGAAGGAAACACTACTTGGAGCCACGTTAGCTCTGGTGATAACCCTGCAGATCTAGGATCTAGAGGTTGCCATGCTGACCAAGTCATAGAAAATACTTTGTGGTGGAACGGTCCAGCCTGGTTTCAAAAAATGCCCGGAGAATGGCCAAAGCCCATACCATTAAAATAGCATTATTTAGAAGTCAACTCAATCTTAACTTTCCACCTAAACATTGATGTAGGAAATGACAATAATATGGGGATAAATGAGGATGTGTTAAAGCGTTTTTAAAAATGGGATAAAACGGTGAGGGTAATGACATACGTATATAGATTTGTCGATGCCAGTAGTAGGGAACTGCCAATCCGGCCCCAATTAAAATTGTTAAATTGTTGCTAAAACTGTTAAATTTTTGGAAATTTGTGTTTTCGGCGGCGCTTTGATGTTTTTTGTTTACATTAGGAGTTTTTGTTTACATTAAGTGTATGTCTGTCTGTCCGTCTGTCGGTCTGCCTGACCGTGGATGTTTGTGTGTGGAATATTTTGTGTGAATGTATTAAGGCGGTTCATAGTTTGGCGGTTTTTATGTGTGTATATACAGACGAGGAAAATCATGAAAATGAATTTTCTTAATACCAATGGTGAAAGAGTGATTATTAATTTTTCCTAATGCCTACGGCAATGCATGATAATTTTTCCTAATGCCGGGCAAAACATGATTATTATTTTTTTCAAATGCCGACGGCAAAACATGATTATTAATTTTTTCAAATGCCGACGGCAAAACGTGATTATTAATTTTTCCTAATGCCTACGGCAATGCATGAATATTGTTTTTTCAAATGCCGACGGGAAAATGATTTTTCCAAATGACGACGGGAAAACGTGAAAGTTATTTTTTCTAATGCTCCCTAGGTGTTGCTAGACTGTGGGAATTTAAGGCAGACCGTGATTTGAGTAGGCGGCGTTGTTGCCGTAATATGTAACCATAGGAATTTGCGGATGTGTCTGTCTGTCTGTGAGAATTTAGGTGAGGGTTTGATTGTAAGGGGCGGGTGTAGTTGAGGTAGATCGATTGCGTGTGTATGTGTGTGTGTGTATGTTTGTAGGAATTTAAATGTGTGTATTTCTGTAGGAGCTTAAGGCTGATTGTGATTTATGAGGGGTGAGGTGTTCTAGTAATATGCAACCGGGGGAATCTGTGTGTTTGTGTGTCTGTAGGAGTTTAAGGCTGATCATGATTTGGGTGGGCAGGGTTGTTGACGTAATATGTATCCATGGGGATTTGTGGATGTGTCTGTCTATAGTAGTTTAAGGCTGATCGTGATTTGAGGTAGGTGAGGATGTTCTTGAGGTAAATTGGTTATGTGTATGTATGTATTTATGTATTTTTGTAAGAATTTAAGATTATTGTGATTTATTAGGGGCGAGGTGTTCTTGTAATATGTAGCTGTGAGAATCTATGTGTATAGACGTCTGTAGAAGTTTAAGACTATCTGTAATTTCAGGTAGGTGAGAGTGTTGTGTTGTTGAGATTAATCTTATATATTGTATATGTACATATGTATGATCATGGGAATTTGTGTATGTATATCTGAGGGAGAATTTAAGGCTCGTCATGATTTGCAAAAGGTGGGGTGCTGTTGAAATTTTCTTGGATATTTCTTATATGAATTCTGCTATGTGTGTGTATTTGAGCTGGTATTTATGTGTAGGTAGAAATAAATTGTTTTCAATATCGACATTTGGTACTATAAAATACTATCATATATCTGGACTTCCCTAATCCTAGTATGCTTTTGTACTTACGATTGCTTTATATTTTCTCATGCTTAAATTTGTCTCGCGTTAAAGTCTGTCTGTGTGAAATTTGTTTATATTACAGATTTTGTTTATTTAACTACATTCGTCTTCTTTGACTGAAAGAGTTTTCTGCACACAGAGAAAAACCAACTTGAAATCAGCAAAAACCATGCTGAATTAATAAGAACCATTAACAAAGGTTAAGTCATATTGAAATTTCTTATTTCAATATGGACAAAATATTAATTTACAGTATTCATTTATTAGACTCATTAGTTTGTAGATATCTCAATATACATTTTCTATTATATTAAAAATTATTGAATTAATGTGACGAATTCTTATTTTTACGCTGCAAATTTTCCCTGAGTGTATGGATTGTTTATATTTGCATTGTGCTTTAACTAAACGACGCTTCATATATTTTTATGATGTAGATCTAATAAATACTAAAGCATTGATAAGAAATTTGATATGTATACATACATATCTACAAATTGATTTTATGTATGTATGTATGTATGTATGTATGTATGTATGTATGTATGTACATATATATGTACATACAAATAAGTGTTTAACTCGATCTTTGAATACATTTTTTATTTTATTTTTTGTCATGTGATGTCTGTTGTTGTTGAAATTAAAAACATTTTAATTTTTATCTGCGTTTTCTTAAAAGTTTGTGAGGATTTTCTGTTTTAAGTAAAACTGAATTCCTGAAGATATGTACATACATACTCTATAGTAATAGTAACTATAATAAAAATATTCCTTATACTTAATTTACATTTTTTTAAAGTTGATGCAACGTTAGTTAGTCAACGTTGAACATTTTTAGGGTATACAATTTTTTAAACTATAGCCTTCTACATTTATTTTGGAAAGCTTGCTTTGCTTTTTAAAAATGTATAATCATTTTTGAATGAAACTGATCCGGCACTCCAGCTTAGGTACTGATAGTTTTTTGTTGTTAGTTAACTTACTTTTTTTTATTTTTTATTGATAAACATTTAAAATCAAAAGGGAGTTTGATATTGTAATTATTATTTTCATAATTGTTGAAAACAATCGCTGCTTTTTTGTTTTTGTTTTTTTGTTTTTTTTTGTTTTTTTTCGATGAAATCATTTGAATTACTTTTAAAACCTTACGCGTTTATAAAAATTGTGTTATTTTCCATATTACTCAATTTATAAGACTTTTAGAATTTGTCCTTTAGTAGTTTCTATTATGTTTATTATTATATTCTATTATGTGATCATGAATACGAATGCAGTAAGCTGATGTCGTTGCTTACTGGTTCAAATTAAAATTTTATTCAATTGAATAAAAGGAGCTTTTTATCTTAAACTCTGATGTAGTTAGAAGCGCTGGAGATTCTTTCATATGACAGCTTTCTTGGAATTCTAGATGCATATAATATAGAATTGGATAACATTTACTTTTAATTTTTATGTTAAGAAGTACAGATATGAGACTAAATTTAAATGTACTTTTAAATTAGTTAAATCATAACGAACAAACCTAATTTACTCTAGGATACAAGATGACTTTGTGTGACGAAATTTCTGTTGCTTTATTCTGATAATATGTTTACATTAATAAGGTACATATACATATGTTTGTTTTATGAAGGGTGAGTACCTATGACTTTTATTTGATGTCCTATATGATTTTTTTCATTTTATTAAAGTTCAGCGTATTGTGTATATATTTCTGAAATGTTTAGGTGGGCTTTGTGTACCCATCGGACAGAGTGTACGTATTAGTTAGTCAGTCAGTCTCTATTTTTATATATTTTTTTCTTCTAATGTGCCAATCCTTTTATCAGATTTTAGTACTTGAAATAGAGAATTTTTGTCTAATTTTTTGCTGGGTATATACATTAGGTATGTAGAAATTAGTTTACATACAAAGAATTGCATGTTTAATAAACAACTATTGTAGCAAATCGATCTCAAATAACTCAGTTACCTCTACCAGCAATTCACCGTTGGTGTTTTCATAAAGTGTTAGAAACAATGAAATATCTATGTTTTGAGAGAATTGTTCCCCTCAAGTATTTCTACATGAGGTTTGAGGGGTCAATCACTGTCGCATTCATATGTAATGATTATTCACTTAAAATGGGTCATCATCACCATCAATCATCTCCGTATACAATAAATTCATGAGTTGGGTTGATCCAGATACAATTGCTGTCTCATCATCATGCTTCGGCATGCTTCAATTTTTTTTTCTATAAATTTATTTAATACTCATACAGATACAGATATAAAGTAAGATCTGTTTACTGTACATTTTAAAATTTATGCATGCTTCAGCATGATTCTAGTTGAAGCGTTCATTCACTAAGTTTGTTTGATACTTATTCATATACATGTACATTCATAAAGATGGGATATCAAAGTCCAATTTCCGTAGTTTATCTATATTTTCTAAAGATCTGATAGCTAAAGAAATAAATATAGTGAAGATCTTCTATAATAATCCCATTTTCATATTGTAAAATTTTGCGTGCTAGCGCTTTCGATGGGAAAATGTACATACAACTTTATAAAAAGTAATAATATGATGTGCTGCTGAATATTGCACTATGCGTTAGTTCATTTTAAACACTGAAGTTTTCGCAATATTTCATTCAGACCATCAAGTTTAGAGAATTCCACTACATTTAGCTAATTATCTTTCTTAAGACCCATCATTCCTAATCAATCCTGCAAAAAACTACACAAACTAGATTTTTCGGTTTTAATTTTATTTTTATTAAATACAATATTTTGTAGATCTTAAAAATACTTTATACTGTATTAAGCAGCTTTTACTCATTTGTTGAATGTTTAATCGTAAACATTTTAATGGTGAGATAAATTTTTCTATTTTATGCACTAAGTAAATCTTTATATATACTCATCCACTTATATGAACTATTAAAGCTAATTCTTTTCACATCATTCCTTTTAATGCTCAATTAAATCATTGTACTATTGATGCTTTCATATTAAGTAATGTTTAATCTTCTATTTATGTGTGAGTTTTCCAAAGTATTTATTAAAAAATTGTTTAGAATCATCTGTTTGTAAGTTTTTTTTTTTTTTTTTTGGTAGCCGTACCACTTCA
Organism: Tachina grossa; assembly: GCA_949987645.1. Lineage (NCBI taxonomy): Eukaryota > Metazoa > Arthropoda > Insecta > Diptera > Tachinidae > Tachina > Tachina grossa. The sequence goes on along the minus strand of OX465274.1, from coordinate 106,914,849 downwards.
AAAATATTTTCCATTGCATTGGTTTTTGGAGTACAGCTTTTATTTTCAGCTGTACCGACTATATAAACTTTGGGAATGTGTCAGTTACAGTCTTCAAAAATCAACAATTTCTATTTTCTGTAGAATAGTTCTCCATTTCACTTAACTCACCTCCATAAAAGATCATATATTCGTATCATTACAAGCACAAACAATTTTCGAGTTTTAATATGGAGTTCGTTTACTAAATTTCTTTTTAAAGACATTGAGTTGTTTTAGAGATTTTTTTTCGAGAGTGTAGTGATCTACATGTTGCACTTTCAGCTATTTATACTAACATGTAGTTAATTTTCTAATCTATGTATTTAATCGTACAACTCTTCAATTTATTTTTAATTATTTAATTTTTAGAATTGCTTTTCAATTTTATAACTCTCTTCTTTCTCTAATTTTATTTCACGTTGTAGTCCATCAATATGCATTTTAATATATTCTTGAATTATATCAATGCCATAAGCTATATTATTAATTTGTTCTTTAGTTTGTCGATTTCAGTTTCCAGAAAAATTAACCGATATCATCGTTATCTGACGGAGAACTTTGATGATTCTGTATGTATACATTAGTAGTAATTAAAATCTTTTTATAGATTTCGAGTTCAAATTTATCATAATTTTTTGGTATTTTATCAGACATTAGAGAAAATAGTACTAGTGTTAGAGCCCATATTTGACCACCAACTTGTATTTTATCTTCATTCAGTTTGAGGTAACTATCACCATTAGTTTGTATCTAATTCATTTCTTCCTTCCAATACTGATAAGTCTTCGGAATTGGAAGTCTGTGAGTACAAATCATCGTCATCATCGTCATCATCATTCCCAGTATTAGCATCATTAAATAAGATGGTATTATCAAATATTGTTCCTTCTGTTAGTTTCTTTGGTGTACTTGTCTCTATCTTGACTGATGGATTCTCATGCTTTAAACGTGTATATTTTCAACTTCTGTCTTGATTCTACTTTTTTCTTTCATAAGAATTCTTTTAATATTTTTAGAACTATTTATGAATTCTTCTGTTATAGGTTTAAATGCATCTCTAAGTTGTGCACTTGTATCTATTTCACTACTTTTTATACTACGAAGCTTTTTCTTAATCAGATTTGTCGTCAACACCAAATGCTTTAAAACTTTCTCATCCATGTTTGCTAACAGCAAATTCAGGTATCGGCTACTCGATCAGCTTATCAGGAGCTGGTCTGGTTATCAGGTCAGCTTATTAGGACCTGATCTGATTTTCAGATCAGCTTATCAGCACCTGATCTGATTTGCAAATCAGATTATCAGGAGCTGGTCTGGTTATCAGATCAGCTTATCAGGACCTGATCTGATTTTCAGATCAGCTTATCAGGAGCTTGTCTGATTTTCAGATCAGCTTATCAGGAGCTGGTCTGGTTATCAGATCAGCTTATTAGGACCTGATCTGCTTTTCATATCAGCTTATCAGGAGCTGGTCTGGTTATCAGATCAGCTTATCAGGACCTGATCTGGTTATCAGATCAGCTTATCAGGAGCTGGTCTGTTTATTAGATCAGCTTATCAGGAGCTGGTCTGGTTATCAGATCAGCTTATCAGGAGCTGGTCTGGTTATCAGATCAGCTTATCAGGACCTGATCTGTTTATCAGATCAGCTTATCAGGAGCTGGTCTGGTTATCAGATCAGCTTATCAGGACCTGATATGGTTATCAGATCAGCTTATCAGGAGCTGGTCTGGTTTTCAGATCAGCTTATCAGGACCTGACCTGATTTTCAGATCAGCTTATCAGGAGCTGGTCTGGTTTTCAGATCAGCTTATCAGGTAACAGATCAGGCTATCAGGAGCTGTTCAGATTTTCATTTCAAGATATCTGAGTCAGATTTAGTTATCAGTGTACAAGTAGCAAGCTATTTAGAGCATTTATATACATGAAGTTTAAAGTCAAATGAAATACGAAAAAGTAAAGTTTTATGTAGTAAAATTATTTTCTATAACGATCATAGTTTAATTCAATATCTTTGCTTATAATCAAAAATTCATATTTAGCCTTTTAACATGCTTTATATTTTTCTCACCTTACTCAAACATTAAAATTACATTACGATGATTTCTTATTAAATGTTTAGTGATTCTGGTGTAAGTTTTACATAAGTAGAATGAATCATTATTCTTATCTCTCCCAATAAAAAAGTATTCTTCCCATACGCATCATCGTTAAATATCATATTGGAATTACTTTGGACTGAAATAACAGATTCACTATCGGTAAATTTTATAATATATTATTGTTTTAATTGATGAAATTAATTTCTTTATATCTAGGTTGATATAAAGATTTTGAGTATAAATAAATGTTCTCAAATTTAAGTCCATTAGGACTTTCTAGCAAGCCAATCATAGCGTTTTTTTCGCAATTTGACAGGTCAACTATTGTTGCACGAATAAAATTTGATATAAAGGAACTATGATTTATTTTTGAACTATCGTTCGATGATTCATCAATATTTCGTACCAAGAATTATTTATGTTGTTTTGACTAAGGGTATGAGTCAATATTTATAAAATCCATTTCATAAATATCAGCTCATACTCATAGTCAAAACAAAGTATGCTTTAAGTGTTTAAAACCGGTATTACCATAAAAATGGTGGTTTTAAACACTTAAAATATACTTTGTTTTACTAACCGGATTTTATAACTAAATGCATTTCATAAATATTGACGCATACTCATAATCAAAACAGCATATAAATATCCTTTGTTTTGACTATGAGTATGAGTCATTATCTCTTATTATAAAAAAATAAAATAGTATAATTATATGATATCAGAAATCATGTTTTCTAATATCATATAACCATACTATTTGATTCTTTCTATAATAATAGATAATATTTATGAAATGCATTTATTTACAAAATGCGATTAGTAAAACAATATAAATATAGGATGGTATGAAATTTTGATGATTCATCAATATTTCGTACCAAGGTATTTTTAGGTTGTTTTTACTATGAGTATGCGCCAATATTTATGAAATGTATTTCATAAATATTATCTCTTATTATAGAAAAATTAAAAATGTAGCTATACGATATCAGAAAATATTTTCTGAAATCGTATAGCTATATTATTTTATTTGTCCTATAACAAGAGATAATGGGCCCTACTCATAGTCAAAACGAAGAATATTTTAAGAGTTTCAAATCAGTATTATCATATAAAATACTGATTTTAAACTCTTACAGCCTTGTTTATAAAACTTATTAAGGCTTTGTAAAGGCTTTTTAAAACAAATTTTTTATAAAAATTTTCTTAAAAAGTCTTTATAAAGCCCTAATAAGTGTTATAAATAAGGCTGTTAAAATATACTTTGTTTTACTAACCACATTTTTGTAACTAAACGCATTTCATAAATATTGATGCATACTCATAGTCAAGACAAAGGATATTTTTATGCTGTGTTGATTATGAGTGTGGATCATTATCTCTCATTGTAGAAAAAATAAACTAATGCAGCTATACGATTTCAGAAAATATTTTCTGATATGGTATAGCTGTATTAGTTTATTTTTTTATCATAAGAGATAATATTTATAAAATGTATTTAGCTACATAAATGCGGTTAGTAAAGCAACCTAAGACACCTTGGTACGAAATATTAATGAATCATCGAACGATAGTTCAAAAATAAATCATAGTTCCCTTATATCAAATTCTATTCGTGGAACAATAGTTGACCTGTCTTTATTGCAAAAAAAAACGCTATGATTGGCTTGCTAGAAAGTCCTAATGGACTTAAGTTTGAGAACATTTATTTATACTCAAAATCTTTTTATCAATCCAAATATGAATACCTGAATAAATTAATTTCATCAATTAAAACAATAAGATATTACAAAATTTACAGATAGTAAATCTGTTATTTCAGTCCAAAGTAATTCCAATGTGATATTTAACGATGATGCGTATGGGAAGAATACTTTTGTATAGGGAGAGATAAGAATGTTGATTCATTCTACTTCTGTAAAACTTATACTAGAATCACCAAACATTTAATAAGAGATTATTATAATGTAATTTTAATGTTTAAGTAAGGTGAGAAAAATATAAAGCATGTTGAAGGGATAAATATGGATTTTTGCTTATAAGCAAAGATAGTGAATTAAACGATGATCGTTATAGAAAATAATTTTACTACATAAAACTTTACTTTTTCGAATTTCATCTGACTTTAAACTTCATGTATATAAATGTTATAAATGGCTAGCTACTTGTACACTGATAACTAAATCTGACTCAGATATCTTGAAATGAAAATCTGAACAGCTCCTGATAGCCTGATCTGTTACCTGATAAGCTGATCTAAAAACCAGACCAGCTCCTGATAAGCTGATCTGATAACCAGATCAGGTGCTGATAAGCTGATCTGATAACCAGATCAGGTCCTGATAAGCTGATCTGATAACCAGACCAGCTCCTGATAAGCTGATCTGATAACCAGATCAGGTCCTGATAAGCTGATCTGCTAACCAGACCAGCTCCTGATAAGCTGATCTGATAACCAGACCAGCTCCTGATAAGCTGATCTGATAACCAGACCAGCTCCTGATAAGCTGATCTGAAAATCAGACCAGCTCCTGATAAGCTGATCTGATAACCAGACCAGCTCCTTATAAGCTGATCTGAAAATCAGATCAGGTCCTGATAAGCTGATCTGATAACCAGACCAGCTCCTGATAATCTGATTTGCAAATCAGATCAGGTGCTGATAAGCTGATCTGAAAATCAGATCAGGTCCTAATAAGATGACCTGATAACCAGACCAGCTCCTGATAAGCTGATCGAGTAGCCGATACCTGAATTTGCTGTTTGCAAACATGGATGAGAAAGTTTTAAAGCATTTGGTGTTGACAACAAATCTGATTAAGAATAAGGTTCGTAGTATAAAAAGTAGTGAAATAGATACAAGTGAAAAACTAAGAGATGCATTTAAACCTATAACAGAAGAATTCATAAATAGTTCTAAAAATATTAAAAGAATTCTTATGAAAGAAAAAAGTAGAATCAAGACAGAAGTTGAAAATATACACGTTTAAAGCATGAGAAACCATCAGTCAAGATAGAGACAAGTACACCAAAGAAACTAACAGAAGGAACAATATTTGATAATACCATCTTATTTAATGATGCTAATACTGGGAATGATGATGACGATGATTTGTACTCACAGACTTCCAATTCCGAAGACTTATCAGTATTGGAAGAAAGAAATGAATTAGATACAAACTAATGGTGATAGTAACCTCAAACTGAATGAAAATAAAATACAAGTTGGTGGTCAAATATGGGCTCTAACACTGGTACTATTTTCTCTAATGTCTGATAAAATACCAAAAAATTATGATAAATTTGAACTCGAAATCTATAAAAAGATTTTAATTACTACTAATGTATACATACAGAATCATCAAAGTTCTCCGTCAGATAACGATGATATCGGTTAATTTTTCTGGAAACTCAAATCGACAAACTAAAGAACAAATTAATAATATAGCTTATGGCATTAATATAATTCAAGAATATATTAAAATGCATATTATTGGACTACAACGTGAAATAAAATTAGAGAAGGAAGAGAGTTATAAAATTGAAAAGCAATTCTAAAAATTAAATAATTAAAAATAAATTGAAGAGTTGTACGATTAAATACATAGATTAGAAAATTAACTACAAGTTAGTACAAATAGCTGAAAGTGCAACATGTAGATCACTACACTCTCGAAAAAAAATCTCTAAAACAACTCAATGTCCTTAAAAAGAAATTTAGTAAACGAACTCCATATTAAAACTCGAAAATTGTTTGTGCTTGTAATGATACGAATATATGATCTTTTATGGAGGTGAGTTAAGTGAAATGGATTGTTGATTTTTGAAGACTGTAGTTGACACATTCTCAAAGTTTATATAGTCGGTACAGCTGAAAATAAAAGCTGCACTCCAAAAACCAATGCAATGTAAAATATTTTTGAAGTGGTACGGGTACCAAAAAAAAAAAAAAAAATTACAAACAGATGATTCAAAAGAATTTTTTAATAAATACTTTGGAAAACTCACACATAAATAGAAGATTAAACATTACTTAATATGATAGCATCAATAGTACAATGATTTAATTGAGCATTAAAAGGAATGATGTGAAAAGAATTAGCTTTAATAGTTCATATAAGTGGATGAGTATATATAAAGATTTACTTAGTGCATAAAATAGAAAAATTTATCTCACCATTAAAATGTTTACGATTAAACATTCAACAAATGAGTAAAAGCTGCTTAATACAGTATAAAGTAATTTAAAGATCTACAAAATATTGAATTTAATAAAAATAAAATTAAATAAGAAAAATCTAGTTTGTGTTTTTTTTTGCAGGATTGATTAGGAATGATGGGTCTTAAGAAAGATAATTAGCTAAATGTAGTGGAATTCTCTAAACTTGATGGTCTGAATGAAATATTGCGAAAACTTCAGTGTTTAAAATGAACTATAGCATAGTGCAATATTCAGCAGCACATCATATTATTACTTTTTATAAAGTTGTATATACATTTTCCCATCGAAAGCGCTAGCACGCAAAATTTTACAATTAGAAAATAGGATTATTATAGAAGATCTGCACTCTATTTATTTCTTTAGCTATCAGGTTTTTAGAAAATATAGATAAACTACGGAAATTGGACTTTGATATCCCATCTTTATGAATGTACATGTGTATGAATAAGTATCAAACAAACTTAGTGAATGAATATACGCTTCAACTAGAATCATGCTGAAGCATGCATAAATTTTAAAATGTACAGTAAACAGATCTTACTTTATATCTGTATCTGTATGAGTATTAAATAAATTTATAGAAAAAAAAATGAAAGCATGCCGAAGCATGTATAATTTAAAAACAAAATCCTCGTCATACAATTTTGTAAGTAAAGAAATTTTATGATTTTGTGGTCAATGAAATACATACATATGTATCTACTTTGTAAAAATTCAAAAGAGCGAACTGGTAAATTCTAATAGTAAAGATTTTTAATTGTAACACTACTACATCTCGGACTCTTACGTCACTATCGATAGAAGCATGCTAAGGCATGTATAAAGCTGTTAGAAGGTGATGAGACAGCAATTGTATCTGGATCAACCCAACTCATGAATGTATTGTATACGGGAATGATTGATTATGATGATGACCTTTTCTAAGTGAATAATCATTACATATGAATGCGATAGGGGTCAACCAGCAAACCTCATGTAGAAATACTGAGGGGAAAAATTCTCCCAAACATAGATATTTCATTGTTTCTAACACTTTATGAAAACACCAACGGTGAATTGCTGGTAGAGGTAACTGAGTTATTTGAGATCGATTTGCTACAATAGTTGTTTATTGAACATGCAATTTTTTGTATGTAAACTAATTTCTACATACCTAATGTATATACCCAGCAAAAAATTAGACAAAAATTCTCTATTTCAAGTAGTAAAATCTGATAAAAGGATTGGCACATGAGAGGAAAAAAATAAATAAAAATAGAGACTGACTGACTAACTAATACGTACACTCTGTCCGATGGGTACACAAAGCACACCTAAACATTTCAGAAATATATACACAATACGCTGAACTGTAATAAAATGAAAAAAAAATCATATAGGACATCAAATAAAACAAACATATGTATATGTACCTTATTAATGTAAACATATTATCAGTATAAAGCAACAGAAATTTCGTCACACAAAGTCATCTTGTATCCTAGAGTAAAATATGTTTGGTCGTTATGATTTAACTAATTTAAAAGTACATTTAAATTTAGTCTCATATCTGTACTTCTTAACATAAAAATTAAAAGTAAATGTTATCCAATTCTATATTATATGCATCTAAAATTCCAAGAAAGCTGTTATATGAAAGAATCTCCAGCGCTTCTAACTACATCAGAGTTTAAGATAAAAAGCTCCTTTTATTCAATTGAATAAAATTTTAATTTGAGCCAGTAAGCAAAGACATCACCTTACTGCATTCGTATTCATGATCACATAATAGAATATATAACCACTAAAGGACAAATTCTAAAAGTCTTATAAATTGAGTAATATGGAAAATAACATAATTTTTATAAACGCGTAAGGTTTTAAAAGTAATTCAAATGATTTCATCGCAAAAAAACAAAAAAAAACAAAAAAACAAAAACAAAAAAGCAGCGATTGTTTTCAACAATTATGAAAATAATAATTACAATATCAAACTCCCTTTTGATTTTAAATGTTTATCAATAAAAAATAAAAAAAGTAAGTTAACTAACAACAAAAAACTATCAGTACCTAAGCTGGAGTACCGGATCAGTTTCATTCAGAAATGATTATACATTTTTAAAAAGCAAAGCAAGCTTTCCAAAATAAATGTAGAAGGCTATAGTTTAAAAAATTGTATACCCTAAAAATGTCAAACGTTGACTAACTAACGTTGCATCAACTTTAAAAAAATGTAAATTAAGTATAAGGAATATTTTTATTATAGTTACTATTACTATAGAGTATGTACATATCTTCAGGAATTCAGTTTTACTTAAAACAGAAAATCCTCACAAACTTTTAAGAAAACGCAGATAATAATTAAAATGTTTTTAATTTCAACAACAACAGACATCACATGACAAAAAATAAAATAAAAAATGTATTCAAAGATTGAGTTAAACACTTATTTGTATGTACATATATATGTACATACATACATACATACATAAAATCAATTTGTAGATATGTATGTATACATATCAAATTTCTTATCAATGCTTAAGTATTTATTAGATCTACATCATGAAAATATATGAAGCGTCGTTTAGTTAAAGCACAATGCAAATATAAACAATCCATATACTCAGGGAAAATCTGCAGCTTAAAAATAAGAATTCATCACATTAATTCAATAATTTTTAATATAATAGAAAATGTATATTGAGATATCTACAAACTAATGAGTTTAATAAATGAATACTGTAAATTAATATTTTGTCCATATTGAAATAAGAAATTTCTATATGACTAAACCTTCGCTAATGGTTCTTATTAATTCAGCATGGTTCTTACTGATTTCAAGTTGGTTTTTCTCTGTGTGTAGAAAACTCTTTTAGTCAAAGAAGACGAATGTAGTTAAATAAACAAAATCTGTAATATAAACAAATTTCACACAGACCGACTTCAACGCGAGACAAATTTAAGCATGAGAAAATATAAAGCAATCGTAAGTACAAAAGCATACTAGGATTAGGGAAGTCCAGATATATGATAGTATTTTATAGTACCAAATGTCGATGTTGAAAACAATTTATTTCTACCTACACATAAATACCAGCTCAAATACACACACATAGCAGAATTCATATAAGAAATATCCAAGAAAATTTCAACAGCACCCCACCTTTTGCAAATCATGACGAGCCTTAAATTCTCCCTCAGATATACATACACAAATTCCCATGATCATACATACATACATATACAATATATAAGATTAATCTCAACAACACAACACTCTCACCTACCTGAAATTACAGATAGTCTTAAACTTCTACAGACGTCTATACACATAGATTCTCACGGCTACATATTACAAGAACACCTCACCCCTAATAAATTACAATCATCTTAAATTCTTACAAAAATACATACATACCTACATACACATAATCAATTTACCTCAAGAACATCCTCACCTACCTCAAATCACGATCAGCCTTAAACCACTATAGACAGACACATCCACAAATCCCCATGGATACATGTTACGTCAACAACCCTGCCCACCCAAATCATGGTCAGCCTTAAACTCCTACAGACACACAAACACACAGATTCCCCCGGTTGCATATTACTAGAATACCTCACCCCTCATAAATCACAATCAGCCTTACGCTCCTACAGAAATACACACATTGAAATTCCTACAAACATACACACACACACAGATACACACGCAATCGATCTACCTCAACTACACCCGCCCCTTACAATCAAACCCTCACCTAAATTCTCACAGACAGACAGACACATCCGCAAATTCCTATGGTTACATATTACGGCAACAACGCCGCCCACTCAAATCACTGTCATCCTTAAATTCCCACAGTCTAGCAACACCTAGGGAGCATTAGAAAAAATAACTTTCACATTTTCCAGTCGTCATTAGGACAAATCATTTTCCCGTCGGCATTTGAAAAAACAATATTCATGTAATGCCCGGCATTAGGAAAAATTATCATGCATTGCCGTAGGCATTAGAAAAAATTAATAATCACGTTTTGCCGTCGGCATTTGAAAAAAATAATAATCATGTTTTGCCGTCGGCATTTGGAAAAAATAATAATCATGTTTTGCCCGGCATTAGGAAAAATTATCATGCATTGCCGTAGGCATTAGGAAAAATTAATAATCACTATTTCACCATTGGTATTAGGAAAATTCATTTTCATGATTTTCCTCGTCTGTATATACACACATAAAAACCGCCAAACTATGAAGCGCCTTAATACATTCACACAAAATATTCCACACACAAACATCCATGGTCAGGCAGACCGACAGACGGACAGACAGACATACACTTAATGTAAACAAAAACTGCTAATGTAAACAAAAAAACATCAAAGCGCCGCCGAAAATACAAATTTCCAAGAATTTAACAATTTTCAAATTTTAATTACCCAAATTTAACAATTTCAGCAACAATTTAACAATTTTAATTGTGGCCGAATTGGCAGTTCCCTACTACTGATGCCACTAAGAAAAGACTCCAAATCCCATCACAATTCCTCTCGTCTTTCGTATCTCAGACTAAAAGCATATCTCCAAATGAAGATGTCTCACTCATAAAAAATGAAATTCAAAATATACACTGTGAAGAGTTTTCAAACACAAAGTATAAATTGCTCCATATAACTCAGATTTTACATTATAATGCGGAATTTCATTCCCCAGTGAGATTCAAAACGGTCAATAGAAAAAGCACTTTATACCCCTTAAACCCGTACCGTGATGATAATCTGGTCATTCGATCGAACGGCAGAATTTCTAATGCAGCGCTTCCCCTGAACGAATGCCACCCGATAATTCTCCCAGTCAGCTCAACATACCGCAAACTATTTATTGATTATACACATAACCCCCTAATGCACGCAGAAATTAGCATAATGTTGAGAGCAGTTAGAGGGGAATATTTTGTCCCTCGCCTACGGATAGCCATCAGATATTGTATTCGGAATTGTATTCCATGCATCCGATACAAGAAACAAGTAAATTCACAAATAATGGGAGCTCTGCCATCAGAAAGAAGCTCATTTTCGTTGCCTATACTTTTACAGGTTTAGATGTCGCAGGCCCCTTCTCCTGCTCTTCTGGCCACCGGCAGTTTCCAAGCGGCATTTACACATTTTGTTGGACGACGAGGATTACCTAAACGAGTTATGTCTGACAACGGAACACGTTTTGTGGGCGCTGAACTTGCGATACGATTGGAATACGAAAATTTTGTTAAAAGTATCTCTCACGATATGTCTGGGAAATATGCTACTCAAGGGCTTCAGTGCTCATTCATTCCACCGAATGCACCATACATGGGAGGATTGTGGGTAGCTGGGGTAAAATCGTTCCAGTTGTATATTACAAAAGTGGCCCAAAACAATAAATACACATTTGAAGATTTCCCCACTCTTCCCACTCGAATCGATTCAGTCCTATATTCCCGCCCCCTGTTGCCTATGTCCAATGATCCCAGTCAGATTCTCACAATTTCTCCTGGTCATTTTCTCCGTGGAGCTCCTTTAATAGCTCTTCATGAATGAATCTCTCATTCTTCGAGACTGCTGGGAGAAATTGAAGGTGCTACATCACCAGTTTGCTCAAAGATGGAAGGACGAGTATCTCAAGGAACTACAAAAGAGATACATATGGCAAAGATTGGAGGAAAATATTAGCGAGAGACAACTTGTAGTAATCAAAGACGACCCCCTCACCCGAATGAATGGAAGATCGCGAGAATTACTAAACTTTATTATTGCAATGATGGTCTCGTACGAGTCGCTGATTTAAAAAACCAAACGGGGACGATAACTGGGGCGATTGCTAAATTGTGTGTACTCGCCATCATAGTGGGCGATAACGATCAACAAATAGATTTTAAGTCTCCACTCCCTTCCCAAAACACTTATCCCTAATTTTCATATACAGATTTTCATTATGCTCTATCCTTAATGCACTAAAACCTTCTTAATAACCTTTTTTAATACACAGGACACCTAGGAATCCAGACATCTATCAATGTCGGCTATGTAAGCATTATCATTCACTCCGATTTTGTAAGCGCTTTCTAAAGATGAGTATCGAAGAACGCATACAACGATTACACATTTATGGCTTTTGCCGCATTTGTCTGGCAACCTCCCATAAAACCAACGACTGCTCGTCAACCGACGTCTGTAGAAAATGCGGGTGGGCTCACAATACCTTGCTACATCAGCCAAAAGGAAGAAGTTCGCAACGTAAAGTGCAACAACCAACCAACAGAATGTTAACGCGAGACACAAAATCCACGTCTCGTCAAAACGAAAAGAGCACCCAGCCTACAAGGGTAAACGACCGATTGGGCAAAAATCGTGTCAAACCGCGACGAAATCAGAGAATCGCTGACCCATCATCTGAACGTACAAGAGGGGCATCAAAGATTCGAACCTCTAGTTGTAACGAACTTTAAAAAGAATAATAAAGTACTATATTTATAAGAAATTGTGCTGCCTATAACACCGGCTAAGCTCTTCGGAAATTGGGATGGTTCTTAAATTTTTCTTTTAAAATATGGTCACACGGTTACTTAATAAATTAAAATAATTAAGTAGCTTAATTCAATAGTGATACGTTGTAAAAAAAAAATAATAATAATAATATACATGAGTGAAAATAAGTGACGTGAAGATAAGCAATTCGAAAGGAAAAGAAGTTGTTGATGTCCCTTTCTTCTCTACCCGCCCTTAACCTTTGCTATTCTGTATCATTCTAAAAAGCCCTTTTTAAATATTAACTCTCGGTATCTAAATCATTCGTGAAATTATAATTAGTGAATCAGTTTGTCATTATTTATTAACAAAATTTTATTTCATAGAAGAAAAAAAATAATATGGTTAAATGAAAGAACATTTTGTTAAATTGTGTATTTTTTAAAATAAATTAACATTTATATAATGTAGAAATAAAATATTAATTAAAATGAAGAATCAAAAGTATTAATTATGCTGATTGCAATAAAATTTTTTTTTTATATTAATTTAAAACTATTAAATTGACAATATTAACAACTATGATGTTTAAATGAGAAAATTAAATCGCAAATATCTCCATATAAAATACCAAAAATACCACAATTTTCTACTTTTTTAATTGATGATTTAGTTTTATTTCAATTACTACAATAATATTTTTTCTACTCACCAAATTTCTTGTTCGGACGACTGCAGGCCTGTTGTCAAAGTTGCTCGAAATTTTATTAGCTTTCACGTAGTTTAAATTTTAAGGTAAAAAGAGTTAAATTAACTGTTCAGTGGTATTTTATATATGAGTGCAAAATTTTAAGTGATAAAAAGTATAGATAAAGTGTAGTGTAATTATGGAAATAAAGTATTTATATAAATCATAGAATTATAAATCACATCTTGAGTGATAGCAAACTTATTGCTTGACTAAAATCCAAGTACAAAAATTAATTTTGAATCAACTTAAAGTAGGACAATCAGGATTCTTCTTGTTGAGATAATATAATGAGGTTTTAATTTTAAAAATTTCCAATTTTTATGTGACCTTCTTTATGTGTCTTGCAGTATAATTTGCAAACAAAACTTAATACTTGTAGTTTCCAAATTCGTTGTATTCAATTATTTATGTAAATTTTTGTTGTATATTTTGTTAAATAGGCTTCTGATAAATTGTTCTCAGCTTCTTCAAAGCAATTGGCTTATGCTAAAAGTTTATAGTTAAAATATGGTTTCCTCTTTCGGCCTTTTAAATTGCTATTTCACTAGTAAACCAAATTCTTATATTCTTCAATCTTCTTTTCCGTATGTATGTACCAAGGCTTTGTATTTAAAAAAATATCGAACTTATTTTTTTATATTCAGTTTCTTTCGTCCGTACACAATTCAGTTCCAATTCAAAAAAATTTTTTTTCTATTTCAAAAGAAATACTTTTTCATTTCTTTCTCTCTATGCAAAGCAAATTTTTCTTTTTCCTTTTTTTTATTTTTTAAAAAAGAAGTGTTTTTTTATTACAAAAAAAAAATAAGCGTTCGCATGTCTCCACAATACAGATACAGCTTAAGGTTACCCTAACAGCCAACTGGATCTGTAAAAGACAAAAAATTGGATCAGTTCTTTACCAAAAAAATAATGTCGTGAATACTACGTATGTAAGAAAAATTAAGTCCAGATATCCTTGGCGTGGTATATGCCCATACAGTCATTGTCTAAGTCTTTCAATTGATAATTTACCTGTCCGATTTTCCGAATAACTATCGCCTTTATGCCAATAGGTGCTAATTTAGAATTAAAGTAGTCAATTTTAGAACACTGCTTGAAATTCCGTCTTATGACTTCCTGTCTAATCGTAAATTTTTTTGTTCGTGTTCGCAAATTATGCAACCTAGCATTCTTTTCATAAGTTTGTTTCGCAAAATGTCTTATCGAGTCTCTCAACAAAGAAAGTTTGTCCTGTCTTTCAAAGTTTACGCCTGTTTCTGCCAAAAGATCTAGTCTATCTAAAAGTTTATAGTCCTTCCCGTGCGTTATCATGGTCTGTCCGAAAACAATCTGATATTGAGTCTTACCTATAAACTGATGAAAACTGTTCCGAAGTGCACAATTTATAGAACTTGAATATAAGTCGCAGTTTCTGTGATCATTTCTTACATATGATCGAAGGGCCTCATTGATGGATCTATTAACACGTTCGCTTGCGTTTGCTTGAGGACTGTACACTGCTATTGACATATGCTGAACTCCATTTTTATTTAAAAACTGCTCAAAATCCTTGCTTTTAAATTGTGTTCCGTTATCTGAAAGAACAACTTCTGGAACTCCATAGCAGTCAAAAATTTTAGTCAAGAGATACTTAATAATAATTTAAATATAAAAATAAAAACTAAAAAATAATATAAATATAATTATAATTATAATAATATAAAAATAATAATAAAAACTGGTTTTTTCAAAGCCTCTAAAAAAGTAAACTTTGAAAAATGGTCAAGTATAATTAAAATGTACCTATTACCGGTCTTTGTTCTAGGTAGTGGTCCCATTAAGTCGATGTACAATCGTTTGAAAGGTCGTTCGTCTTTACCATTTGGCCAAGTGGTGGTCTTAAACTAAAATTAGGTGTCTTGGAAGTTTTACATAAGTCACAATTTAAAATGTAGCTTTTAACGTCCGTCACTAGTCTTGGCCAATAAAAATATCGTCTAATCTTTTTTTTATAATGTCTTATTAACTCCATCATGGAATGAATTTGGAATATCGTGTGCCGAATAAATTACGTCCTGTCGTAATTCTGTCAGTACGAATAATTTCCATGACCGTTTGACTTAAAGAAAAGTCTGTCCGTTTATAAATATAGTTGTCAATTATTTTAAAGACAGGTAGTGATGAATTCTGAAAGTCCTCGCTTAGCTTACAGTACTCAACAAATTTAAAAGTATCTGAATCCTGATCTATAGCTGAGAGCTTATCCAACTCGATGCCTTCCACAAAATCCTCGCCCTCATGTACACGTGACAATGTATCTCGAACAATATTCTGTCTTCCACTATGATGTTCGATCTTAAAATTAAGACTTTGAAGTTTCAAAGCCTATCTGGCTAATCGCCCTGAAAGATCTTGTTGTGCCATTAACCATTTTAAGCTTGCATGGTCGGTTATAACTCTGAACTCATGCCCCTCTATGTAGGATCGAAACTTTCTAATGGTTAATACAACGGCTAGACATTCCAGTTCAGTTATTGTGTAATTTCACTGAGCTTTGTTTAATTTCTGCGACATAAAAGCAATTGGCCGTTCTATCCCGTCTTCGTCTTCTTGTGCCAAAACCGCACCCACGCCATAAGTACTAGCGTCACATTGCAAAATGAAACCTTTTGCATAATTTGGATGTACTAGTACAGGTGCCATGGTTAATTTAGTCTTAAGTGCATCGAACGCTTTTTGTGCTTGCTCAGTCTATGCAATTTTTTTTTTTGCACAAGATTCAGTCAAAGTAAAAGTAATGTCAGAGTAGTTATGTATAAACCGTCGGTACCAACCTGTCATTTCCAAAAAACGTCGTAAAGGTTTAATTGATTTAGGTACGGGAAAGTCTTTTATGACCTTAACTTTATCGTATATATACCCTAAATATTTTACCTTGCTCAAAGCAAAGCTACTTTTATTTACATTGATGGTAAGTCCTTCGTTTCGCAGTTGTGATGTTACTTCGGCTAAATGTGTTATATGTTCGTCAAATGTCTGAGATACTATCAGTAGGTCGTCCAAATAAACAAATACACGTAATTTATGATTATACAGAATAATCATGTCCATCAGTCGGCACAACGTTTGTGGTGCATTACAAAGTCCAAACGGCATTCTTGTAAATTCATACAATGGCCGATTAGGAACCGTGAAAGCAGTTTTTTGACGTGAAGTTGCCTCAAGCGTTATTTACCAAAATGCATCTTTCAAATCAATCTTTGATATAAAATATACTGGAGGCAACCTTGCAGTAATTCCGTCAATGTTAGGTATAGGATACGCGTCTTTTACTGTCACACTATTCAGTTTACGGCTGTCTACACACATCCTTATCTTTCCAGGTTTAACAACTACAACTGCGGGAGATGACCACGGAGAGCAAGATTCTCCCTGTATTACACCCAAAGCTAACATTCTATCTATTTCACTGCTAAGTTGTCTCTCAAGAGCAGGCAAAATAGGATAATAACGTTACGTAATTGGTTTTTCTTTGCCGGCGTCTATGCAATGCTGAATAAGCGCTGTGCAACCTAAGCCTTCTACCTCCGAATTAGAAAACGCTGCAATAACCCTGTCTAATTTCTGTTGTTGCTTATAAGTTCGTATAATTTTATCCTGATCTGTATGGGTACTGTCAATCTCTACTACCTCAGGTAAAATAATCTTGATTCCAAATATAGTCCAAAAGTCAAAACCGCATATTAAATCTTGTTGTATCGAAGGTACAACTAGAAATTCAATTATCCTGATATGTAATTTTCAGTGCAGCTGTCCCTATCTCACATTGTTTTTGTTCATCTGCTGTTCGTACATTACCTTTAGATCGCTGAAAATAATGAAATCCTTGAACCTGAATTGCCAAATTTT
This sequence comes from Tachina grossa, assembly GCA_949987645.1. Lineage (NCBI taxonomy): Eukaryota > Metazoa > Arthropoda > Insecta > Diptera > Tachinidae > Tachina > Tachina grossa. The sequence goes on along the minus strand of OX465274.1, from coordinate 106,897,368 downwards.
CACCGATCACACTGTTATTAACACCACTATACAGAAGAGCAAAATACATATTGTTATTTATTTTTAAATTTAGCAGACCTTACTATCAGTATCTTTAACAACAATTGATGAAATAACAGACCTATTATAATACTTCAATCTACGATAGTAGTCTCGTATTCTTTTGGAATATCTACTTATAGGTTTCGAGTGTCCAAATATTCGATTACGCGTTATTTTATATTTCTTTAAGCGAATATGATACGGTCTCATCAATGGGTGTACGGTGTTGTATTTTTCCGATTTATTTGTGTCAAAGTCCGAGTTCTGTCTTATTTCCGTTTGTCTAATTCTGTGAGCTGTAGTCTCGGATGCTCGCTCTACTTTCTTCGGACATCCCTCCAACCGTTTCCCTATTTTGCTTTACAGTGGGGACATTTTGGCTTGTAGGTATCTTTTACCCCACATCCGTAGCAAAATACATGTCTGATGTCCATCATTTAATGTACGAATGTCCAGGTTTGTCACAATTCCAACATTTTAAATTTTTAATTGCAAAGACTTCAATATCCTTGTCCTCCATTGTTTCTTCAAAATCCACCTCGTCTTATTTAATCAATTCCGATACATTACCCTAAGTTGTGCTCCGGGATTCTGCAGCGAAAACATCCTTCATGAATTTCTCATGTTTTCTCACTTCAACTCGAAGGTGACCAACACTTGTGATTTCTACATGGAGAGGCTCAAGCCTAACTTGAATGTGCAAATTTCTTATTAATATATCACACAAATCGCGGTCAGATATTGATGTCTTTAGTTTGTTGGTCATTGCCGATATCACGTCTAGGTATTCTTCAAATCTTTTATTTGGTTTCTGCTTGCGACGTCGTATGTCTTCAATAACGTCTTAATCGTTATAGTTAACATTAAACTGTCTTTTAAAGCATTAGTTAATGTTGACCAATCCATGTCATCATCATGTTGTCGATGAAAACGCCAAAACCATACCAGTGCCTTACCCTCAAAAAGACTACGGGCATGTTTGCATAGCATCTCAAAATTTCCTTTCATATGATTAGACGTTAGGATATTAAGACGATAAAAGTAGATTGTTAATGGCGGGGATAGTCCTGTTTTGGGAATTCAAAACCGGGGAAAAATAAAAATGATGGCAACCCTGTTACGAATGGGGGGATTTTGGGGATTTTCATGCTGAGAGCTTCTTGGCTATGTGTGTGTGTGTGTGTGTGTGTGTTTGTTTGATTCTTTGTTTATGTGTATGTATACTTGTGTGCCCAGCTTTTGTTGTTATTGTAGAGAAACGTGTGCTTACAGTGCATGGATGTATGTATATGTGGGTGTTGTATGTGTGTATGTGTGTGAGTTTGATTCTTTCTGTGTATGGGAATGTATGTACACTTGTGTGTACAGGTTTTGTTGTTATTGTAGAGAAACGTTGTGCTTACAGTGGATGTATACATACAGTGTATGTATGTGTGGGATGTTTGTGTGTATGTATGTGTGTGTGTATATGTGTTCGTTTTTGTATTTAATTGTATGTTTGTCGGTCTCAGATACTTTTGTCGTAGTGGCAGACAATCATTATACCCAGTAGGAAATGTCGATGGTGAAAATGTACTGAGTCGCTTTTGACTTTGTCACCAGTACTACTATATAATTATATCCCATTCAATAATTTTCACTATAGACATTTAGCATATGCTTGTCATTTAAAATCTACTAGTAACACTAAAACAATTGAATAGGTATGACTACGTGGTTCTTATTGGAACGTAGAGACATACCAACCAGATAGTTAGTTACTGTTATATTTCTATAATTTATGTACATACAAAAAGGTATGTATATTGACAAGTTGTTGCAAAATCTTTCCTTTTTACTGACAGATAGAATAAAACGTATTATACTATAATGGTCACTGTTTAGTGTTGACACAAAGACACTTGATCCCTGTCTGACTGCAGGGAAGTGACAACGAATTCGTGTGTATGTAGAATCATTATTTTTGTTGTTGTGAGTTGTCGTTGCTATGCATATGTATGGTTATTGTGCTCGTATGTATGCATGCATTTTTTTATTTCTGGGGAAATATTCTAGTAGCTGCAGATAGTGGCAACCCTGATATCTACTGAAACTGGAAGTGGAGAGGGAATGTATTTGATAATGTATGTACATATATGTTTTTGGAGTAATGTACGTGATCGTATGGTGGGAGACGAAGGTGATGTTATGAAATCTTGGTTTATTTATTTAAGAAATATTGTTTCGTATTTCATGACAGAGGAGTTTGAATTGCATAATATTATAAAATTTCATTATGTATGTATGTTTGTGTATTACGTGATCACTTCTTTGTGTATGTGTGTGTATGCCAGTATGTAAATGATTTTCTCGTGCTGATATTTATATGTAGGTAGAAATAAATTGTTTTCAATATCGACATTTGGTACTATAAAATACTATCATACATATATCTGAACTTCCCTAATCCTAGTATGTTTTATACATTAACGAAGGTTTATACATATTGAAATTTCTTATTTCAATACGGAAAAATATTAATTTACAGTATTCATTTATTAAACTCATTAGTTTTTAGGTATTTCAGTATACATTTTCTATTATATTGAAAATTATTGAATTAATGTGAAGCATTCTTATTTTTAAGCTGCACATTTTCCCTGAGTGTATTGATTGCTTATCTATACATTGTGTTTTGACTAAACGAGGCTTCATATATTTTCATGATGTAGATATGTAAGTGTGATTGTTAAGATCTAATAAATACTTGAGCATTCCATGCAAATAATATTGGAGTATGTGGTCCAATCTAGATGAAACAGTCTAGTTACATCATAGTCTCATGTAATGCAGTCATGGATCATATCGTTTTCATACAACCATTCAATGCTGCACGATAAATATTCATGTTTAAACGAATATGATCGTTCTTCTTAGGCACTCACAAATTGTATGCGAGTAGTCTATAACTATTCCATATGGGGTAGTTGTTGGGATTAGTCCGATGTAATGCAACGTTGTACCATGTGGTCCAGCCCTAGGACATCGCAATGTTAAATCGACCACCTTTTTTTTCATATATTTGGAGTAGTTTTGGAGTACTCCAACTCCTCTTTGGACTAGTCCTTACATGCATGTATGGACTAGTCGCATTATCTGCTGGGTTGATAAGAAATTTGATATGTATACATACAAATTGATTTTATGTGTGTATGTATGTATGTATGTATGTATGTATGTATGTATGCACGTACATACAAATAAGAGTACAACTCAATCTTTGAATTCATTTTTTTTTTGTCATGTGATATCTTTTTGTTGTGTATTATCTGAAATTAAAAACGTTTTACCTGAATTTACTTAAAAGTTTGTGAAGATTTTCTGTTTTAAGTAAAATTGAATTCCTGAAGATACATACTCTATAGTAGTAGTAACTATAATAGAAATATTTCTTATACTTAATTTACATTTTTTTAAAGTTGACACAACGTTAGTTAGTCAACATTTGACATTTTTCGGGGCATGTAATTTTTTTTCTAACTATAGCCTTTTTTCTTCAATTTCTACATTTATTTTTGGAAATCTTGCATTGCTTTTTTACAAAATTTATAAACATTTTTAAATGAAACTGATCCGGCACTCCAGCTTATATACTGATAATGTTTTTTTTCTTTTGTTTTTTGTTTGTTTATTTTTTATTGATAAACACTTAAAATCAAAAGGGAGTTTTATATTGAAATTATTATTTTCATAATTGTTGAAAACAATCGCTACTTCGATGAATCATTTGAATTACTTTTAAAACCTTACATATTTATAAAAATTATGCTATTGCTTAATTTATAAGACTTTTAGAATTTGTACTTTGGTGGTTATATTTTCTATTATACGATTATGAATAAGAATGCAGTAAGCTGATGTCTTTGCTTACTGTTTCAAATTAAAATTTTATTCAACTAAATAAAAGGAGATTTTTTCTTAAACTCAATTGCAGGTAGAAGCACTGGAGATTCTTTCATATAACAGCTTTTTTGGAATTTTTAATACATAGTATAATATAGAATTGCATAACATTTATTTTTAATTTAAGAAGTACGGATATGAGACTGAATTTAAATGTACTTTTAAATTAGTTAAATCATAATGAACATACATATTTTCTTCTTTAATAGCGATCAACAGAAAACGAACTCGTTTTCATATAATTTAGGTATACCCTTTCGACGGCTCCTCTAGGATACAAGATGACTTTGTATGACGAAATTTCTGTTGCTTTATACTGATAATATGTTTACATTAATAAGGTACATATACATATGTTTATTTTATAAAGGGTGAGCACCTATGGCTTTTATTTAATGTTCTATATGATTTTTTTTTCATTTTATTAAAGTTCAGCGTATTGTATATATATTTCTGAAATGTTTAAGTGTGTTATGTGTGCCCATCGGGCAGAGTGTACGTATTAGTTGGTCAGTCAGTCTCTGTTTTTATTTATTTTTTTTTTTCTTCTAATGTGCCACTCCTTTTTTCAGATTTTACTACTTGGAATAGAGAATTTTTGTATAATTTTTTGCTGGGTATATACATTAGGTATGTAGAAATTAGTTTAGATACAAAGAAATGCATGTTTAATAAAAAACTATTGTATCAAATCGATCTCAAATAACTCAGTTACGTCTACCAGCAATTCACCGTTGGTGTTTTCATAAAGTGTTAGAAACAATGAAATATCTATGTTTTGAGAGAATTGTTCCCCTCAAGTATTTCTACATGAGGTTTGAGGGGTCAATCACTGTCGCATTTATATGTAATGATTATTCACTTAAAAAAGGTCATCATCACCATCAATCATCTCCGTATACAATAAATTCATGAGTTGGGTTGATCCAGATACAATTGCTGTCTCATCACCTTCTAACAGCTTTATATGTTTTGCTAGTATGCATGCCTTAGCATGCTTCTATCGATAGTGACGTAAGAGTCCGAGATGTAGAGTGTTACAATTAAAAATCTTTACTATTATAATTTACCAGTTCGCTCTTTTGAATTTTTACAAACTAGATACATATGTATGTATTTCATTCACCACAAAATCATAAAATTTTTTTTGCTTACAAAATTGTATGACGTGAGGATTTTTTTTTTGAAATTATACATGCTTCGGCATGCTTTCATTTTTTTTTTCTATAAATTTATGTAATACTCATACAGATACAGATATAAAGTAAGATCTGTTTACTGTATATTTTAAAATTTATGCATGCTTCAGCAGGATTCTAGTTGAAGCGTATATTCATTCACTAAGTTTGTTTGATACTTATTCATACACATGTACATTCTTAAATATTTGATATCAAAGTCCAATTTCCGTAGTTTATAGTAGGGTATTGAAGAGAGTTCTGGAAATAGGAGCAGGGAGCAAAAATAGTGTGGTACTTATATACGTGGAAGTTTTTGAGATTGTGTGTGAGTAATGAGATTCGCACAGGGCTGGCACGACTTGGGTTGGCTTGGGTGAGTTTGGTCGGGGTTTGGTCGGAGTTTGGTCGGGGTTTGGGTGGGGTTTGGGTGGGGTTGGCTAGGATTTGTATACTAATTTTGTATGAGAAAACTAACAACGATGATATAAGTGCCACCCTATTGTATTGTTGGTCTGTTGTCAAAAGTTCTGTTGTGGTTTTTTCTTTTTCGTTGATATGTATGAATGTGTGTTTGAAACAGTTGATTTAATTAAGTTGTTTGAATACAAAAGCTTGATCCTTACCATACACAACAAAGTTGATAAGAAATAAAAACCCAAAAATAAATATACTATTTATGTATTTATATATTTTATTTATTAATGTGCTTGAAATTTTTATAATATAATAAGCAATAGTAAAAAATAAATCTCATATTGAAGTATGTATGTGTGTGTATATATATATATATATATGTAATAATATAAATATGTATAAATAAGTATTGTATTTGTAAAAGAAAAAACCTTTTTTTATGATTTAGACTTTATTAAAATTTCAATTTTTGTTTATTTTGAAATGTCCCCAAGCATAGGTATTAATACCATCTTCTCTTATATAACGTTTATTATCATCATAACTTATGATATTTGTTGTGTATAAATTTCATGTAGGATAGATTTAAATATATAAATTTTATCGTGATATATGGTTTTATCTATCAAACAGTTACGGTAATCATTTATAGTTAGTTTTTTTAAAGCAGAGTTTTTTACACCTTTAGCTTTTTTGATTTCTTCTTTATCGTCAACAGCTATTGAATATACTTTTGATCGAAGCCCAATAAATTCTAACATTATATGTCCATTATTCTCATCTTTCATCATTCCCAAGACTTTTTTGTTTTGCAAGGGGAAATTGAAAACATTATTAATTGAATAGTCTGATGTATCAAAGTTTAGATGAAGATCATTGTAAATATCTTTATAAAAATCGTTTGTTCTTATTGTGTAAATTAAAGAATCAGTATCCATATAATTTAATTTTAAGTTTTCATTAAACTTTGTCTGCATATACTGATAGTGAAAGTCATACATTTTATATTTAGATAGTTCTAGAACTGAAAACCCTAAATATATAGGTTTATTAAATGTTACGCTATCCATACTCATTTGAATTGCAATCATATTATCGGTAAAATGTGTTGAACTATGAAAATTAGGTTTTGCTATAAGAGCTCGTGCGCCCAAACGGTTGTGTTCACTCTCCCAAGCATTAACGATTTTTACATTTTTACGTTTTTCAACATTTTCCATAGTTTTACCGTATACCGCATTATTTAAAAGTTTAAAAAAATTTTTTTCAAACTCATTTTTGGCATTGGTTCGATGAAAGGTATTTAAATCGATATACTGTTTCAACCAAGTTGATTGTTTAAATCTTAATATTCTATGAATTTTAACTAATTTTAAACCATTTCTAATACACTGTTGAAGATTTCGATAGTGAATTATATATGATTTTTTGCTAGTTAAATCGGGAATTAGTTTCTTTATATTATGATGTTGTATTGGTGGACTTTTAAGTTCAGCACAAAACGGTAAATCATTATGACTATCATGTAGTTCTTCAGGATAGTCTAAATCAACTTCTAAAATGTAACCAAAATCAGAGTTTTCAGATACTTTCGAAATATCAAAGCTATCTATATCTTCAATCCATTCAAATTTACCTTCTGGTAAAGATTCAGACATTGCCCAACCATACAAGTTGTTCGCATCTAAATACATAAGATATTGTGAGGGTTTAGAGCAATCATATGTTTTGATATATTTATGATTTGCAACTGTTCGACGTGTTGTGCATTGAACAATACCACCTCTTATTCCTTTTTTAATGAAATTATACATATTTATATCGGTGAATAATTCCAATTTAATTTTCGTTATTTTTAACATGGCATCCCACGATAAACCAGGTGTTGTATAGTAATGACATGGATCAAGATGATATATTGATTTACAAACAGAACGAAAATTTTCAAATACATCAGTTAAAAGAAGTACATCAGTTTTTAGATATAAAAGCATATACTCATTTAGAGATTGACAGTTAAATGTAGACCAAACACTTAACGCGTGCTCATAATCAACAATAGTACATTCTTTATTATTTAATGTAGAGAAAAACTGTTCACGAGAAGGTAAGACATTTTCATTTAATTTTTCAACTGAATCGATATAATCATAAGGAAATATACCTTTTCTTTTCAAAAGATTAAACTCTAAATGATTTGGATATATTGATTGCAGTGTTTTAAAGTTATCGTCATGCAAATAATTAGATAATTTATCTAAACTAGACGACACAAATTTAAAAGAATCGAGAAAACGTAATTCTAAATTATATTTGTCAGTTATTTGAATTCTTTTTCTAACAGATATATACAATTCTTTATTAAGTGGTATAACATCTATATCGCCCGGATAATCTGCTAGAGCCTTTATAAACAAATGACAATCATAGCCTGAAAAGTTATGAAAAATTATTGGAATAAAGTTAGGTAATTGATAATTAATATTACATTTCCAATGAGCTGGACCGCGATATTGACCAGTTAAATGACAATGATCAGCACATCTATCATCATCATCTAGAATTTGTTAACATATATGACACTCATTAGTATTATAATGTTTTTCAACTTCATGGGGTAATAGAGAATTCATTGGCACTACTTTCATTAGAGAGTTTGTACACAAAAAACGTGCATCCTCAATCAAATTTTGAACAAAATCTTTAACAACATCGTCACCCGTATACGTTCTAAGCTTATTCAGTTTAGAATCAAAAGATGATTTTATGTAGTAGCTGTAAGCTATAGGTATATGTTTTTGAATGCTTGTGATATTATTAGAATTTTTGTTGTTCATTTTACTTAATATACATTCAAAATCCGCATAGATAACAAATGGTACATCTAATTGATTTTTAAAATTTTTGAACTGCAATATATTATCATCCTTAAGACCCGAAGGCATTTTGGTGACAATTTTATTGCATTCTTGTTTATGTTTTAATAACAAGAGTTCACTGCTTGAATAGTGTAAGCAAAAATTACAAAAATATTTAGCACCTACATGTTTTGAAACTTGTGTACTCAATAAACGACTTATGTTTCTTATCCAAACATAATGTGATTCATCGTTTTCATCATCTTGAATGTATAGTAAATTGATATGATTAATTTTTTCATCAGCTGTTTTATAATATGGTCCAACGATTTCTTTTTTTATCACATCACATCCAAAAACATTCACGATTATATTTAAATTGTATTTCTCAAATATCTTAATATCAGCAATAGATAGAGGAAAGGTTAAGTTGGTGAAATCAATTGTTGTTCCATTTGTTAGTGTTATTAAGCTTTGTTTGATAACATTACTATAATGTGAATATTTTGGATTTAAATGATTGTTTTCTAATGCAGCTATAAGAGCCCATTTGAAACAATAACTATCATTATTTTTAATGTTGATGCACGCTTTTTTATTTCTGATAAATATTGGTAGTTCTAAATATTTAGATCCTTTTATAGGACAATACTTGTTAACGTTTATTTCAATTTTATTGATACAAACTAGAGACCAACCACTGTCTCTCTCTTGAAATTCATCCATTTTGGTTGCTATTTCTATACTATGATTATCGTACATGTTTGATAGATCTTGTTCTAATTGTACTATTACCATTTTCGTTTGAAAAGATTTCATACTAATTAGTGCGCTATCATCAATTTCAATTTCATTAGTTTTTGAGAATTTTATATATTCTGCAAAAAGTTCTACATTAAATTTTATATTTTGATGTTCTAATAACATATTTTTTAAAATATTTATAATACTTTCTTTTGCATTCGAAAATAAAATGTTTATTGAAAGCTCATCTACCTTTTTATTTTCATATACAAAAGTTTGAATACGCTTAGTAAATAAGTTTTTACTTATATATATATCGTTGTTTATAAACAAACGATTATTATTTTTTTATGATCATTAGTTCGCAAATGATGAGACCAAGAACCTTTTCTTATATTTAATTTACAAGTTTCACATCGTATATAGCTACATGATGGAGTTTCTTCAATATTTTCATTTTTTAAATTTAGTTTTGTTTTGTTTGATTTTGACACAATATGTTTATTATTAAAATGTCTCTTAAAATTAAATTTGGATGCGAAAGACATTCCACATACTTCACAGATGTACATGATATAACACCAGAAATGGAAGTACTGTACTGAAAGTATTTGAAATTAAAATAAACACAAATTATAGATTTGCTCTTAATATCTACAACACACACCTGGACTTAGTGAAGATGTTTATATAAATATTTAAATATTTCACAATTTCGCTTTAAAGGATTACTTTTACGTAGTTTTTTAACTTTTTTATATAAATATGATTTTAAACAGTTTTTAAATTATATATATAAATTATAATTTTCTGTTTTAAGAATGCTTGTTTAATATAGTTTTCAATCACTGATGACGGTTTTTGAATATGTTTTTTCTTTTTTTGCGTGTGACACGTTTTCTTAGAATAATGAAAATCAATTGTTTAATTAAAACTCATTAACAAATGTTCTTATATACTTTTTATTCTTACTAAAATTCAAGTTTGATAAAAAGTTGTGGTCAAGAGTATAAAAACAAACAAAATTAAAAAAAAATTAGCAAACAAATACTTAAATTAACCACATTTATTATTAACATAATAACAGCACATTTATTATTAACATAATAATTCAGGACAAATAATTTCGGCTTCTGTTTGTGGTTGACTTCAATAACATTCAGTTTACTTCTTTGGTGTATCTCGAACTAAAACGATAATAATTAATTATTAGATTTAATAATAAATAAATAAATAAAAACTTTTTTTACCAGAAATTACCTGTTGTTTTTGCATTAATAGTTAATTCATAATTAACCTAACTGCTTCCTTTCCTATCTTTGGAAAGGTAGTAGGTATTGCGGTCAAATTCCGCAATAGTATCATCATCGATGGTATCGTTGAATATTCTGGGCAGGTATATATATTTATTTCTCTCCACCAAGCAACGAATTTTCATCCCATAGCATGTCTGTACACGCTCCATCTTTGTAATTTCATAATTGTGGTTAAAAACCATCTCCTTTATAGGGAGAATGGTTTTATTTTGGGATTTTTTAAATATGGTTTTTAAATGTGCTTCCATCTTTAGCGGTTTACTTAACTTGAATAATACTTAAAGTAAAACTAGAGGCGGTTTTTATACAAAATTTAGAAATGTAATTTTGTTACTAAACATGAAAAATGTGCTAGAAATTTTAATGTGGTTTTTCATTTTGATAAAGTTCTTAATTTATTAAATACGCGAGAGTTTCTGTTTCGTGGCTTATTTCTAAACATGAAAAATGTGGTAGAAATTTTAATGTTGCAGGTTTTAATTTTTAAAAGCTTCCGTTGCAGTTTTTCATTTTTATAAAGTTCCTAATTTATTAAATACGTGAGAAATTTTAGATTTTGGAGGCTTTTATTGTTACATATGTTTTCATAATTTTAAAAAAGTTTCTGTTTCGAGGTTTATTTAAAATATGTTTTTTATTTCATCATCATGATCATCATCATCATCATCATCTTCTTCAGTACTGTCATACAAGTTGTTGTTGTAGAATACATATTGCTTCTTCTTTTTAATGATTAGAGTATATAATCCCTTCACTTCCTTAACTTTCTTTAAAATGTGTGGAGTTGTGTTTAGATAATCCATCTGATTTTTAGTAATAATCAGAAACGGTTTAGGTAAATAAATGTAATATTCTTTATTTAGAAGACATCTTATACTTTCACCATATTTTGTATCTACTCGATCTATCTTGTTGATTTCATATAAAGTATTTTCTTCCATATCCTTTAAAGGTAAGTATGTAATATTAGGATTTTGAAACAATTTTCTTAAGCTTGCCCTCATTTTTTTTTGCTTTCAACTTTTCACCGTAAAACGAACTTTCAAACTGATTCTTTATATCCAGTAATTGATAGTATAAGACGTTTTTAGTTATTTCAATAACTTCTTATCAATTGCGGTTAAGTATATATATATATATATATATATATATATATATATATATATATATATATATATATATATATATATATATATAAAGAGATTCAGTTAAATTAAAAACTTTGATAAATATGTATTGGGGTCAATTTTTAAAAACTGGTGATAAATATTGTACTTGTCATGCACAGTGGAAAACTTTTCAAATAATAAATGCAATAGTTTTGGATATTATAATGCAGGTGTTTCTAACCGCAGAAGGAGGGACTAGAACGCAAATTTTTTCTCTTAATAGAGGACAACAAATGCCAACAAATATTCCAATATTTCAATTTAGTCACAATCAACATATTAAAATTGAGGTTATTGGTGGTATGATATCACTAGTCGGAACAGTCTATGAGGGTGGTTTTAAAGATATAAATGTATACACATACAAACCATCATGTGTTTATAGTGAAATAGATGAATATGCAACTAAATCTTATAATGGTAAGACTGGTATCCATTCATTGAATAAAAATCAACAAAAACCTCCCCTCCCCCAGAAAATGGTTAATAATAGTATAGTTAAGAAAGCAGCTGGTGGTGCTAGCGGTGGTGATGACTCATTTCAATATGAAGATTATTAAATTAGTACATAAATATTAGAAACAATTCTTATCATCTCATTCAAAAATATATCGCTAACCTAAGAACATATATATTAAAAAGAAAAACTAAAATGAAAAATATTTTTATCATATTGTTTTCATATATCTATATCATACACGTGTTTTCAGCTTCATTACCTATTGATTTGAGTGAAAATGAACTTAAAAATACAGAATTTGCAATTAAATTACCAAATAATGATACTGTGAGCATACAACTAAATTTCAAACTTTTAAAGTTTACTAATGATTTAAATAAAAACATCGAGTCAACAACAACAACAACAACAAAAACAGAATATAAATCAAACGAAGAACAATAAGACTCCTCACCACCACCTATAAATCAATCTTTTACTGTCGAACAAGCTATTGAAGCATTTAGGCAAGATTTAGTAAAAAAAAGAAAAAAATATTGCAGGAATAATTGAAAGTTCGACTCCATTTTATAGACATTTTCAACTTCAATACAAAGATAATATAAAATTGAGAATCCGTTGTACATATGACAGCAATTACTTGAAACGTCGATTAAATATTTCATGTTTCGAATACCGTCAAGTTGAATACGAGAGAATTTTAAGTAATGGTGAAATTGAGACGGTTTCTGAGGATGATACTACATACCGATCCGATATGACATTAATCAACATTCAAGATTATACCCATGATTTGGATATGGAAATATTATAAATTAACTAATATGATGAAATACATTTACTACTACTTAATATAAACTTTGTTGTTGATGTGTTAAGAACATTTATTTAACATAAATAAAAAAATTAAAATAAGAAAAATAATGAACAATCAGTTTTATTCGAAAATTTTACATGACTTTTTGAACGAAGAAAGGTTTTTGTGGTATGAACATGAGGTTATTTTGAAGAAATTAAAAACTCAATTCGATGAATATGCATTTTATAAGAAAAGTAAATCAAAATTTGGATATCATTACACCAATTGTGTGTGGTTCAACAATGAAACAACTTGTGGACCTGATACCTGTAAATGTTCCCTTATCAATAAAAGTTGGGAACAAGCATTATGTATAATGAATTTTTATAATAATTTAAAAACATAGACTTTATCATTTAGAACAACTAATTTCGGCATCTGTTCACTAATTTTTTTATACTCTTGACCACAACTTTTTATCAAACTTGTATTTTAGTAAGAAGAAAAAGTATATAAGAACATTTGTTAATGAATTTTTATAATAATTTAAAAACATAGACTTTATCATTCAGATCAACTAATTTCCGCTTCTGTTCACTAATTTTTTTATACTCTTGACCACAACTTTTTATCAAACTTGTATTTTAGTAAGAATAAAAAGTATATAAGAACATTTGTTAATGAATTTTTATAATAATTTAAAAACAGTTTTACAGTCGTCGTCGACGTTGTGACTTGATTAGTATTGCACAATGTCTGAGGAGAGAATATTAGTTGTAGATGTACAAGGTTTCTATCTCAACAATAAATTCATCGGAAAAGAACTGAGTATTTCAATTAACGATATACAAGTGCAAACATTTATTATTAAACCACCTTTTCCATATTCATTGTTGACAACAAAAGAAAAATATTCAATCAATTGGCTTTATAATCATCATCATGGATTAAAATGGAAAGATGGCGATTCAACCTTAGCAAATATTGTGGAATATTATATTGAGCATGTTAAAGATAAAAATTTTATTTGTTATGCTAAAGGATTAGAAAAAATTAAGTGGATTCAAAATATTTTTGAGGATAAAATTTATTTTTATAACCTAGACGATCTAAATTTCCCAAATTTAAAAACATTATATCAAAATGATAAATCTGTGAATGTTTGTTGTTATCATAGAAAATATTGTATATGTGCTCAAAAAAATGTAATACTCTTAAGAAAGTTTATTAAATCAAATATTAATAAAGAAAACATAAAATTATAAAAGACATTTTTTTTTTGATTTATTATTTAACACTTAAATCAGGTAAAATAATCATCAAACATCAGTTCATTCCGAATACTTGAAATGTCAATAACAATATCTTTAAACGGAAACACTTCAACTCTGGTTGGAGAATATTTTCCTCCAATTGAACTCCCTACAAAATATGTTTGTGGACTTATTGATTTTATAACATTCAATTCCATACCCAATGTAGATGTTCACAACAATTTGTTTCATATAGGAAATCATATTATTACTATTCCGGTTAGTTCATATGAATTTGAGGATATTGCTTTTTTCTTAAACTCAAGCTTAAAAGATATTGATGAACCAATTTATCTAATAATTGAAGCTAACAATAACACATTTAAAACTGAAATAACCTCGTCAATGGATATAGATTTTTCACAACCAAACAGTATAGGAAAGTTGCTCGGATTTAGCAAAAGAAAATTAGAAGTAAATTCAACTGAATATTATAACACTGATCAAAATCTTCAAAATGATAAATCTTTGGAAGTGATGATTGTAGATATTAATCAATTGAATACTACAAGGTTATTTGAATCTGACTTACCCACACATATTACGGATGTTAATACAATACGCATTGAAAACAACTTAACAACCGGATCATTTATTAATAATACTTCGAATCATGTTATTCATGAATTTCCCCTTGATGTTCCTCCAGGATATAAAATAAGCGAAAAACCTCGAAATGTTATTTATTTACCCGTCAACTGTCAGCAAATAAACAACATGACGATTAGAATCTTAAATCAAGACGGTGAACTTATAAATTTTAGAGGAGAAAAAATCACTCTTAGACTCCACTTCAAACCAGAATAATGATCATTTACAATAAAAACGTAATGCAAAGAGGTTTTCCATTCAATCCTTCATCAACTCACATTCGAGAAAGTATAAAAAATAAAAAACCGTTAACATTATATAATACAGAATACTTAAAATCATTAGGATTTAATCTTCAACCATGAATGAAATACTAAATGTCCTTCAAAAACCTATATATGATGAGAGTATTGTAAAAAGAGAATATCATAGTTACTCTCCATATCTAAAATCATTCAACAACAATGATGAAATTCGTATACCAATTCAAAATCAGGATCTCTTTGTCTTACCAAGTGAGAGTATGATTTACATTCATGGTTTTATAGTAAAGACGGAAGCAAACAAAGAGGTTCCAGCTATAGATGTGAAATTTAAAAACAACTTTGTTTCATATTTGTTTGATGAAATTCGTTATGAAATTAATGGTTTTGAAGTTGATCGTACACGCAAACTTGGAATTTCATCCACCATGAAAAATTTTGTATCATTGAATAAGGCTGAAAGTGCTACACTAAAAAACGCTGGTTGGTGTCTTAACGAAACTTTCGTTTTAGAAAAAAGTCATTTTAGCTGTTGTATACCTCTGAAAATGTTGATGGGGTTTGCTGAAGATTATAACAAAATACTATTAAATTCGAAACATGAGCTCATTCTTCAACGTTCTACATCCGATGAGAGATCATATTATCCTACAATCACAACTGATTATTTGAAATTAACAATTCTGGATATAACATGGAAAATGCCGCATATTCAACTATCGGACTTTGCAAAATTGGAAATGTTTAAGATAATCAACAGCAAAAATTCTATACCAATTGCATTTCGTAGTTGGGATTGTCATGTAAATCCTGCACTACCAACGAATACAAAGGTTTTATGGAATGTGAAGCTTTCTCCACAAAACGAAAGACCACGATTTCTTATAATTGGTTTACAAAAAGAGAAAAGTAAAGAACAAGGAAATATATTTGACCATTGTAATATCTCTAATTTAAAAGTATATCTAAACTCAGAGTCATATCCATATGACGATTTAAATAATCGTTTTGAAAATGGTCAGTATTCTGTACTATATAATATGTATGCAAAATTTCAACAAAGCTTTTACATGCGAGAACCTGAACCATTGCTGGATGTTAATGATTACAAGTCTTACGCACCGCTTATTGTTGTTGATGTTTCGCATCAAAATGAGACTGTTAAAATTGGACCTATTGATGTACGAATTGAATTTGATACTGAAGCAAACAAACCAATTCCAGAAAAAACATCAGCATACTGTTTAGTTATTCATGATCGCTTAATCGAATACTCACCTCTAACAAGCGAAATTAGAAAAATTATTTAATTATATTTATTTTGAAATTTTTTTAATAAATGAAATAATATGTTTATTTATAAATAAAACAAATTCTTAATCAATGTATTTTATTAAAACATTTATAGTTTCTTTTTAGTTTAGCTTCGAAAACAAAAATTTTAAACATAAATGACCACAATTTATTGTATTAAAATTTTGATATCTATCATAATTATAACTAATGTTTTTTCCTAAATATTTTATTAATTGTTTTGGTGGCTGCAAATTGCCAGAGCTATCAAAATATTCAATTTGATTGTTGTTTTTCCAGTATGCTACCCAATGTGTGCCAGGTCCCTTTGAAGTATCCAGATTGATTATTCCACATTCTTTTTTAAATGGTTTGCTTGGAAGAGTGTTACACATAAACACACCTCTAAAATTTGGAATATGTTTTACATATTTTCTCAAGTCTACATCAGAAAGAGCTCTTTTAGGTAGCTTCATTAAAAATTTTGTTGATAAGGTTTTAAATATAATCCAAATCCTTTTTTATATGGTTTTAAGAACATGCTTTTTCCCATCGCAATGGCTTCCATTGTATTATTGTGTCGTTTTGCTTCAGTCAATTGTTCCTTTCCATTTTTAACTGCATTGATTGCTTTTGTAATACCAGATACACCACCAGCTAAACCACCAAGTGCACCCAGTGCAGCAAATATAGGGGCAAGTGGAAGAAAACCTCCAGATTTTGGTAGCGGTATTATTCGAGGTGTTTTTATTAACGATTTTTTCTTCCCCTTGAAAATATTGTTTACAACTTTTCGTGAAATCTTTATAGCATCTTTCAAGTTTTCAGTTTTTTTTATATTCTTTCTTGCACTTTTCAATGCATGTCTAAATAGTTGATGTTTATTTACTGAAGACAATCTTTTAGTTTTACTAATAACGTTAACCATTCCGAATTTTGTTTTTGTTTTCATTGCAGTAGTAACAAACCAAGCGTTTGATTTTTCACCGAAACTACTATCGCTAGCATTAACCCTTTGCCAAGCCTTTTCAGTTAAGATTCTATCAGCAATATGTCTTTTCTCTAAATCTTTATTGTTTGAGTATGCTATATCGTGCTCTCTGCAAGCAGTATCCAATGGATTGATTCCTTGATCACCTCTAGCTAAACGTTTCTTTAATTTTGTACCAGGTCCGCAAAATTGATAACCGGGTAGATGAAGTTCAATGGGAAGTTTATTAATTATTTTATTTAGAAAACCTTTACCGATGAAGGCTGGATGACGATTGAATATGTTTTTATAAATGATTGTCATATCTATTGATACTTTGTCGATTAAAGATTAAAATCAAATTGATTGATAACAAATAAAAGAGACTGGTTTATATATTATGTTATCATTAGATTTCAGAATGCGCTTTTTTAAACAACATAAAAGGATTAATGTAAAGAATATCGAATCAAAGTTCGATTCATAAAATAAAATTCGTCATAGCTCATTACTACCGAATTCTATTCGAGCTCTTATTGTAGGTCCATCAAATTGTGAAAAAACAAATGTGATGATCAGTCTTATTGAAAGTCCTCATGGATTGAAATTTAAAAATATTTACTTATATTCAAAGTCAACACAACAACCGAAATATAAGTAATTAGAAAGTCTAATTAAACCTATCAAGGAGATAAATTTTTCATCATTTTCCAATAATGATGATGTTCTATCCCCAGACGAAGTTAAACCAAATTCAGTATTTATATTCGACGATATAGCTTGTGAGAAACAAAATCATGTACGTTCTTACTTCTGTATGGGTCGTCATAAAGATATTGATAGTTTTTATTTATGTCAAACTTATACACGTATACCAAAACACTTGATTCGCTATAATGCAAATATGATTATAATTTTTAAACAGGATGTAATGAATATTAAGCATATTTACAATGATCATGTTGGTTCTGATATGACTTTAAAAACATTTCATAAGTTATGTGCCGAGTGTTGGAAAGAAAAATATGGTTTTCTAGTTATTAACAAAGATGATCCTATGAATATTGGTCGATATAGAAACGGTTTCGATATATTTATAAATCTATAAAAGAAACATTACAGATATTTTAAAATCAGTACAAGATTAATTATTAAACTAATAGCTTCTCAACTATTAAACCGCTAACTGCTAAACTGATCTGTTTTGAATCTGTTTCTAATTCAATCTATAAATATGAATACAAATCTAGTTAATAATCTTATTAAAACTCGAAATATTTTAAAAAAGAAATATAAGAATATTTTGCTTGGAGAAATTGCAAATGATGAATTGTTGGAAAAGACATTGAAACCAATATCAAAACCATTAAATGAATTAGTTCAATCAACTAATAATAATAATAATAATAATAACACCATTATAAAACATGAAAAATATCCGGATAACTCTTTTAAACATGATCTTGAGAATAATAAAGTTGCCTTCAGTACACCATATAAAAAGAGTAAGCTTGATTATAACACGTTTTCTCCAAACTTTAATAACAAGAAAATCGAGAAAAGTTCAAACACGTTTCAATCATTTGATGATGAAAATGATCATGATGACCATGATTATGATGATGATGATAATAATGATAATGTTGATAATGAGGATGATAACAATGATGATGATGATAACACCATTGCAATACATCCCAATCAAAGTATTCAATATAATTTATCAAAAGTTAACTTAAATATATATGATAAAACCTATGGTCCTCATAAGGATAAAAATCAAATATGGAGACTGGGTAATGAACCCATCACTTTCAATTCAACCAATATTACTGTAGGTAATTTAAAATGGCCCTTCACATCAGGCTTATATGAATTGTTAGTTTATAAGAAACCAATCAATTATAATAAAACAGATTTAAATAATTATAAACAAATATTGGAGATGACTAATGTCCATAAACGAAATAACAGTATTAATGGTCAAATTAAAGGAAATCGTTCAATTAAATAGACAACGATTATTAAAAACCTATTTAAACAACAACAGAAAATTCATAAGGGAAAAGGTTTAATGAAATTGAATAGAAAAAAGCATAATTATGTTTATTGGGATGATCCTAATGAATTGGTTGATAGATTGCGTCTTTTGATTTCATCAACAACAGCTGGTCACTCAAATCATAATAATGAAATTGTATCAATTATTGAGGAATTGAGAGAAGCAACAATTATTATATAAATAGACTTCAAAATGTTTAACAATTCATATTCATAAAATGCCTATCGATAAGTTTGGACATTATATTGAAAAATCTGCAAGATACCAAAATCAAAATTTCAAGATTCATTTGGATAGTGATCGTAATTTCAACTTTAACTTGCGGAAAATAAAAAATTTTGCTAGTCCTGTATTGGAAAACGATGCTGAAAACAAAATTTACATGAAAAGTTATTTAAGTGAAATAAAGAAACAACTGGATACAATGTATATGGAGAGAATTAAGGAAATGGAGTATCGTTTTAACGAAATAATACATCAACAAAACGTGTTGACTACAGAAAAATTTGATAATGTAGAAACACGTTTAAGTAAATTAATACATGATCAAAGTATAATACCAAATAATCTCAATCAATCACTAAAAGAAATGAGATCATTATTTAATTACAAAATTGATTCAGTTGAAGAACGTCTAAATGAAAAACGAAGCTCATTACAAACCATTTAAACATAGATATATAAATCGTTTTGATTTAAATTCAATATCAGCAGCATTTAAATTGATGTAATCTAAGATAGACGTTAGAAATGGAGCGACAAGAAGTGGTTCAGGAGCTTCATAAGCAAGCACGTAGGAATTTCATTCGACGTCGAGTGGTGATCAAGGGAATTGATGATCTTTGGCAAGCAGATCTTGTTGAAATGGGTGTTTACTCAAAATATAACAAAGGCTATAGATTTATTTTAACAGTTATAGCTACATTTTCAAAGTTTGCTTGGGCTGTACCCGTAAAATCTAAAAGTAGTGAAGATATAACCAATGCTATGCAATCTATTTTTTCGCTAAAGAGAATTCCAAAAAACTTGCAAACAGATAATGGTAAAGAGTTCTATAATAAAATATTTCAAAACTTAATGATAAAACATAATATCAACCACTATTCTACATATAGTATCATGAAAGCGTCTATTGTAGAACGATTTAATAGAACACTAAAAGGAATGATGTGGAAAAATTTTAGTCTGCAAGGAAATTATCAATGGATACATATATGCAAGGATTTAATTAATCAATATAATAATAAAAAGCATAGAACAATTGGAATGACGCCAAAGTCTGTTAACACAGGAAATGAAAGTTCTATACTAAAACAAGTCTATAATCATCCCAAAATATATAAATTTGGTAAACTAAAAGTTGGAGATCACGTTCGAATTAGCAAATATAAACATATTTTTTCAAAAGGATATACTCCAAACTGGACAACTGAAATTTTTAAAATTCGTACCTTACAGAACACAAACCCCATTACTTATTTATTGGAAGACTATCAAAGGAATCCGATTGTTGGTGGATTCTATGAACTTGAACTATTAAAGACACATTTTCCAAATACATACTTGATTGAAAATGTTATTAAAACTAAGGGACACCAGGCGTACGTAAAATGGTTGGGATTTTCCAATCAACATAATTTTTGGATCAATAAAGATGAACTTCAATAATATTATATATATACTTCAATATGAGATTTATTTTTTTACTATTTTTTTAATATATTATAAAATTTTCAAACAAATTAATAAATAAAATATATATATGTACATAAATAGTATTGTTT
Organism: Tachina grossa; assembly: GCA_949987645.1. Classification (NCBI taxonomy): domain Eukaryota; kingdom Metazoa; phylum Arthropoda; class Insecta; order Diptera; family Tachinidae; genus Tachina; species Tachina grossa. The sequence goes on along the minus strand of OX465274.1, from coordinate 106,876,167 downwards.
TGATTTTTATTTCTAATCAACTTTGTTGTGTATGGTTAGGGTCAAGCTTTTGTATTCAAAAAATTTAATTAAATCAACTATTTCAAACACATTCATACATATCAATGAAAAAACCACAACAGAAACCGAGAAACCGAATCTGATTACACACAATTTTAAAAACTTGTAGGTACATACCAAACACATTCATACATATCAACGAAAAAGAAAAAACCACAACAGAACTTTTGACAACAGAACAACAATACAATAGGGTGGCACTTATATCATCGTTGTTAGTTTTCTCATACAAAATAAGTATACAAATCCTAACCAACCCCACCCAAACCCCACCCAAACCCAGACCAAACCCCGACCAAACCCCGACCAAACTCACCCAAGCCAACCCAAGTCGTGCCAGCCCTGTGCGAATCTCATTACTCACACACAATTTCAAAAACTTCCACGTATATAAGTACCACACTATTTTTGCTCCCTGCTCCTATTTCCAGAACTCTCTTCAATACCCTACTGTTTATCTATATTTTCTAAAGATCTGATAGCTAAAGAAATAAATAGAGTGAAAAGATCTTCTATAATAATCCCATTTTCATATTGTAAAATTTTGCGTGCTAGCGCTTTCGATGGGAAAATATACATACAACTTTATAAAAAGTGATAATATGATGTGCTGCTGAATATTACACTGAAGTTTTAGCAATATTTCATTCAGACCAACAAGTTTAGAGAATTCCACTACATTTAGTTAATTATCTTTCTTACGACCCATCATTCCTAATCAATCCTACAAAAAACAACACAAACTAGATTTTTCGTTTTAATTTTATTTTTATTTTTATTAAATTCAACATTCATTCTTCAAATTACTTTATACTATATTAAGTAGCTTTTTCTCATTTGTGGAATGTTTAATCGTAAACATTTTAATGGTGAGATGAATTTTTCTATTTTATGCACTAAGTAAATCTTTATATATACCAATCCACTTATATGAACCATTAAAGCTAATTCTTTTCACATCATTCCTTTCAATAATCTATTAAATCATTCTAATATTGATGCTTTCATATTAAGTAATGTTTAATCTTCTATTTATGTATGAGTTTTCCCAAGTATTTTGTATTGAAAAATTCTTTAGAATCATCTGTTTGTAAGTTTTTTGGTACCCGTACCACTTCAAAAATATTTTCCATTGCCTTGGTTTTTAGAGTGCAGCTTTTATTTTCAGCTGTACTTTGAGAATGTGTCAATTACAGTCTTCAAAAATCCACAATTTCTATTTTCTTTAGAATAGTTCTACATTTTACCTAACTTAGCTCCATAAAACATCATATATTCCTGTCATTACATGTCTACAAGCACAAACAGTTGTTGAGATTTAGTATGGAGTTCGTTTACTAAATTCCTTTTTAAAGACATTGAGTTGTTTCACAGATTTTTTCGAAAGTGTTGTGATCTACATCTTGCACTTTCAGCTATTTATACTAACATGTAGTTAATTTTCTAATCTATATATTTAACCGTAAACTCTTCAATTTGTTTTTAATTATTTAATTTTTAGAATTGCTTTTTCAATTTTATAACTGTCTTCTTTCTCTAATTTTATTTCACGTTTTAGTTCCTCAATTTGCATTTAAATATATTCTTGAATATTAATGCTTTAAGCTATATTATTAATTTGTCTTGTATTTTATCTTCATTCAGTTTGAGGTAACTATCAACAATAGTTTGTATCTAATTCATTTATGCCTTCCAATACTGATAAGTCAGTATAAATGTCTTTAGAATTGGAAGTCTATGAGTAAAATCATCGTCATCATCATTCTCAGTATTAGCATCATTAAATATGATGGTATTATCAAATATTGTTCCTTCTACTAGTTTCTTTGGGGTACTTGTCTATATCTTGAGTGAAGGTTTCTCAGGCTTTAAACTTGTATATTTTCAACTTCTGTCTTGATTTTACTTTCTTCTTTCATAAGAATTCTTTTAGTATTTTTAGAACTATTTATGAATTCTTCTGTTATAGGTTTAAATGTATCTTTTAGTTGTTCACTTGTATCTATTTCACCAGTTTTTATACTACGAAGCTTTTTCTTCAACACATTTCTTGTCAACACCAACTGTTTTAAAATTTTCTCATCCATGTTTGCTAAGGGAAAATAACAGGTATCAGCAATCAGATTAGCTTTTCAGGACCTGGTCTGGTTTTCAGATCAGCTTATCAGGACCTGGTCTGGTTTTCAGATCAGCTTTTCAGGACCTGGTTTGGTTTTCAGATCAGCTTTTCAGGACCTGGTCTGGTTTTCAGATCAGCTTATCAGGACCTGGTCTGATTTTCAGATCAGCTTTTCAGGACCTGGTCTGGTTTTCAGATCAGCTTATCAAAACCTGGTCTGGTTTTCAGATCAGCTTATCAGGACCTGGTCTGGTTTTCAGATCAGCTTTTCAGGACCTGGTCTGGTATTCAGATCAGCTTATCAGAAGCTGGTCTGGTTTTCAGATCAGCTTATAAGGAGCTGATCTGATTTTCAGATCAGCTTATCAGGTAACAGATCAGGCTATCAGGAGCTGTTCAGATTTTCATATCAAGATATCTGATTCAGATTTAGTTATTAGTAGACAAGTAGCTAGCCATTTATAACATTTACATAAATGGAGTTTAAGGTCAGATGAAATACGAAAAAGTAAACTTTTATATATTAAAATTATTTTCTATAACGATCATCGTTTAATTCACTATCTTTGCTTATAATCAAATATCCATATTTATCCCTTCAACATGCTTTATATTTTTCTCACCTTACTTAAACATTAAAATTACATTATAATAATCTCTTATTAAATGTTTGGTGATTCTAGTATAAGTTTTACAGAAGTAGAATGAATCAACATTCTTATCTCTCCCTATACAAAAGTATTCTTCCCATACGCATCATCGTTAAATATCACATTGGAATTACTTTGGACTGAAATAACAGATTTACTATCTGTAAATTTTGTAATATCTTATTGTTTTAATTGATGAAATTAATTTATTCAGGTATTCATATTTGGATTGATAAAAAGATTTTGAGTATAAATAAATGTTCTCAAACTTAAGTCCATTAGGACTTTCTAGCAAGCCAATCATAGCGTTTTTTTTCGTAATTTGACAGGTCAACTATTGTTGCACGAATAGAATTTGATATAAGGGAACTATGATTTATTTTTGAACTATCGTTCGATGCATCATCAAAATTTCATACCAAAGAATTATTTACGTGTTTTTGACTAAGGGTATGAGTCAATATTTATAAAATTCATTTCATAAATATCAGCCCAAGCTCATAGTCAAAACAAAGTATGCTTTAAGTGTTTAAAACCAGTATTACCATAAAAATGGTGGTTTTAAATTCTTAAAATATACGTTGTTTTACTAACCGCATTTTATAACTAAATGCATTTCATAATTATTGATGCATACTCATAATCAAAACAGCATATAAATATCCTTTGTTTTGACTATGAGTATGAGGCATTATCTCTTATTATAGAAAAATAAAATAGTATAATTATGTGATATCAGAAATTATGTTTTCTAATATCATATAACCATACTATTTGATTCTTTCTATAATAATAGATAATATTTATGAAATGCATTTATTTACAAAATGCGATTAGTAAAACAACATAAATATAGGATGGTATGAAATTTTGATGATTCATCAATATTTCGTACCAAGGTATTTTTAGGTTGTTTTTACTATGAGTATGCGCCAATATTTATGAAATGTATTTCATAAATATTATCTCTTATTATAGAAAAATTAAATAATGTAGCTATACGATATCAGAAAATATTTTCTGAAATCGTATAGCTATATTATTTTATTTGTCCTATAATAAGAGATAATGGCCCCTACTCATAGTCAAAACATAGAATATTTTAAGAGTTTCAAATCAGTATTATCATACAAAATACTGATTTTAAACTCTTACAGCCTTATTTATAAAACATATTAAGTCTTTGTAAAGGCTTTTTAAATCAAATTTTGATACAAAATTTTTCTTAAAAAGTCTTTATAAAGCCCTAATAAGTGTTATAAATAAGGCTGTTAAAATATACTTTGTTTTACTAATCACATTTTTTGTAACTAAACGCATTACATAAATATTGATGCATACTCATAGTCAAAACAAAGGATATTTTCATGCTGTTTTGATTATGAGTATGCATCATTACCTCTTATTATAGAAAAAATAAAATAATATAGCTATACGATTTCAGAAAATATTTTCTGATATCGTATCGCTGCATTAGTTTATTTTTTTATAATAAGAGATAATATTTATAAAATGTATTTAGCTACATAAACGCGGTTAGTAAAACAACCTAAAATACCTTGGTACGAAATATTGATGAATCATCGAACGATAGTTCAAAAATAAATCATATTTAGTTTTCCTGTCAAATTGCAAAAAAAAGCTATGATTGGCTTGCTAGAAAGTCCTAATGGACTTAAGTTTGAGAACATTTATTTATACTCAAAATCTTTTTATCCATCCAAATATGAATACCTGAATAAATTAATTTCATCAATTAAAACAATAAGATATTACAAAATTTACAGATAGTGAATCTGTTATTTCAGTCCAAAGTTATTCCAATGTGATATTTAACGATGATGCGTATGGGAAGAACACTTTTGTATGGGGAGAGATAGGAATGTTGATTTATTCTACTTCTGTAAAACTTATACTAGAATCACCAAACATTTAATAAGAGATTATCATAATGTAATTTTAATGTTTAAGTAAGGTGAGAAAAATATAAAGCATGTTGAAGGGATAAATATGGATTTTTGCTTATAAGCAAAGATAGTGAATTAAACGATGATCGTTATAGAAAATAATTTTAATATATAAAAGTTTACTTTTTCGTATTTTGACTGAAATTAAACTCCATTTATATAAATGTTATAAAATGCTAGCTACTTGTATACTAATAACTAAATCTGAATCAGATATCTTGATATGAAAATCTGAACAGCTCCTGATAGCCTGATCTGTTACCTGATAGGCTGATCTGAAAATCAGATCAGCTCCTGATAAGGTGATCAGAAAACCAGACCAGCTCCTGATAAGATGATCTAAAAACAGGACCACCTCCTGATAAGCTGATCTGAAAACCAGAGCAGCTCCTGATAAGCTGATCTGAAAACCAGACCAGCTCCTGATAAACTGATTTGAAAACCAGACCAGGTCCTGATAAGCTGATCTGAAAACCAGACCAGGTCCTGAAAAGCTGATCTGAAAACCAGACCAGGTCCTGATAAGCTGATCTGAAAGCCAGACCAGGTCCTGAAAAGCTGATCTGAAAACCAGACCAGGTCCTGAAAAGCTGATCTGAAAACCAGACCAGGTCCTGATAAGCTGATCTGAAAACCAGACCAGGTCCTGAAAAGCTGATCTGATTGCTGATACCTGTTATTTTCCCTTAGCAAACATGGATGAGAAAATTTTAAAACAGTTAGTGTTGACAAGAAATGTGTTGAAGAAAAAGCTTCGTAGTATAAAAAGTGGTGAAATAGATACAAGTGAACAACTAAAAGATACATTTAAACCTATAACAGAAGAATTCATAAATAGTTCTAAAAATACTAAAAGAATTCTTATGAAAGAAGAAAGTAAAATCAAGACAGAAGTTGAAAATATACAAGTTTAAAGCCTGAGAAACCTTCACTCAAGATATAGACAAGTACCCCAAAGAAACTAGTAGAAGGAACAATATTTGATAATACCATCATATTTAATGATGCTAATACTGAGAATGATGATGACGATGATTTTACTCATAGACTTCCAATTCTGAAGACATTTATACTGACTTATCAGTATTGGAAGGCATAAATGAATTCGATACAAACTATTGTTGATAGTTACCTCAAACTTAATGAAGATAAAATATAAGACAAATTAATAATATAGCTTAAAGCATTAATATTCAAGAATATATTTAAATGCAAATTGAGGAACTAAAACGTGAAATAAAATTAGAGAAAGAAGACAGTTATAAAATTGAAAAAGCAATTCTAAAAATTAAATAATTAAAAACAAATTGAAGAGTTTACGGTTAAATATATAGATTAGAAAATTAACTACATGTTAGTATAAATAGCTGAAAGTGCAAGATGTAGATCACAACACTTTCGAAAAAATCTGTGAAACAACTCAATGTCTGTAAAAAGGAATTTAGTAAACGAACTCCATATTAAATCTCAACAACTGTTTGTGCTTGTAGACATGTAATGACAGGAATATATGATGTTTTATGGAGCTAAGTTAGGTAAAATGTAGAACTATTCTAAAGAAAATAGAAATTGTTGATTTTTGAAGACTGTAATTGACACATTCTCAAAGTACAGCTGAAAATAAAAGCTGCACTCTAAAAACCAAGGCAATGGAAAATATTTTTGAAGTGGTACGGGTACCAAAAAACTTACAAACAGATGATTCTAAAAATTTTTTCAATACAAAATACTTGGGAAAACTCATACATAAATAGAAGATTAAACATTACTTAATATGAAAGCATCAATATTAAAATGATTTAATAGGTTATTGAAAGGAATGATGTGAAAAGAATTAGCTTTAATGGTTCATATAAGTGGATTGGTATATATAAAGATTTACTTAGTGCATAAAATAGAAAAATTCATCTCACCATTAAAATGTTTACGATTAAACATTCCACAAATGAGAAAAAGCTTCTTAATATAGTATAAAGTAATTTGAAGAATGAATGTTGAATTTAATAAAAATATAAATAAAATTAAAACGAAAAATCTAGTTTGTGTTGTTTTTTGTAGGATTGATTAGGAATGATGGGTCTTCAGAAAGATAATTAACTAAATGTAGTGGAATTCTCTAAACTTGTTGGTCTGAATGAAATATTGCTAAAACTTCAGTGCAATATTCAGCAGCACATCATATTATCACTTTTTATAAAGTTGTATGTATATTTTCCCATCGAAAGCGCTAGCACGCAAAATTTTACAATCTGAAAATGGGATTATTATAGAAGATCTTTTCACTCTTTTTATTCCTTTAGCTATCAGATCTTTAGAAAATATAGATAAACTGCGGAAATTGGACTTTGATATCAAATCTTTAAGAATGTACATGTGTATGAATAAGTATCAAACAAACTTAGTGAATGAATATACGCTTCAACTAGAATCATGCTGAAGCATGCATAAATTTTAAAATATACAGTAAACAGATCTTACTTTATATCTGTATCGGTATGAGTATTACATAAATTTATAGAAAAAAAAAATGAAAGCATGCCGAAGCATGTATAATTTCAAAAAAAAATCCTCACGTCATACAATTTTGTAAGCAAAAAAAAATTTATGATTTTGTGGTCAATGAAATACATACATATGTATCTAGTTTGTAAAAATTCAAAAGAGCGAACTGGTAAATTATAATAGTAAAGATTTTTAATTGTAACACTCTACATCTCGGACTCTTACGTCACTATCGATAGAAGCATGCTAAGGCATGCATACTACCAAAACATATAAAGCTGTTAGAAGGTGATGAGACAGCAATTGTATCTGGATCAACCCAACTCATGAATTTATTGTATACGGAGATGATTGATGGTGATGATGACCTTTTTTAAGTGAATAATCATTACATATAAATGCGACAGTGATTGACCCCTCAAACCTCATGTAGAAATACTTGAGGGGAACAATTCTCTCAAAACATAGATATTTCATTGTTTCTAACACTTTATGAATACACCAACGGTGAATTGCTGGTAGACGTAACTGAGTTATTTGAGATCGATTTGATACTACAGTTGTTTATTAAACATGCATTTCTTTGTATCTAAACTAATTTCTACATACCCAATGTATATACCCAGCAAAAAATTATACAAAAATTCTCTATTCCAAGTAGTAAAATCTGAAAAAAGGAGTGGCACATTAGAAGAAAAAAAAAAAATAAATAAAAACAGAGACTGACTGACCAACTAATACTTACAATCTGCCCGATGGGCACACATAACACACTTAAATATTTCAGAAATATATATACAATACGCTGAACTTTAATAAAATGAAAAAAAAAATCATATAGAACATTAAATAAAAGCCATAGGTGCTCACCCTTCATAAAATAAACATATGTATATGTACCTTATTAATGTAAACATATTATCAGTATAAAGCAACAGAAATTTCGTCATACAAAGTCATCTTGTATCCTAGAGGAGCCGTCGAAAGGGTATACCTAAATTATATGAAAACGAGTTCGTTTTCTGTTGATCGCTATTAAAGAAGAAAATATGTTTGTTCATTATGATTTAACTAATTTAAAAGTACATTTAAATTCAGTCTCATATCCGTACTTTTTAAATTAAAAATAAATGTTATCCAATTCTATATTATACTATGTATCAAAAATTCCAAAAAAGCTGTTATATGAAAGAATCTCCAGCGCTTCTAACTGCAATAGAGTTTAAGAAAAAATCTCCTTTTATTCAGTTGAATAAAATTTTAATTTGAAACAGTAAGCAAAGACATCAGCTTACTGCAGTCTTATTAATAATCGTATAATAGAAAATATAACCACCAAAGTACAAATTCTAAAAGTCTTATAAATTAAGCAATATAGAAAATAGCATAATTTTTATAAATATGTAAGGTTTCAAAAGTAATTCAAATGATTTTATCGCAAAAGAAGTAGCGATTGTTTTCAACAATTATGAAAATAATAATTTCAATATAAAACTCCCTTTTGATTTTAAGTGTTTATCAATAAAAAATAAACAGTAAGTTGAGTAACAAAAAACATAAGAAAAAAACACTATCAGTATCTAAGCTGGAGTGCCGGATCAGTTTCATTTAAAAATGATTATAAATTTTATAAAAAAGCAATGCAAGATTTCCAAAAATAAATGTAGAAAGTGAAGAAAAAAGGCTATAGTTAGAAAAAAAATTGCATGCCCCCAAAAATGTCAAACGTTGACTAACTAACGTTGCGTCAACTTTAAAAAAATGTAAATTAAGTACAAGAAATATTTCTATTATAGTTACTACTACTATAGAGTATGTATCTTCAGGAATTCAGTTTTACTTAAAACAGAAAATCTTCACAAACTTTTAAGTAAATGCAGGTAAAACAACGTTTTTAATTTCAGATAATACACAACAAAAAGATATCACATGACAAAAAAAATGAATTCAAAGATTGAGTTGTACTCTTATTTGTATGTACGTACATACATACATACATACATACATACATACATACACACATAAAATCAATTTGTATGTATACATATCAAATTTCTTATCAACCCTGCAGATAATGCGACTAGTCCATACATGCATGTAAGGACTAGTCCAAAGAGGAGTTGGAGTACTCCAAAACTACTCCAAATATATGAAAAAAAAAGGTGGTCGATTTAACATTGCGATGTGCTAGGGCTGGACCACATGGTACAACGTTGCATTACATCGGACTAACCCCAAAAACTACCCCATATGGAATAGTTATAGACTACTCGCATACAATTTGTGAGTGCCTAAAAAGAACGATCATATTCGTTTAAACACGAATATTTATCGTGCAGCATTGAATGGTTGTATGAAAACGATATGATCCATGACTGCATTACAAGAGACTATGATGTAACTAGACTGTTTCATCTAGATTGGACCACATACTCCAATATTATTTGCATGGAATGCTCAAGTATTTATTAGATCTTAACAATCACACTTACATATCTACATCATGAAAATATATGAAGCCTCGTTTAGTCAAAACACAATGTATAGATAAGCAATCAATACACTCAGGGAAAATGTGCAGCTTAAAAATAAGAATGCTTCACATTAATTCAATAATTTTCAATATAATAGAAAATGTATACTGAAATACCTAAAAACTAATGAGTTTAATAAATGAATACTGTAAATTAATATTTTTCCGTATTGAAATAAGAAATTTCAATATGTATAAACCTTCGTTAATGTATAAAACATACTAGGATTAGGGAAGTTCAGATATATGTATGATAGTATTTTATAGTACCAAATGTCGATATTGAAAACAATTTATTTCTACCTACATATAAATATCAGCACGAGAAAATCATTTACATACTGGCATACACACACATACACAAAGAAGTGATCACGTAATACACAAACATACATACATAATGAAATTTTATAATATTATGCAATTCAAACTCCTCTGTCATGAAATACGAAACAATATTTCTTAAATAAATAAACCAAGATTTCATAACATCACCTTCGTCTCCCACCATACGATCACGTACATTACTCCAAAAACATATATGTACATACATTATCAAATACATTCCCTCTCCACTTCCATTTTCAGTAGATATCAGGGTTGCCACTATCTGCAGCTACTAGAATATTTCCCCAGAAATAAAAAAATGCATGCATACATACGAGCACAATAACCATACATATGCATAGCAACGACAACTCACAACAACAAAAATAATGATTCTACATACACACGAATTCGTTGTCACTACCCTGCAGTCAGACAGGGATCAAGTGTCTTTGTGTCAACACTAAACAGTGACCATTATAGTATAATACGTTTTATTCTATCTGTCAGTAAAAAGGAAAGATTTTGCAACAACTTGTCAATATACATACTTTTTGTATGTACATAAATTATAGAAATATAACAGTAACTAACTGTCTGGTTGGTATGTCTCTACGTTCCAATAAGAACCACGTAGTCATACCTATTCAATTGTTTTAGTGTTACTAGTAGATTTTAAATGACAAGCATATGCTAAATGTCTATAGTGAAAATTATTGAATGGGATATAATTATATAGTAGTACTGGTGACAAAGTCAAAAGCGACTCAGTACATTTTCACCATCGACATTTCCTTCTGGGTATAATGATTGTCTGCCACTACGACAAAAGTATCTGAGACCGACAAACATACAATTAAATACAAAAACGAACACATATACACACACACATACATACACACAAACATCCCACACATACATACACTGTATGTATACATCCACTGTAAGCACAACGTTTCTCTACAATAACAACAAAAGCTGTACACACAAGTGTACATACATTCCCATACACAGAAAGAATCAAACTCACACACATACACACATACAACACCCACATATACATACATCCATGCACTGTAAGCACAACGTTTCTCTACAATAACAACAAAAGCTGGGCACACAAGTATACATACACATAAACAAAGAATCAAACAAACACACACACACATACACACACATAGCCAAGAAGCTCTCAGCATGAAAATCCCCAAAATCCCCCCATTTGTAACAGGGTTGCCATCATTTTTATTTTTCCCCGGTTTTGAATTCCCAAAACAGGACTATCTCCGCCATTAACAATCTACTGATAAATAAATTCATCTACCGCCATTTCATTTTCAATCAATCAATCAATTTCGAATTATCTTAAGAACCTTCCCTGTAAAGAAAGTTTCTTGAGTCGAGTCTGAGTCCATTCCTGCAGGTGTATTCGGTAAAGGATTGCTAGATGTACTAGGTGTATCATTATTTGGTTGTATATTCATGTTCCGAAATGCCGACCGTGTTTCGTTATTAATAAAATCTGCCATTTCAATGCGAAAACTATCCAAAGAATCTGTAACTACCTGTGTAACATTTGAGCTGGCATTCTGTTAATTCTGTAGTATATTTCTATTCTGATTATTAGGCCTACCCCTCTTACGTTCTATTAGAATACTATAAGCCCCTTGCGATGCATTATCCTGCTCTAAATCAACTACAAAACTTATATTTGCAGGTCGCTCCAAATCAGCTAAATTTTCTGGACTACGTTTCAAAACCATTTTACTTTAAATAATTTTTAATTGTTAAATAAAGGTATTGATATTTTTTGATATTTATTGATATTTTTATTTCACTACTCCATTTAGTACCAAAAGTTAGATATAAATAAAATAAACAAATCTTCATACAAAACTAAAAAAAATATAGTAATTATGAAACTAAAATCAGAAAATTGTAATGTGATATGAGTATATCATAGATAACATATGATAGTATCCATGATAAAATTTCAATCAAGACCGAGGCAAAATCAAAAACAAAACTTAGCGCGAGTGTTCTACGAGAGTATGTAGCCAAATCTAATAATAAGAAACAAAAATTTCAATCATAATTAACTTCGAATGCTAAGTTGAAAATAAAAATTAATCCTAAATACTTGAAAAGTAATTGTGACTAAAACTCAATCCCCAGTGTTGGTAATATTAAAATCTCAAACAAAACTTATCATCAAAATTTAATTGAATATCTTATTTTATACTACGCCCTGCTAGCTCAGTCGGTAGAGCATGACGCTCTTAATCTCAGGGTCGTGGGTTCGTGCCCCACGTTGGGCGCCATTTAAATTATGTAACGAACCTTAAAAAGAATAATAAAGTAACATATTTATAAGAAAGTATACTACCTATAACACCAGCTAAACTCTTCAGAAATTGGGGTGGTTCTTTAATTTTTCTTTTAAAATATGGTCACACGGTTACTTAATAAATTAAAATAATTAAGTAGCTTAATTCAAAAGTGATACGTTGTTTACAAAAAAAAAAAGAAAATAATAATAATAATAATAATAATAATAATAATAATAATAATAATAATAATAATAATAATAATAATAATAATAATAATAATAATAATAATAATAATAATAATAATAATAATAATAACAATAATAATAACAATAATAATAATAATAATAATAATAATAATAATAATAATAATAATAATAATAATAATAATAATAATAATAATAATAATAATAATAATAATAATAATAATAATAATAATAATAATAATAATAATAATAATAATAATAATAATAATAATAATAATAATAATAATAATAATAATAATAATAATAATAATAATAATAATAATAATAATAATAATAATAATAATAATAATAATAATAATAATAATAATAATAATAATAATAATAATAATAATAATAATAATAATAATAATAATAATAATAATAATAATAATAATAATAATAATAATAATAATAATAATAATAATAATAATAATAATAATAATAATAATAATAATAATAATAATAATAATAATAATAATAATAATAATAATAATAATAATAATAATAATAATAATAATAATAATAATAATAATAATAATAATAATAATAATAATAATAATAATAATAATAATAATAATAATAATAATAATAATAATAATAATAATAATAATAATAATAATAATAATAATAATAATAATAATAATAATAATAATAATAATAATAATAATAATAATAATAATAATAATAATAATAATAATAATAATAATAATAATAATAATAATAATAATAATAATAATAATAATAATAATAATAATAATAATAATAATAATAATAATAATAATAATAATAATAATAATAATAATAATAATAATAATAATAATAATAATAATAATAATAATAATAATAATAATAATAATAATAATAATAATAATAATAATAATAATAAT